>JAUPFV010000005.1:95159899-95759899 GCA_036936605.1 Limnanthes douglasii subsp. nivea
AGTGTATGACCTTGGTTGTGTTTAATCCTTTTGGTTGTTTTAACTTTACTTTTTTTGTATTTTCTGCTCAGGATCTTTCCAATAGCTTTGATTTCATGTATAATGTTGGGTTTTGGAGAGGTATGGATAGATTTCTTGGTTGTGAGTCAGTTTTCGGAAGGTTTACTTAGGCTTAGTCTCATCCTCGTATTCATCATTGCTTTGAGTATCTTTTGATCTTGCACTTCTCTTTTTCCTTTTTATCAATTTTCTGATCATGTTGCTGATTTTGGTTTCCGTTTTGGCTTTTATGAACAGGTCTCTGAGTACTTGAGTTTTGTTGAGGATTCTGATCATGGATTTAAGGTTCCATTTAGTTTTTTCTGGAGGATTATAGGCTCGTGATTGCTGATTTCCAAGTTTGTGATCTTTTTGCATTTTCTGAATGGATTTAGGTTGTTTCTTGCAAGAATCTTGGCTATAACCTATATGATTACACCGATGGCAATAATAAGGGATATTTTTGTAGCCCAAATCCAACAAACACCCATCATTATTCTGACACTTAGATTATTGAATTCTATAGCAAATAAGATTATAATTTTACCGCTATGAATACATAGAATTTTATTACGTTCAAACTCATTAATTTAGTTAAAAGAGATGGACTATATATAAATTACCCTCTTTAGAAAAAACATACGGTTTTATATGTATTGGAATCATGTTTATTATAGACATTTAATGATTTTAATTTGATATATTTCGATAAAGTATGCATGGAATATGACTAAAGATGTAGATAAACTCTAATTAAAGAAATTCGTAACTTCGATGAAAATATGTGGATTCTCAAATTCGAGGTTCATAGTGTTGGAATATTTATGGAAGGATAGTGATATGTATAGATTAATTATATTATATATAATTAATTAGGCATTAGATGCAAAAGTAAAAAATATGTTATAGGTTTGTAAATGTAAAATTAAGTTGAATTTAAGAACGGTCTAGGATTAAGTCAAAATTTTAAGAGTGACTAAATTTGGTATTTTATCCAACATCGTTTAGACTGAAAAAGTACTAACAATATATAAGTAAATGAAATATGTCAATTAATATGATGCATTTTGGGAGTGAACCAAAAGCAAAATTGTGCGGGTTTATTCGCTCAAAGCGGACAATATCATATTATAATTGTGGACAATATCCCGCACAATTTTGCTCAAAGCGGACAAAATTGTGCGGACAATATCAAAATTGTGCGGGTTTATTCGCTCAAAGCGGACAATATACATTCAAAAGAGTATTGGTTTGTCATTCAACCAAGTCACAATAAACTTGGAGAATGTGAAGTATTGACAGCGGTGCAGCAAAATATGTTGGATTAATCTAGGATTAAAGATTTAAAGGCAAATAATTATTTGTTTTAGTCAATCGACAATACTATTTTGAAGACAATCACTCAAAAGTAGACATCCAAACAACTCTGGGAAGGAATGAAGACCAAGTATCATGGAAATGAAAGAGTGTGCTCAACTCCACAGGCTTTGAATATTGTTTGAATCAGAGAATATGAAGAGGGGTGAGACAATAACGGATTATTTTGGAAGAGTCGTGGTCATAGCAAATGACATGAGAAACTGTGGAGAAGAACTGGAAGATGTAAATATTGTTGAGAAAATCTTACGCACGATGATGGATGATTTCAATTATATTGTATGTTCAAAAGATGAGTCACAAGGTATTGATCAAATTAAATTCGATAAGTTGCAAAATTCATTACTTGTTCATGAATATAAGCTACGACACAAGGTCTTTGTAGAACAAATACTGAAATTCGAGGGTGATCGCAACTATGGATAATGTAGTGGAAGAAGAAATTTTGGCTGAGGGGGAAGTAATTTCTCTAGAGGAGGTGGAAGAGGTGGAAGAGGATGGACTATTAAAAGGGCTCACATTGAGTGCTTCAGGTGTCACAAGCTAAGACACTATCAATACGAGTTCCCAAATGGAGAAATATGAGCAAACGACATCGAGTTTGATGAAGGATAAGAATTACTTTTAATGGCTCATATGAATAATAGAGCGAGTTTGAAACTTACGTTCTAAGCGATGAAGCGATGCAATGTGGTGGGTGTATTGAGTGAGGCAGAATGCACATAATGCATTCCACAGATCTAGTTTAAAGGAGAGTGTTAAGAGTGATTAAACTTGGTCATTTATCCTATATCCCTTAGACTGGAAAATTACTAACAATATTTAAGTGAATGAATATCTCAACTAATGTGAGACTTTTTGGGAGTGAACCAAAAGCAAAGTTGTGCGGGGTTTAATTGTCCAAAGCGGACAGCATCACATTAGTTGGTGAAAGATTTATTCTAACATTTGAATCATGTGTAAATAAACTCTGATTAAATAAATTTGTAAAGGTTCATAGTGTTGAAATATTTATGGAAGGATGTGTTATATATATATATATATATATATATCAATTATATCATACACAATTAATTAAGTATTGGATTTAGAAGTAAAAATATCTTATAGAATTATAAGTGTGGAATTAAGTTGAATTTCGAAACTGTGAAGGTTTATGTCTTAATCTTAGTATTTGAGCATGAACTAAAAATTTAGTGACTAAATTGATTTTATATATTAATTATATTTTTCGATAAAAGGAATGACTCCAGTAATTTCATTTATTTAACCTAATAAAAAAACAATCGGTCGTCGTTTTGAGAGGAAGACTAACAATTGCTTATATGAATAGAGTCTTGAATAACTTTAAACATGATTCAAGTACAATAGAATCTAAATTAAGGATTCAAGCAGGATTATGTATAGTAGCATGAAAAACCGTAAGTCTACAATATATTAAAGCTTTAATATATTTTCGCATGTTTCAGATACTAACTTGATGTTATTCAATTAGTTCTATCAATTGGTATGAGAGACTTAACCAATAATTCATAGGATAAACCAAATGTATATCTATAATTTAATAAAGACATATTTTTCTTTATTGTAAAGTATCCATAACACTGAGACTAATTGATTGATTAGCTTGGTTATGGTATGTATTTAGGATTTATCTGAAAGCATGTTTATGTGTTTATTTTGTTGAATAAATTGATTGTACGGATATGATTTGGGATTTTACCTATTAAATCAGGGTTTGATTGATGGCTGGAAATATCCTTCCAAATTTATCATCAACTAATACCTAATTTGGGGAATTAAAATAAATCTATCGGGACAACGGCTTATCGAGGGCTTAACACCTTATGTTACCAATTGAATGTTGTTCAGCGATATTTACCATAGACAGCAAACTACTATCGCTGCGGATGAATGTCGCGGCTTGCGAGGAAGTCGCAAAACCCAGTATTTTCGTGATGGTAGTAGTGAAAGGCTACTGGTTGGGTGAACACCCAACGACATCAACGCAAGATGCCCATTGAGTGCAACAAACTCTAGTTCACTTAAGCAATGTCAATTAAAAATTGACTTGTTATGCAGTGCGAAACAAAGTAGGATCTAGCATTTTCGGATGTAGGGCAAGAGTCTGATTTATAGCCCCTTCGCGGTAAACACTGCATTTGTCCATCAAATATAGTTTCCAAACTCTTAATAATGAGGTTGAGTATGAGGTTATTAATGTTGGGATTCGTCTCACGTTTGTGAGACTGATTAGTGATTCATCAATTTTGATCAATCATGTTCTTGGTCAGGAATAAGTGCACGATCACTTGGATACATACCTCAAGATGCTCAAGTAACGGGTTGAAGCCTTTGAGGTACTCTAGTATGAATAAGTCCTGAGGGTTAAGAATCTAAATTTTTGTTTTTTTAATATATTTAGCATGATCTGAAGCCACCTTTTGTGTCGTTCTTAAGGATAAACCATCAATCAAAACATAGAAGATGGTAATTCAATAATAAGCATTAGTAGTGTCCGTAATAGATTCAAATTATTGGAGTGTTGAAATATAAATTTCCTTTCAAAGGGTGGACTCTCACCAAATAAATCATTTGTATATAGCTTGTAGTACAAATCTTGCAAGTATTTGTTTCAATAGGATGAACTATGTACAAGCAAGTCTAACGTATCCCGAGTGTGTATTATCATAGCCAGACAAGTCTTAGAAATTTTTGGAAGAGCTTTATCGAAAATAAGGATTGACTCATTGTGGCTAAAATATATTTACAGAAAATATATTGATAGCACATTGTATTGGCCTATGATTATGGTTGATGCTAGAAAGCTAGCAAGAGGTGTGACATTTGTTAGCGCTTACCAAGTATTTTACATCACCCGACAGTGCCTCTAGAAACCATATCAGAAGTGTTGCCTTTTGCAAAGTGGGAGATGAATCTTGTTGGACCTCTTCCTAAAGAGAGAAATGGATGTCAATACATCCTTGTATCAATTGAATATTTCTCAAAATGGATAAAATCCAAAACACTTACAACGATAAGAGCGAAAGAGACAATAAATTTCATAAAACTAGCATCTGCTGCATGGTTGAAATCAAAAGGTAAGTATTATAAACAATGATCTTTAGTTTCAAATGAGGAGTTTTTTTTTTGTCGTACAAAGGATATGCAATAAAACTTCTCAAACACATGGCCATGCTTAGGCTAACGGTCAGTTTGAGGTTACGAACTGAAATGGGTTAGATGGACTAAAAATATTTTAGAAAGAGATGCATGCAAATGTCGTAACTATAATTCGGAGATCTTTTAGTCCTAACGAACCAACTCTGAACTACTATAGAGGAACTCTTTTTGCTCTTGTCTATGTGGTGGATGCTGTCGTCCCTATAGATACCATTTTATCCTCGTTTCAAATGGTTAACTACTCTGAAGAGGTAACAAATTTAAGAAAGAGAGTTGAGTTGGATGCAATTGAGCAAAAACAAACTAAACATGGCCTCGATCCATGTTGCAAGATAAAAATGAACACAATGTAGTATCATAAAATAACAAAATTAAAATATATAGTATGAGGTTTTTTTAAATCCAAGAAAATGATATGTACTTCAAAGGGATTTAGTAGCACAACGTGAAAGAGAAAGAAGTAACGGTAAACAAATTCAACAAAATATATAATAAAGTGCCACATAAGATAATTGGTCTGGTACAATCATTAGTCCTGAGAGTTTTTTGTGCTTGCTTTGGTGATAGTCTGTTGGTTGGTAGGGAGATTATGAGCATCAATATCGGCTATGGTCTCTTAAGACGTCGCCTCAGCATGGTTATGCTCTTTGGCATCCTCCATCATGTTATCTTCTTCCTCGACTCCCTCTTCCCAAAAATCCAAGCCTACACCCTTCACCCGATCTATTTAAGGGAACATCAACAACAAATGACCCTATTTAAGGTGAGGGGACATCTTGTGGAAGCCAGACACCATCCATGACCTGAGAGATTCCACTTGAGTCTTATCCACTTTAATAAGATTGCTCATATGGGTCTTTAAATTTTTTGTCTTAACATTTGATGCATTCTTCATGACCTATTCATTTAAACTCTCCATCTTAAAGATCTTTAAATTTAGTTCCCATACCCTCGCTTTGAAGCGTACTACCCTGTCAGATTTGGTATTCAATGAAGTACTCTGTGATCTGGTTAGATTTTGTTTAGAACAGTAGAATAGATTCTGAATATGGATTAATAGAGGTTTAAGCTAGTTCATGAACATAAATTGATGTGTTTGTGTAGAAGTTATTATTTCCAAAAAAATGAAGTTTAAAGGCAAAACATTAATATTTTGAGACTCAAATGTATCTTAAAAAATAATATTTTCAAAGTGTGCGATCATGTATGCATCTTGAGCTCCTCGTGTAGACTTTTCTTTGTAGGGTACGCTATATTTTGAACTAATGCACTAAGTTACATTTATTACATATGTAAGTGGTCATAAAGGCATCTGTTGATTGGTCGTTATAGTTACTTGTTTTCCAATCTCATTATCCGACCATTTATAAACCAAGGCTCGGTCCGGGTACATATATAAGTTCTTGCCCAAGCTCCCTTATATTAAAAGGGCTTGTCATATTATATGCCAAGCTCAACATATTCTCGGATACGATTATGCTATAAATAAGATCATATAAATAGCCCTCCCGCCTTACAAGATAATATGAGGGAGGAGTAAGAGTAGACCGATCTTCGCATGGTTTCCATCTCGCATGATTTGAATATGATAAACCTAAGTAAGGCAAGTGTATAAACGGCCCTAGATTCTTCAATTATTCATGGTTTTGTGTCTCTAGTGGAGAATTTGTTATTTTGCTTAGAAAATTTCGGCTGGAGTAAATTGGGCCATAAGTGTGCGCATAATACTAAAATTTTCTCGTTCAAAA
The DNA here is from genome assembly GCA_036936605.1 of Limnanthes douglasii subsp. nivea. Lineage (NCBI taxonomy): Eukaryota > Viridiplantae > Streptophyta > Magnoliopsida > Brassicales > Limnanthaceae > Limnanthes > Limnanthes douglasii. Next base: position 95,166,247 of record JAUPFV010000005.1, read on the forward strand.
AAACTGAGTTCGTTCTAACCATGTTCCTCTCAAATTAAATACCCTTTACTGGTCAAACCTCCGTTAAAGAAACAATATATATTATTATGAAGGGAAAAGAGTACAACTAACAGGTTGGTAGACTTCTTGTTATAGTTTTTCGAGTAAAAATGGCTTCATAGTTTTTTGTTAATTATGCTTAAGCCCCTAGCCCCTTAGTAACTGAAGGTAAAATCAGCAAGAGTAGTATTAGCCTAAAAATACATTCAAAATTAAGAAACGAGGCCATACCATCTTATTAAGAGCTCGAGCTGATAGAAAGGATAAAAACAAAAGTGTCACGTTGTAGTTTCCCAAACATGTAAGAATATCTTTTGAGGGAACTGAGACCTTGGGTATATGCAAAACCAACACAAAAAGCATAAAAAAGTAAAAGCCCTTGGTTTCTCCAATTTCGTAAGCATTGGGGATGAAGTTACAACCTTAAATATGCATGAAATCGTAGGGAATCTAAAGTAAATCGATACCTTTAATCCCATAGATTTACTGGGAGCGAATCAAAACCCTTATTCTACCTAAAACCGTAGGAATTATTGGGAGGATACACGGTCCTTATTTTTCCTGAACTCAAATGCATTACCACGAGGGAATCATAACTCTTATTCTTCCCACACCCGTAGATATTATTCATTGGAAATCACTATCTTAAATATGTTGCGGAAAAAATATGTACAGTTTGAATGAGGCCATTTGGGGAGTAAGATATCATTACAGAGTGTGACAGATCATGGGCATCTTAAATTAAGAGTTTGTATAAGGGGAGTAATTACCCACTTTTTAAGATGTTTTGGTAGCGATTTAGAGCGATTAATGGAACCTCAATCATTTCTTGTCGAGGAAGATGATTTGAATGAATGTGAACGACCTCTTGCCAACGACGGTTACATACAAATCTTACTATGTAGAGGACAAATAATCAACTGATATATTTTTCATGAAGTATGGGATCCCTCCGTTTGTGGGTATTAGACATCCCCTTATTGCAAAACATGTATAAAGATAAGGTTTGTATCTTCATCAATATGCTTTAAGAATGTATTTGGATTATGCTCCACCCAGATGTATCTGATATTTTCTAAGCTCGCCGAAATATGTCTGAGCCAAGTGACTGTGAACATCTCAAGGCTATTAATAGCCTACATCATAGTTGCAAACTAGTCCACACTACCATTTTTTATAGAGACGTTACTGGTTATTTTACACACCCGCTCACCAAATGATAGTTCATAATATTATGTATCTTTTCAGACAAGTATAAAAATGCACGGATTTACCAAATTCTAAAGGACTAGACAAAAGAAAATTTGTCTTTCGTACAAGCGCATGGGAAATTGAAAGGTAAAAAAAGCGAGTGATCGTACCCCATGATTGGCCTTATACTAGGAAGTTCTGAATATTTAATAATCATGACACATTTGTTGACAGTACCAATAACTAGGTATTTGATTTTTTAAAGAGTATTCTCATGTTTTTTCTAAGTGACTATAGTTTGTGAAGAAATCATTTGGTTTTCTAAGTTATCTAATGATAATTATGTGAGGCAGATCCTTCTGAATGATGTTAACCCTCTATAATTTCATGGAACATGACAAGTGGCGCTCAAGCTAAAGATAAGACTTTATTAGAACTTGTGTCTTATATCAAGGTCTCATCCTACATTTATTTTAAATCTGACATGTTGATAGATTGTGCTTGATGTTTTTGATATGAATTGTACCTCTTGTAATGTGAGCTCGACAATAATATTAGACCTTTAGTCGTTGTTTCCAAAAGTGGTACAACCCTTTGGTGGTGAATCAAAATTGCGTAAGAAAACTTCTTCCAATATTACATGTGGCACACTTCTACCTCAAATAATAACTAATTTTTAAGAAAAGGTCTGCATGTGTCACTTGGTCTTCATTTATCCCGTTAGGAATGGAGGATACTGGAATACTAGAAGTGGAGAGGGTTTTAGGATATTTGAGTGCAAGACGTTTAAGATGGATGACATGTCAGTCAAGTTGGGATAGTTATGAGAGAGGTTTCTAATATGGATGACATTTGATAAGATATGTATGTGTATGTTTGATTCGTGTTTGAAAACAAGTCTTGTAATATTTAGGTCCTTTATGGGGTCTTATCACATACTTTGATCACCAATAAATTCTATAATTTTTCAAATATTATTGCATTATATGGGTTTTACTTATTAAATAATATTAAGCATCAAACAGAACCAATGCGACGCACAAATAATATGATAAAAATAAATTTTAGATCGTTCCCAAAAGTATCATTGAATGGATCAAAGAGGATGAAGGTCGTGGTTCCAATAAAACTCTTATGCTTTTCGTAAATGCAATTATAATGAAAAACATAGTGGATAAATTTGTATCATAGAGCTACACCTTGTCGATAAAAATAAATCATAACAAAATTACGGATCAAACATTACCAAACATTGATACGCAATATGTAATATTCAAACTTGACAACGAGTTCCGTGAAGATCTTTCCCTCATATGAAAGATAAAGCTCTCAGTATATCAAGGCCAAATTTTAAAAGATCCTATATTGTTAGAGCTAAGATGAATTCTAACACTTAATAGTTGGTAGACGTATGGCAATATCGTTTCCCCCCACCACGCTATGTGGAATGCCTGAAGTCATATATTTCCTAAGTTGATATACTATACTATATAATTATTTTAACATCATTAATTTTACTATTTGCAATGTTTATAATTTGTGTGCTTTATAATATATTATTGGTGAATTATACGTCAATTACGCGAGTAGATTAACAAGATATACATTTTTATTAATAAACAAATTATGTAATTGTATTTTATGTATTATTAGTATGTTTTTTAAATAATTAATTTAACAATAGTTTTTGAGTCATACCTCCAAATTATTGGATGACTTGAGCATCTCATCATCGTACTTGAATCATGAAGTTTTGATACCGAACATGCAGGGTGATGAACCTGTTCACCATCTTTTGGGCCTTAATGAGATTGAGTTCATATGCATAAAATTTGCATCATTCGAGTACGAGAACCATATTGAGTGGCTTCTGAGTCCAATAATCATTTTTGTAGATTGTGACCGGATGACTATACACGCAATATGCATCGTATAAGTACAAGCACCACACTATATAACCCTCGATTCTAAACGTCATTTTTGACTTAATTGGAACATTAAATATGAATTATCTTCGTACGAGCATCGGGCTATGGGGCTTCTGAGTTTGAGCATCATTTATGTTTTAATGAGATTGACTACCCAGACATAATACATGCGTTGTTCAAGTATGAGCACCGCGTTACGTGGTTTGTTAGTCTAAACATCATTTCCTCCTTAATATAACCGAATTCCAAAAAATATATGCATGAACTTGGTGCCTGATTTATGGGCCGATCACCGACCTTTACATTTGGCATGATCACCCTAGACAAGGTTTGATATTACATGATCCTCAATAAAAAGACATAAATACCCCCTAACTAACAATTTACTTTGTGTTTTTGACGTACTTAAGGCATTATAAATGTGTACGTGTAAGTGACTCCCTAGTCTAGCTCGAGCCTATAGCTAGTTACCCAAATTTAAAATATTATTTACCATAAATAATCATAGTTATGCAAACATTGCTTATAACTAGTGTATAAAGACCCCACTAATGGCCTCAAACAAAAGTTATTATTTATAACAAATTATCAGAATATATTTCACAAATAGATTATCGAATGGATCGTTGCATGACTTCATCAAAAACTTCAAATCAGGATTCACACTATTTTCAATTAGATAATTTTTAACAACAAACGAATGCAACAAAAAATAAACCCACGTTTAAAAACCATTGTGTAAAAAACTTATTCTTAGAACAATTAGTCAAATTCTATCCCTCAAACCTAATCATCACACCGTTCGACAAGGCTCATCAACCCTGTAGAAATTGCATCCCTACCCTCTCTTCCGTCTCATAATTATTCTATATTATTCTCTCGCTCAACGTGTATAAGATACCGATCATGAATTTCTATCGCTAAAGGATGAAGTCCTTCATTTTTCATTCAAGGTTTCTCCATTATCCCATCTTATGTTTTGTGAGACCATTATGATGTGGGGTTATATATGGGCAAGAATCAAATCGTTCAAACTATCGCAATCCAAAATCAAAATAGAAATTTGGGCTATCACTGATACACCAAGACGATATTAGTTAGAAAACTCAATAAGTTACAAGAGAAGAAGATTTAACAATATTTCAAGTATGGGAAGTCGTGCGATAGGTCGTAAATCATAATAGATTGTAGTTTTTTTTATATAGTTTTAAATTTCTTTTAATTTTGATCGTACGCATGACATTTGATCCATAATGCCTACAAGGTAACTATACTTTTTATTTCTACCAATGCGACACATATCGATACATTACTATGCATATTATCATGTTGTCTTTGCGTATTTCCCACTTTTGGAAGTGTAATTATCACAAGCACGCCTCTTCTACAAGCTCATAAAAACATACAAGGTTGAACCTCACTCTGCATATGTCATGCCTTCCTCCTTGTTAATTTTATTTTTATTTACTAATAGTAATCATGTTATATTTATCTTGGAGTGCTATAGGACTACCCAAGTAGCATGTTGTGGTAAAGTGACATTAAGAATTTTGTATTAGAGATAAAGTCTGAACAAAGACTTGTTAGAAATAAAAATATATATTGATTATTTTTTCTTTAATATATATTTTTATCCATGTATTTGTGAATTTACATAAATTTAATATCGAATATATTTTAATATGATAATTTTCTGTATGTTAAACACTATAATTATATTAAACTTTCAAAATCTGATATCTATTTTCAGTGTCGGTCTAGTGATATTTACACCGTCTTCACCATTCTCACAACCATCGATCTCAATTCTACTTTCATTGATTTCATCTTCGACAATAACATAACTTGTTACGAAATTATGCATAGAATTTGTTTTTGATTTAACAAATTTTTCATCTTTTTTTTCCTTTCTTTTTTTATTCAAAAACATATTTTATATTGTTTATCGGAGGCATATCACTACAAAATAATATTAATAATTAGTAATATAAAAACAAAATAATTAATAATATATATCCATTTCAACTTTCAAAAAAGAAATTCCATTACAAAAAAAACATAACAAAATACCTTAAAAACTGTATCGATAGGTTTTGTCCAACAAAAAAAATTACAAGCGAACTATGACGATTTCCGGTTAACCCTAATCTATAACCTTTTAAAAAAATAGACTCCTTAAGAATTGGTTCAATGAAGAGTCGTCCCTATCTATTTTATACTAATACCATGATTATATTAACTCTTAATAAGTTCGCATTCTAAATTTTAAAACAATCAGTATTTATAATGTAAATTTCATAAAACTTATATACTAGTCTACATTTTAGATTCATTTAACTAATATATATTCCATGAAACTCGTATTCTCGTCGGACTGTTGATTAAACTTAAAGAATATTTACCATTACAATTTACAACCAGATGAATACTCTAAATTTCTATATAATATACATTTTAAGTTCTATATAATATAATATTCAACTTTAAAACTCCTTAAAAAAATAGCCAAGCATCCATACATTGAATTTTAACATTTTTTTGGTTACTTTACTTGCCGAATACATTTGATAATGATCTAATGATAATTAATGATTCATATTTATAATATATTTCCCTCCACTCAATTTTTATAACAATGAAAAATAAATGGTTAGACCGCTGACTGACTGACCAACCAACTATCTCATACATGTATAAGTCTCTATCGTTTTGTTAACGCGTTGAAAGAGAAATCTGTTAAAGAATTAGATCGGTGGGTGGGTCCATTGTCAATTTAGTCACATTGACCTCTTTTTCCGGCCAATGAAACTGTTAAGCGATTTGACCTTTTCTTTTTAATAACAAATTTATTCGCTTCAGACGAACGTAGTTATTTTACGTCAACCTCGCTTGTTTATTTTCAAGAGAGGTTAACAAATTTGAATATTGATAAAAAAAAATTGAGTGTTGAATAAGTTTGGGTAAAAACATCACTGATGGGTAGAGAACATAAATTTAATTTGTAGAAGGTTTTGGGTAAACAATTTTCTACGAATACTTAATAGTTCCAATTTAAATCCACTCAAACATTTATTATAAGTTGATCCAATTTTTTTTTTCAAAATTATCATGAGCCCAAAATTTTAGGTTCGTCAAATTTATCTAATTATTTTCTTCAATTTATCCAAAGCACTTTTTCTTTCTAATTTCATCTTCAGCATCTCAATGTTCATCTTCTACCTTAAATTGATTTCAAAAACACCAAATATCTAAAACTCAAACTCTCAACACTATATTATTCCATCCTAAAACCCCAAAAAAGTAAGTCTTCTTCTTGTTTGTTTATGTATGATTCCATTTTTTTATATTTTGTTGATTTTTGGTAGATTTTTATTTAGATATCTAAATTCGTTAGTTCTAGTGTTATGTGCGAGTTTAGTTAATTTTTAGTTAGTTTGTGTGGTTGATTTATAGTTGCACATTGCTATTTTGATGATTTGAGTTTGACTTTTGGATATTTTGTCAAAGAACAGGAGTTTGGGTTCGTTCTTGTTCTTCGACACCGGCTGTGTCTTAAGTTCTCACCTATGGTGTGGGTGAACCACACGGCCAGCACAAAGCGCTGGTGGCATCGTAGTACTGACGACACCCTCCGCGTACAGTGTAGCCAGTATGGTCCATGCCGCCAGCGCAAGTCACCGACAGCGTTACGACACCCTGCGCTGCCAGTTTTGTTAACATACATAGCCGTGTAAAAGACATAAACCGACAACGTATAGAATTTGAACATTGTATGTATTCATTCAATGACTAATTTATTTTTGAATTTCTTGAGGTACATGAAGACAATACCAGAATTCATTGTTGAAGACACGCTGTCTAGGCTACCGGTGAAACCTCTTTCCAGATTCAAGTGCGTATCATAACGATGTCGTTCTATGATATCTAGTTCTAGGTTTGCTAAACTCCATTTAAAACAAGGATATATTTTCTCATAAGCTTATTTGAAATCATATTGGTACAATCGAGTATTTTGATTATATTTATGTCCCTTTGGTCATGGACTAGCGCTTAGATTTTTAAGATCTACTTTAACATTTTAAATTTTCTCATAACCAATGCTTATTTTAAATTTTTATTATTGTGCAACGGTATACTTTGAGTTTTTAGATACATGCCCGATGGAGTTAGTGTGTGCTTATGTAACCCATGTATCTATATTTGTAATGAATTACCAAGAATGTGTATATCTCAAAATAATATTGGGTTTAATTATGATCACTCCATGGATGATTACACAATCGTGTTTTGTCTGATTTCAAGAATCATAGAGTTGAATTTCGTTTTTACTCGCATAAGTCAAACTGCCTTGGAAAATCGTAACCTATATTAACAAAGCACCCGAGTCTATAAGGTTATATTGTAATATAGTTATTTACTCGGTGGATACCAATCTTTTGGTGTTCAAATTAGCCACCGAAAATTTTAAGCAGGTGTCACTAGAGGAGCAGTTGGATCCTAGAATGATGAAATTATTGATCTTACAAGGGAGTCTATGTTGTGTAGTAGGCCATTGGAATGACTACATGGAGAGTCTATGTTTTATTCATGTTGGAGAGTGTATGAATATTTTCTGAATAGATGTTGGAGTAATCTATTTTATTTACATGTGTTTGGTCCATGGAGATGTACAATATAATTTAGCCAATATAACAAGCTTACGGTGATGTCAACACGTTACTGCTCGTTGGTAAAGTTTGATCCTTACAATAACAATATGTCTTATCTGATATAGCATGCGACAACGGATATTTGGTGGTTTACAGGGAGACTTTAATCTTACCTTAGTATGCTTTTATGTTTAATTTTCTACCTTTAAACTTATAATATGCCATAACAGGTTTAATTCTCAATTTCGTTTGGTATTATTTTGTGTAGCCAAACTTATAATAGTAAGTTTTATGTGTGTGATATCAATACATTTTTGGAATACATTTTTTTTCATTTTCGAATACCGGACCGCTGGTTCTAACATGTCCACACTAGATGATTACTAGTCCACCGTCAACATGAGATAACGTAACCCTTGGTGCTCTATTACACTTATGGTATACACTATGGACACCACCGGGTTCATGCGATGCCGACGATCTTTAATTTCAGGGTGGACCACGTCCTACTACTCTAACGGTGGTAAAATTAGGCCCCAACGTTGTAGATTAGTTAGAACAGTTTTATGTGGATATGAAATAATGTCACTCCCACCGTTAACGTTATGTTATACACACAGTCGATGTTCGTGTAGGTTGCCAGCCTAAAACTTTGTAATTGGCGGTGCGTATTTACCAGCCGGCGGTGTGAACAACTCACTCCTTTGGGTGTGGGTTGAAAAAATGATACACTGATTTTGTAATTAACAACGCCTGACTGGCGGTGCGGACGATCGACACTGCCAGTGGGATCTGTTAACGTCGTCGGTGTTGTGTTTTCTCAAGATAAATTAAGATATTACACATAAATAACTTCCAATAAATAAGAAATTTTTATATTTCTTGGTAAACTGTAATGGAAATACCAACATAGACAAGCAAAATGGATACACAATTGAAGTTGATAAGTATAGAAGTTAACGAGATTGAGTTCAATGAGATCCATTAAAGTACTTAATCCTTATGTGGCAGTCAAGTTTTGTTCGTGGAAAATAATACATGAATTACATTGACGAATAGTTTGATGATAATATTAGACGCATATTAAACGAAGGAGAATAGATTGGTTAGTTCAAAACAACATCGTTGAATTTCAACATACCGCTTGCAACGGGGAATAATCGATAATTTCTAAGCCTAAGCTTTACTATCTTTTCCTCCAATTTTGTATAAAGAGGATATATTTTGTTGCACGAACTGTCAACCGTATTGTTTTAGTAGATACTTATATTGAAAAAGTGGTTGCCATTTGATCAGTTCAGATATTGTTGGAAGCATATCTCTACTAATCCTAATAATATCTGAAGGGCCATTCAGACAATCCAAATAGAAGATAATGGAAGAACAGTAGTTGGAGTGGAATCATGACTTAGTTACATGCCTAGTAGTTAATCTATTGGACCTGGGGGCTCATGTGAACCATCTAACTATAAGGTTTGATCCATATGGCCCAAGGGTCAAGAAAAAACAACTATAAATACCCCAACCAACATCGTTAAGAGCGTTGGACGTTTTCTAAAAATATCAAATACTAGCACATACCTCTCTTGTCGCTCTACCTTCTACTTATAAATTAAATACTCAACTGATAAAATACATAAAGTGCCCTCTGATTATAAATAATCCACACCAGATTGCTATTGACCCAACCCAACTTGATTTCCTTCCTCTTTGAAATCGGAGGGGGTGCTTATCGTAAATAAAAATAAGCAAAACTAATATTATTCCTACCGTACTACGCTATAAAATGGAGGATGCAGTTAAACTTTGACGCGATTCTGATTCCCATCTCGGGCATCGCCATCCTATACTCATAAGTATCAATATTATTGTCGCATTTCACATGTTTTGCGGTCTTAGATAACTCCTCCATACTACCATACATCCTCATGTATCGGCCGGATAATCCATAAGCTCATGGTAGAGGGTATTCCTAATATACTTCCATCCATGTTCTTGCTTGTTATAATGGACCGATATCCGTAATTCTTGTCTACTTTAACAACATTAATGGAAGTTATGAATGGTCTATAAGAGATAAAGAATTTGTCTAAGTAACCTTCCATATGAGAATCCCATTGAAACTTAGTATGCATAATACAGTTTGAGCTACAACTAATCCTTCCACTCAATAGAGAATGCATCATAGGAGATCTAAATGACAATTCAACTTTGAATTGTTTGTTGGGTTGAGCAATATGAGAACTTTCTTACATAGGAATTTCGCTCCCTTTTCATACTTTGATCACTGGAGTTGCATTTCCTTGCATAATGGCTCATGGAGCCTTGAAAGTTTAGCGTAAAGATGGTTCACTCACTTTATCCTCATCTAACACATGTTCCTGTCGTGATTTATCTTGCTTAGTGAACAAATTTGATTGAACAATTGATGTTTTATGTTTTGTCATTGGCCGACCACATGCTTTTAGTTTATCATTTGGCTCTAAAAAGGAAAACGTTTTCGGATAAATTACTTTAAACCATTTCTTGTAAAAATGTTCTATGCGTGAATTATCTTTGGTTGACATAACAACATCAACTAGTTTATATAACTTCTCTTTCAATGCATTTTTTCACCGTTCATTATTCAGACAACTATATCTAACGTCTTCCAATGATCGTGGAACAAGTGCTAAGGTACCGCTAACCTTTTTTTCTACAAAATCGGAAATATCGTGCGCGTAAGTTATACTGTGCATAGTATGTACAGGAACTGAGAATTTTAACCCATCATTAGCTACCATGTTTTGAAAATACTCAACCTCTATTGAAAGTAATTCTAAAGAAAAGTGAGAGACGTTGCCTCTTAGGGCTTCGTAGACCTTATGCAACAATTTGTGTAGGTCGAAAACTCGACTCTTCTCATATGTCCCTCTAATAAATCTATCTTGTAAACCGACAGAATAAGTAGGTTCTTTTGGGGAACACTAGATCAACGCCTTAACCAACACTAAATGTCTATCTGTAAATATAATGGACAATTGTTTGATGGGTTCCAGTAGACTTTCTTTTTGGATCCTTTGGATTTACTAATATTTTATACATATCGGATCCCTCACATTTGAACACTAGCCTAGGATTTTTCCAACTTCTCACATCATCACAACGTCTTACTACAACCACTAGTTCGTTGTCTTTCGTGGTTTGCTTAACTCGATCAACCAAACATTATTGCGCATAATTGGATTTAATGTAAATATATCACTATCATCGACAAGTATAGCCTCCGGCATGCCGCCAGTATCCTTAACATCAAAATCTTGTTCCCATGAACTGGTATCTTTAACATCGGAATCCACTCAAGCAAATCCGGACTACTTTCCCTTCTACAACAATAAAAAAATTATTATAAAATGTAGTATAAAGCATTAATTCGTGCAATACGTACACCGGCGTCGGCACTGTGGACACCAAACGCCGCCGATGTGCCTATAATACATATTCAACTCAATATCAAGCCGCCGACATACAATAACACGGCTGAGCGCTTCATCCCACCGACAACCATGTTCAATAACACAGTCGTTTATGTATATAAAATTAGCTATTTATAGCATACCCGAGTTCACCGACGGTGTACAGTATCCACGTCACGAGGTTCACCTTCTACGCCGTTAGTCGGCTACATCATAACCGCTGGTATACTGTACGAACATCAAACCTACCTAGTACACCGACAGTGCAAAGTATTCTAACCGTCGGTGTAATACAAACACATACATTATCCGGTCCACTGGTGGTATACACTCAGCTAACTGGTGGTTTGAGTTATCCATACCGACGGTGCAGGTGCACTACATCCTAACTGTCGGTGTGTTGCACGAACAGAGTTTCCAAACCGGGAAATTCCATGAATTTGTATGACCTAACTATATTCTAATCTAATCTTAAAAGATAATAGACTACCTCGTTTATAGTTTCAACTTAAAAAAATAATAAATTACCTCGTTTATAGTTTCAACTTCATCAATAAGCTTTAAATGTTCTATTAATTTGTTTCTTTTGATAATTTATGGTGCTATGGATGTTGTTTTTAAAAATTGAAATCTTTTTTTCAACAAAATATTTTTGATATTGTTTAAAAAATTATAAAAAATATATGTATATAAAGTTATTGTTGGTTGATTTTGTATTTATGGATTAAAAGCAAAATCAATTCAAATAAAATATTTTTAATTTTGGTCAAAGAAATAAAAAGGTAATATAATGAAAAAACAAAAAAACGTTTTTGGAATTATTTATAATTTTGATGTTAACATTTTAGCAAAATCTGTTTATAGATTGAAAATGTGTTCATAAACATTCCTAACAAATTAAGTTGATTGATCAAACGAGTTTTTTTTTAAAGATAATATATGTTTGGGTAATTTTAACTGAACCTTTGAATGTTTTGTTTTCTCTGCATGCGTAGTATTTTAATTTATAAACATTAAATCACTTCGGTATTACTGTTCTTTAGATAACAAAAGTTTCAAAATTAAGAAATGGTATACTCGTATGTTTAGTTTTCCTTTTGTTTATGAGTAATCTGTTATTTTATTTTTAAATTATTTATTTATCAATCGCAAGATTTGATCTATAAAGATGTAAGTAGAGATAGAAAAATTTCCCAAACTCGAGGGTATCCGATTCGAGCCGACATGATGGGATGAGTTATGGGTTTAAAAAAATTACACGAATGGATCGTGGGTTTGAAAATTTATTACCCGTCGGATTTGGGCTGGATTTGGGATGGGTAATGGATTTATAAAATTTCCAACGAGTATCAAACACGAACCCGACCCACTGGATAATACCCGATGTATGTCCGCTAAATTACGCTAAATTAATATTTAGATAAAATAGTAAATTATTGAGTTTTATTTATTACACTCTAAAAATAAACTGATTAATATTATAATAATTTGTTAATATATATAATATGTTTTGAAAAATATTATTCTAGGGGTAAACATTACATTTGATTTTTAAGTGTTTATATATATATATATATATATATATATATATATATATATATATATATATTAAAATAACTGATATTATGAGTATAGAGCTACTATTATTAATATTATTAATTAAATTTTGTTTGGTTTATTTTGGGCTGAGGGTAATTAAGTGTTTTGGGTATTAAGTGTTTTGGGTATTAAGTGTTTTGGTATAAAGTAGTGAGAGATTTGAGCAGCGTGGTTCCATTAAATGTTCATTACCCTTATTAATGAAAGTAGTTTGGGTATTTATACCCTTAATTACGGACCCATGAGCTTATGGGTCAAGTTATGATACCGGGTCAAATTTAATGACCCATTAATCTATTAAGCTTATTAAGACATAGCTTAGTCAAAAAAGTATTTAGGTGTTTATTTACTTTTGTCCCGTCTGAATAGTTTAGTGGTACGTTTATGTCGAATTTCCCTCGTCCGGATAACTCAGTAATCCATGACTAGATAATCCGTACTCATCAGCAGCCCTTTTTAAGGCCTTGTCAAATATCTTTGGCATGACTAAAAAATTTACTTGGCCAGTAGTAACTTTGTCCGACCTGCTTAGTCACTTTGTGTTGGGAGGTTTATCTTCATTATTAACAGTTCAAAACCTGTCCGAACCGACTTCCTTGCCCATAATTCTAAGAGTTTTCTTCTTGGATCGTGGGACACGTGTCACAATCGGGTTCGAACTACCAGCCGTTTTACTTCCTATATCGGCGCACCCACTAAGCCTAGAAAGTTACCTAGGCATTTAACCCTTCACACGTTTGCGCCGTCTTTAATCATTACCAAAACTCTTCAACTCCTCCTAAGTAACAATTACTTTTTTCTACTGTTATATAAATTCTTTTTCACTATTCCATTCTCTTCATCACTCAAAAACTTTATAGAGAGAGAGACTCCCACATTTATCTTCAAACTTGTTCTTGAAGAGTTTTATGTTCACAGCGAGAAACACACTTGTTAAAGGCGGCTGGTTGAACGTTTCAGAACTAGAAAAAGCGAAAAAAGTTGAACGGGAGAAACGCATTGATGCAGGTCTCTCAGTTTCCCCAAGTGAGAAATCTGGTGAACAGACTCAAGAGGCTACCAAGGATCGTCCTCCTCCAGAAATCCCAAACCTAGAAAGTTATTCAAACCAAGCCTCTCTCCTCTTCCCTCGGGCTCTTTTGTGCAAGAGTCTCAACCCTCTGTTGCTAAAGAAAAAGAGTTTTCAAGTGTCAGAAAACCTTCCCTCTTCATAACAATGGGTTCCGACATTAAGAAGTCCCCGGGAAAATAAACCCCTCACCGGACGATTCGTTTTTCCAAATCCCAAACCACTACATCACTGCCAAAGCCCTCAGATCAGAAGCATCTAAAGCAACTTTAAAAGATAATCGGAGGCATCTAAAGTAGCCTTAATGGCCAATCCCTCCAGATCTCAATCTCAATCGGACACCAAGCCTTTAGAAACAACAGGCACTCATTCATCTGAACAGCTTTTAGTGCCAGAAGTTGATCCTCCACTATCCAAGGCAACATATAAACCTTCCACAGTGATGGAAGAAGTAATGGAGGATAGTATCGAAGATGCTCCCTTCAAAACTGAAGCATCAGGTCAAACCGGGGATGCTTCCTCTGATAGGAAGAGAAAAGGAAAAAATCAATGTTGGTGTGGCTCATCCGGATCTTCTGTTTTGCTTGGATGGCAAGGTAGGCCCTTGTTTCAAAAATGTCAATGTTAAATATTTGATGGCCCTGCAGAATATAAACTATGTATACACCCATACCGCTGAGTTGGGCCGGATCCGGACAAAGTGGGGGATCCCAGAGTCAGTGAAGGTAACGATACTTGTCACACCGGAGACTCTGATGAACTGTAAACTCAATGAGGTGGTCAGCTTCACTAAGGTGTTAAACTGAGGACTTCGGTTCCCACTAGACCCAAAACTTGTCACTTATTTCCCCCTGGTGAAGCTCTGGCCAAGCCAGTTGAGCCCGAACGCCTGGTATTCTCTCCTTGCTTGCATAATAGCATCGAAGTTGTCTAAAATCCCTTTCCCAATGGAGCAATTTGCTGATGTGGCAAGTCTATGCAAGAATCACCACATTCCCTTCTACCATCATAATATGGGGAATGATTTCAAGGTGGTAGACGACTTACTAGAGTCTGAGAAGAACTGGAGGACACAGTTCTTGTTCATCAGTGGGTCATGGGAGAATGGTAGGAAGATCAAAGCTAATACCAACCCTAATATGTTAACTAGCAGATGGAAGAGTACATGTAAGTTCTTTATCTTTGTTTTTCATGCTCTTCTTTTTAACTTACAAGTATTCCTCTCCTGATTTATTTATCACTTCTTTTTCAGTGCTGCCGAAGGAGTTTACCGGACACCTGGAGGAGGGGCAAACAACTTGTGTCAAACTGAACACTTGGGTTGCGGAGCGTTGGAGGAATGCCTTCCACAATTGCTTCACCTCAAGAAATCTGGTGATGTCCCATCTGTGGAACACCACGGGTCGGAAGGATCTCACATGGGAAGAACTAACTACACCTCCTCCTCCTGGCATAATCCTTAAACGGACAAAAGCCAAATATGGTAAACTAGTCTTGCCTTCTAGAGCCAAAGCTCCCACCAAGATGAAAGAAAAAAAGAAGAAATCTGAAACAGAGGTAGTCCAAGATGCCACAGAGCGGACCGGTTCGGGGAACCAAGGGGGAATCGACGTTGCCTTGCTCAAGGTAGTAGAGGCTGAGACATTTAGGGAGGCAGGAGAGTCACAAAACCCACCAAGGCCTCCCAAAAAAGACCGAAAAAGAAGAACAAGCAGTGACGAAAAAGCTGCCAAAAAGAAAAAGGTCACCTTACGGGAAGAAATAATCCTTTGCCCTTCAGAGCTTCTACCTCTGCAATCCGGAGAGGGTACCAAAGGAAAGATTGATGGAGTGGACATTAGTGCCCTTCAAGACATTGATCTTTACTTCAACGACTCTGAGAATGATGACTTTGTTGGTCCCTTCCATCCTTCAAGCTCATCTAACATGGTGACTTATAATGGTAAATCTTTCCCCGTCTCCGGAGAACAAGACATTATTGCCCATTCCCTTCTTGGTCACCTCCAGCCAACGCTTGATCTGGAGAGACAAGAGAAGAGTCAAAGTGCACTCATCAATACCCTCACTACTGACAATGAGTCTCTATCAACGAATCTTCTTAATGCTAATCGGAGCATAGAAGAACTGAGAAAGAAATAGAAGCATTGATGAAGGACAAAGAAGATCTATCAACCAAACTTGCTACTTCGGAGACGGCCAGTACTCAGCTCCAAACTAAGTGCTCCGGTTTGGAAAAGAATCTCACAAAAATAAGGGAAGACTTGAAGACCAAAGATGGTATCATTCAAACCTTGTCCAGTGAGAAGACTTCCTTAGAAGGTACTGTGTCTAAGGTGATCAAGGAGAAAGAAGACTTGGTGAAGGAGCAGGAACAAACTATTAAGGCAAGCATTGATAATTATACCAATGAGGTGATAGACTCCCTTGAGAAAAGATACAATGGAGTTAGGCCGGATATGGTGCTGCTCTTCCATGATATATTTCTGAAGAGGACTCTTGGTCCCCTATAGAAATATGTAGAATACAAAGATCTTCCTCATCACACCATGGCAACTAGAGACAAGTAAAAACTTTCCAGTGGAATTGACTCCACTAATGATGATGAAGAAGGAATCGGTGAGAGTTCGAGCACCGAACTCAAAAGTCCCAAGAAAGGAGGTGATGAAAGAAAATCCGAAGGGAACAAACCCTAAGGCTTAAACATCTTTTTGTTCTCTTACTTTTGTGAACTACTAAAGTCCTAGGATGGCCAAGACATTTTTGTAATGTTATCCGGTTGGATTCCGGATAAGTCTTTTAAAATACTTAAAGTCCTTGGATGGCCAATGCACATTTGTAATTTGGTAATGTTATCCGGTTTGAATCCGGATAAGTTTATTTATCAAATCTTGCTTTGTTTAATACTTTATTTCCTTTTACTTTTACTGGCTAATGTTTAAATAGCCCCAACCTTTATCTAAATAACCCTAATTATTTCAGAAATATTAAAATAAGAGTGTTTAATATCTCCGATGACATGTATTTAATGGTCATCGCTCAACCAGGTTAATCCGATCTATCAAAGATCCAAAGTGTTAAATCAAAGACTTGTACTTGAATGGAATTATAGTTAAACCACATCGGATGTTTTAAGAAGGCATCATATTTTATTGAATGAAAAAACTGGACACCTCATTAAAAACTCCCTGCTCCACCAGGGTAGGAAAGAGTATGCCCCATAATATTTAGATTGACATTTAACAAGTAAATATTTACACAAATTTTACTCTAGATATAACCTGAGTTGTTCAATATTTCAGGGGTGCTTCAATAGCCTCCCTTCTTTGTCCTGAAGCCTATATGTCCCGGGCTTAAGCTTTTTGGACACCTCATAAAGGCCTTCCTAGTTCGGAGCCAGCTTAACGAACTGCTTCTCCATGGTGTGTAAGAAGAATTTTCTCAAAACCTTATCTCCCAATTGAAAATCTATTCTCTTGATCTTGGAAGCAAATCTGCTTCTCATCAAGCCTTGGTAGTGACTATTCTAAGATGAGCTTTAACCCTTCTTTCTTCTATTATGTCCAATTTATTCCTAATTACTATCTCATTAGCTTGTTCGGAATAGTTATGGACCATGTATGATGGTAGGGTATCTTATATAGGAGTAATAACATCCATCCCATACACCAAGGCAAAAGGAGATTCCTGTGTAGCAGCCTTAGGAGTAGTCCGTTATGCGTACAATACTTCTTGCAGATAGCTTGGCCACTTCCCTACAACCCCTTCTAAATTCGTTTTTAACCCGGACAAAATAGTCTTGTTGGCTACTTCAACCCGGCCATTTTCTTGTGGGTGAAAGGAGAAGAGAAACAATGTTGAATGCCCCTGGAAGCATATAAATTCTTCATTTCCTTGTTATCAAACTGTGGCCCGTTATCTTTGGTAATTTTCTGAGGAATCCCAAATCTGCAACATATGTTAGATAAGATGAACTTTATGATAGCTGTCGAAATGTTTCCTGCGCGAGGAGCTGCTTCTATCCATTTTGAGAAGTAATTAATAGCAACAATAATAGTCCTCCACCCTCTTGTTGCCATTGGTAGAGGTTCAACCGAATCCAACCCCCAACGAGAAAAAGGTATTGGCACAGAAATAGACTTCATAGGCACTACTGGCACATGAATTTCGTTGCCACACCTTTGACATTGATCACACTATTTTAAAATTTCTTTACCATCTGCCATTATGGATGGCCAATAGTATCCTCCCAATAATACCGTTCGGGTTAGTGCCCTGTAACCACAATGTGCTGATCCTTCTCCGTCGTGTAGTTCGGATAAAACGGTTTGGGATTCTTCAACCCCCAAACAGCGCAGGTGAGGTCTGCTGAAGTACTTTTTATATAGATTCTCTCTAACGATAAAAAAAACCACGATCGTTGTGTTTAATTTTGCTTGCCATATCTTTCTCTGGAGCCAAAACCCCTTCAGAGATATATTGAGGAATGGGAATTCTCCAATCTTTAAATTAAACTACTTGTATGCTTAAGATTTCCTCCTCTTCCTTGTTCTGAATGATTTTATGGGAATTCTTGTATATGAATCCAAGGGTCGGACTCAGAGTATGCTATGGTTGCTAAGGAATCTGCTAGCGTATTTTCTGATCTAGGAATATGCTCACATCAAACATTCTTGAAGTTGGCTGCTACCCTTTTAAAGATGAATAAGTATTTGATCTACTGTTCCTTCTTGGCCTCAGATTGACCTTAAACATGGTGGTTAAGAAGTTGAGAATCACTCATCAACCTAACTCTTTTAGCCCCACATAGGAAAGCTAATTTAAGACCAGCTATAGCTGCTTCATATTCAGACTCATTATTAGAGGCCCTGAACCCAAAGCATATAACTTGGTACATTTTATCACCATACATAGAGGTTAGGCAAATTCCAGCCCCATAACCCATTGTGCTTAATCCACCATTAGTCCGGACTACCTATTCTTTTTTAGTTTTCCCTTCTAAAACTTATTTAGAAATCCTGTCCGAATGGAATTCTATTAAGAAATCAACAACAGATTGAGCCTTGATAGCAGTTCGTGGGGCAAAATCAATGTCATAATCACCCAACTTTATTGACCACTTGGTCATCCTGCTTGATATATCCACTTTCTAAAGAACATTCTTTAATGGAAAAGATGTTCAGACAATGATGAAATGAGACTGAAAATATGGCCTCATTTTTCTTGCAACAATGATTAAGGCTAGTGCCAGCTTTTCAAGCTTCATGTACCTTTTCTCAGCATCTATCAGACTCTTGCTGATGTAGTACCCCAAACGAGGGTAATTGTTTACCTCTCTTACCAACACTGCACTTATAGTATATTCTGACACATCCAAGTATACATAAAGTGTTTCTCCTTCTTCAGGCTAAAAAGGGTTTTTGGTGAAGACAAGTGTTTTTTTTATTTCATCAAAAGCTTGGCTGCATTGTTGAGACCAATTGAAATCTTTAGCATTCTTTAAGGTCTCAAAAAACGGAGCACACTTGTCCGGAGACCTTGAAATATTACGATTTAAGGCAGCCAATCTTTTTGTCAGCCTATGGATTTCTTTAATATTTTGAGGGGGATCCATTTCTGACATGGCGTTAAGCTGATCCGGATCGGGCTGTATCCTTTCTCACTTATCACATAACCCAAAAAATTTCCGAACTGCACCCCAAAGACAAACTTTTCTAGATTCAACTTTAAATTTACCTTAGTCAAATTGGCAAAAGTTTCTCGAAGGTCAATTATGTGCAAATCTTCTTCTAAACTTTTAACCATCATATCATCGATGTACACCTTCATATTCCTGCCAATCTGATCAGCAAATGATTTGTTCACCAACCTCTGATAAGTAGCCCCAACATTCATCAACCCAAAAGGCATCACCTTGTAGCAATTGAGACCCTTGTCTGTAACAAAATTAGTGTGATCCTGGTCCTTCAGATCCACGTGTATCTGGTTGTACCCAGAGAAGGAACCCATGAAGGACATCAACTTGTTTCCAAATGTTGAGTCCACCAAATGATCTATCCGGGGGACTGGATAAATATATTTTGTGCAAGCTTTGTTGAGGTCAGTAAAATCAATACACATACGCCATTTCCCATTCTTTTTTTTGACTAACAACGGATTGTTAGTCCATAAAGGATACTCGGACTCTTTTATGTGCCCCATCTTGGTAAGTTGATCGACTTTTGAACTATTACATCAACTTTATCCTTAGAGAAAGCTCTCATTTTCTACATAACAGATGCAACATCACTTCGGATGGACATCTTATGTGATATAACACTTGCAGGCACTCCGGGCATATCAGCATTGCATCAAGCAAACATGCTAGTTATCTTCCAAAAAGGATAACAATTTCTTTTTTAACTCTGGCGCCATCTTGGAGCCAATCTTTATATTGTTACCTTCTTCCAGAGAATGGGTTTCAACTTCTTCAACCGGTATTAAAACACCGGAGACCTCTCTGGGATCATCAATTTCACCCTCTCCCTTAAAAGACCCCAATAACTGCTAATCTTCATTAACCCGGACTGCTCCCAAAGTTTAGGAGCAAGCGCAGTTGCATAGCACTCCCTTGCTATCTTTTGACTACTCCGGACAACTCCTACCTTCCCTTGAACCGCATACTTCAAACATTGGTGGACTGTTGAGGCCACAACATGCATTCTAGAGAGTAAGGACCTCCCAAATATTGCATTGTAGCATGTGCGGCAGTCTACCTCAACGAATAACACTCTGACCATGTTTTTAAAAGGCCCCTTGTCCAACAACACCTCTTCCTCAAACTCCCCGATTACATCCGCAGAGCTCCATGTGAAGCCCACAATGGTTCTGTTTGACTGTTGAATAACGGTCGGATTTTTCATGTGCTTGTGGGAACTCAAAAAGAGAATGTTTGCCGAAATGCCTGTGTCTATCAGAATTCGTTTGATATCGTTTCCCCCAATAGATGCTCCTATCACCACAACATCCTCATGAGGACCAGCAATGCTTCTTCTATCATCCTCATCAAAGACTACAAACGGAAAAGGGGTTTGGGACTGATAGGAACACATGCCTCCTTCCAATTGAGTAGTCAGACTGTGAACATGCCTCTTCCTTGATGAATGCGTTGGTGATGTCATGGTATCCCCTCGGAATATGGTAAGAGACTCAAATAAACTAATGAGTCCGGACACCGTCTTGACCTGTTCTGTTATGAACCTCACTTTATTCCGAGTTGGATCAGGCTCCAAATACTCTGATCAACATCAAATCTTTCAAGGATCACCATTTCCCCCTTCGGAGTAGATGTTCCTGCATTGTTCGTAGGGCCAGTTCGACGAGCATTGTCATGCCTGTTTCTACTTCTTCTTTTGACATAAGCACCCAGCTTGCCTCTTTCAATGAGCATTGTAGTGCTGATGGTTTCTGGAAATGGACCTCATCTTTAGTCTTGTCATAAATAGTAGCCACACTCTCTTTTAATTCTGCAAACCACTCCGGTTGAACCCAATGACCTCTTTTACTCCTTGACCACTGGCTCTGAGCTGGATTTGGGTTGGAATTGTTCTGTTTGGCCCTGTTGGACCCTTGTCTGGTTTCTTTAGCCTTGTATCCGGACTGGTTTTGATTTTGAGCTGCAGGGACGGACCTCACCTGATGGTGCACCCTGGTTTTCTTCGTTTCATCCACGTTGATCTGTTTTCCCACCCGGTTTAGCAAGCCATCCCAAGTCATGGCCTTCTTATTGGTCACCGAATCAACTAGATTCCCAGGATTCAACCCTTCTCTTAAAAAAACAATTGCCACCTGTTCGAAGCAGTCTACTAACCCATTTTTGGTATTCACGAACCAAATTATGTAGTCCTTTAAGAACTCATTTGGCTTTTGGTCACAATGGATAATAGTATCTCCATTTCCCTTCACCTCTTTACTTCCCACAAACTGCCTTCGGAAGGCTACCCAGAATGTATCAAAGTTCTTGATACATCCCTGGGATAAACTGTTGTACCATTTAAGAGCACTTCCCGTACAAGATTGGGAGAAAGACCTACACAATTTCTCATCATCGTCAAAATTCATCATGAATTTCTTGAACTGCTCCAGATGATTGTCCGGATCTTTACTCCCATTATACTTCTCTATTTTAGTATTGTCTAACCTTTTGGGTAGGTTTCTGGACAGTATCTTGGTAGACAATGGTGATTGTCTCTAATTCCTACTATGACTGAAGACTGTGTCTTCATTAGGTGTTGCAAAAATACCTGGTTCAATATGAAAAGCAAAAGAATCGATCAACAGCTGATCCACATGCTTGTGACTGTGGATGTGAGATGACCCTTTGCCCAAATGCCTTTTAAGTCTCCCATGCCTATCTCTATTTCTTGAATATTTTTTAACTAGTTTTTATTTCTTCTTGGACCTCCCTTCATCACTGCTTGATGACAAAGACTCTTCAAGCTCAGCCCGTTCGAAGAGTTGCTGGAGGACTCAGAACCTGAACTTTCCACTGGCTTATACCGGTGAGACTTCTTAGAACTGGCATGGGTTTTTTTTGTACTTAAATGAGTCTTTGCTGACAGATCATTCTCCCTAGGATTGTTAGTATGATAGATGGCTGACGCCTTTGACTTCTCCTTTAAATCCATTTCTGCTTTTTTAATGGCCCTCAACGCTTCTATTTCTGCTCTCAACTTGTCTCGTTTCTCGGTGGTGTATTCATTGTTTTCCCCAACCACCTCCACCATAGGTGGTGGAATTGGTTGCTTGTTCGCATCCATCCGAACATGCCTTTTTCGTTGGTTTTGAATACAAGATTCAGGCACCGGCTCTTCCCAAATCAAAGTTCAAAGAGTTCAGAAGAGCTCCCGGTCTAGCTGGTCGAAAGAATGCACTAAGGAGGAGTGCCACAAATTAGTGAACTCTTTAAAATCAGCTACAAGAAGTAGACAGGCAGTTCCCACTTGGTTCCCACAAAGTTCCCGCATAGTTCCTATAGAGTTCCCACAGAGTTCCCGCATAGTTCCCATAATTCCCACAATCCTCACAAAATCCCAAAAAGAAGCAAACAACTCCAAATCAATTTCCAACTATTAAATAACGTTAGTGGAGTAGCGAGAGTTATATTAAGAAGTCTAAAAGTCTCAAATTACTAAGTGATGTTGGTGGGTAGTGAGAATGATATTTTCTATAAGTACTGAACTTTTTTGTTTCATTTCTTCAAGTTATAAAATCAAACTATCTGTATGTTTAAATTGTTTCATCTGTCTTTTCAATTTGATCCAGGCCCTTAACATTCTATTGTCCCTTTTGCTGGACTCATAATCCAATCACAATCATAATATGTGGCTGCACATGAAGATATACACAAAATAGATCATACTAACACTACAACTTAAGTAGTAAAACACAGGAAGTAAATCATGTATGGACCTTCTAAGAACCCAAATATATACACAAGTTGATCCTTCTAGATAATGTCCTATTAAGGAAGATCATCAATTAATTTACATGCATAATTTGTCACGATATAAAATTATTGATTATCTGTACTAAATACCTCGTGCACATATAGTAAATCATAAATTTCAAATTCCTTAAATTGTCCCTATTATGAAATATTTTTTTAAAATAAAAACCTTCAGACCTTCGGTGGTAACTGCGTGGGGCACAATTTTCTAAACTTAAAGAACTATAGCACATCTAGGCTCAGGGGAAGCGAATCCCATGATCGAGCACGTACGTGGAAAACAACAACTCATTCTTAAAGATAGTGAAATGATTCTCATCTTTCTTTAGGAAGTGTACGATAACACCCGGAGGACTACACCATTCCTTTAACTTATTCAACTTTCACTACTTATACGAATATTTCATTACAGGTGCCAATAATGTATCCTCGATATTTTTGTAAACCATCACTCTTATGTCTCACAAGACGATTGGAGATAAAATAACATTTCCCTTTGTATAACAAATTAAATTAGGTGATGAAAAAGCATTTGGTAAGAATTCATCATGAATGACCGTTGCCCTCATCCCCAAAGAATATTTTCCAATGGAACCTCATCACCAAAACTATCTCCCAAACAATGAGCATCAATAACATTGGAACGACAAAATTATATCTCTTTAGACCCATCTTGATAATAAAGGTGTCCATATGAAAGAAAGATGAAAGATGACGGCAAAAAATAAATTTGTTTGCATTTCTCACGAATTTTCAAGCAAATAAATATGTGAAACAGACCCCGCATGCGAAGATCATCATTTTACAGGTAAAAGTAACTTATAATATCTCTCTTGATTTAAATTAATCTAAAGGTTTATAAATTAATATTCTCAATGGCTAAGATGCGACACATTCAACGTCTAAGATGGATGCAACCAAAACGTTTGAGATGAACACTGTTAGATGACCCTCTACTTTTCTATAAGATATAATTAAAAAACTTTACTGTGCTGATGCAAGTTAAGATATCTGGAAAAAGGTTGAGAAGGGTTAAAGATCGTGAGAAGGTTGGAGACAAGGAGGAGTTGGTTGTTGTAGAGAGTGGTTTTGATTTAGGGCTTGTAATGTCTGAGAATGATTTGGAAGAAAACAAACTCTCCAAGGTTATATGTTTCGGGTCAAGTATTGGTTCGGGCAAACAAATGAGAGATGGTGGACTGAAGCTAAGTCTTTACTCTAGGCTTTGTTGGAGTGGACTCTATTGAAAATCCCATTACATATGTAAATAAATAACATGTATTAAATGTGTAACAATAAATGTAACCACTTAACAAAATTCTGTTACATGAAACAGAATTTTACATGACTATAAATAAGGAATGTAACTGTGTGAAGAAGTTAGAGAAATACAAACAATAAGAAATTTATAGTGTCTTCTTCTTCTCATCTCTCAAATCTGACTTGGTATCAGAGCAGTGGTGATCCTCCAATGGCTAGGACAGACTCGCCGTCGTTTAACTTAGGGTCAGTTGTTCAAATTGGTCTGTCAATGGACAACCTACTAACAAACAAAAATAACAACATGAATCAGATAAATGCTTTCACAACCTTAGGTTGGACGAAAGCAACTTCCTTTATGGAAGACTATGGTGTTGCCTATCATAAGAGGCAACAAGCTGGGAGGATTTATAAATGGTGAAAAACCATGTCCTTCCAAGCTAGTCAGTAGTTCAGATGGTACGCTGGTTAAGAATGTTGAGTATGACAACTGGATTACGAAAGACCAGTTGCTAATAGGTTGGTTCTATAACACCATGAGTGCTGAAGTTTCATCTTAAGTTATGGAGGAAGAGACCTCCAAAGGTTTATGGGATATTGTGGTCAGGCTATCTAGTTCTCAAACAAAGTCCAAGATAACATTTTTCAAGGCTAAGTTTTAGAGGACTAGGAAATGGAGCACATCTATGGAGGACTATCTAGCTAAGATGAAGCATATTGCTGATATTTTGGCTCTAGCTGGTTCACAAATTTCCTTAGATGAACTAGTTTCACAAGTGTTAGCAGGACTTGACACTGAGTACACTACAATTTTTGTTCAATTAGCTGACAAGGAAGTAAATAATTGGCTTGATTTACAAGCCATACTTCTCACTATGAGAACATACTTGAACAACTAAGGAAGATTTAGATCTCTATGGAAAACTTAAACCTTACTGCTGTTAACAAGTCAGAATCTGAGTCTACTAGGAATAACAACTATGGTTCAAGCTCAACGTATGGAAACAGAAGTCAAGGTAGAGGTTTTAGAGGAAGGTATTCCCCAAACTACTCTAACAACTACAGGGGAAGAGTTCTTACAGAGGTAGAGGTGGAAAGTTTAATTACTCTAACAATAAACCTACATGTCAAATATGTGGGAAGTTTGGTCATGGTGTAACCTATTGCTATTTTAGAGACGATCCTAATGTGATGGGACAGGTACAAACTGATCAACAGAGGACTGATCAAGATCAGAGTGCGATGACAGTCTCACAAGACTTTGGGAATTGAGATGAAAGCTGGTACGTTGACAGTGGTGCTAGTCACCATGTTACCAACTTAGCTAAAATATTGAGCCAGAAAGTGTAATACTCAGGTAACAAAACAATAATTGTAGGAAATGGTAGTAAACTAAATATTGAAAACCTAGGCAAAACCTGCTTATCTACCAGAAACAACAAACAAATCTACCTAAACAACATATTACATGTACCATATATCAACAAAAACCTACTATCTGTTTCACAACTAACCTTTCATAATGATATTTTCTTGAGTTTCACAGTTCTAAGTATTTTGTGAAGGACAAGACAACATGGATGATTCTTCTTGCAAGGAGAGTTGAAACTACATTGTATAGGTTGGAAGACTCATCTGTTCCTAGGTCTCCTAAGGCAACTATTCTAAATTCATATTCTTCAATGTCTCTTGTTTCTGCTCTACAAGATATATCTCCCTTTGAAAGGTTATTTGAATCTAAGCCTGATTATAAATTCCTAAAAGTGTTTAGGTGTACTTGTTTTTCCTGTCTCAGACCTTACCAAACAAATTAATTCCAATTTCATTCAGTCAAATATATTTTCTTGGGGTATAATGATGTTCATATGGGCTATAGGTGTCTTAGTCCTAGTGGGAGAGTGTATGTGTCAAGGAATGTGATCTTCAATGAAGATGAATTCCCATGTTTTTATGGATTCCTAAACTCTCAATCATCTAATTCTGTGTCTAAAGGTTCTTGGCTGACTAAGTTTCCTAATGACAGTCTTACAGATGAAGATTCTAATCTACAAGAAACCTATTCAAACACATCACCTAACTGTTCTACTGATCACACCAACAATAACTATCCCCTAGAACCAAATCAACAAACAACAACTAGCACTGTTTTTCCTTATGAAAACTTACCTTGGAGACTCAACAACTCACAGCAAGCTCAAGACACCTCTCAAACCCTCCTTGAAGTTCACAGCCCTTTGCCAAGCACTTTTCCTGAAACACAATCCATAAAAGAAGGTCAATTAGTTATTGAACTTCCTTTTAATAAGACTACCAGCCAAATTATACCACAACTACTGTCAAACAGCCACCCTATGACCACTAGATCTAAAGATGGCATGTCGAAACCTAAAACAATTTACTCAGGAATTACCATATCTCCTACAATTACTGACAAGGAACTTGTTAAATTTTATAAGGTTTTCCAGTTGCCTTAGTGGGTTCAGGCAATGGAATGTGAATATAATGCCCTAATGGTAAATCATACATGGTCTCTTGTTGCCTACACCGATAACTTGAGTCTGGTGGGCTGCAAATGGGTTTATAAGTTAAAATACAACTAAGACGAGTCTGTTGAACGCTACAAACCTAGACTTGTAGTTAAGGGTTTTCATCAACAGCCTGGTGTGGACTTTACTGAAACTTTCTCTTCAGTCATAAAAGCATCTACCATAAGGCTTGTGCTTACTATAGTTGTATCAAGGGACTGGGTCATTAGAGAGTTAGACAGTAATAACACTTTTTTAACTGTCGATCTAAAAGAACAAGTTTATGTGATGCAACCGGAAAGGGTTTGTTGACTCTAAATGCCCTGATTATGTATGCAAGCTACATAAAGCTTTCTATGGGCTCAAGCAAACACCTAAAGCCTGGTACTCTGCTTTTGTGGGGTTTTCAGAATTCATGGGCTGACTGTTCAATGTTGTTTCTACGGTCTAAAGGTGTGTTTGTCATTCTACTGGTCTTTGTAGAGGACATAATTGTTATAGGGAACAATTCTTCCTACTTGACTATTTTATTCAGAGATTGAACTCTGAAGTTTCTCTCGAGGATATAGGCTCTCTCAAAATCTCTCTGGGACGAGTCTGGACTATACTTAACTCAGACATGACTTACTGATGAAGGAAGGTTTGGCTATTGCCAACTCTTGTGCAACTCCTATGAAGGTTAGTCCCTCTCTCTGCAAGTCTAATGGTGAGCCATAATGTCATACAAGTTACAGAAGCTTGTTAGGGTTGTTACAATATTTACTGCACATTCGACTAGGCATTGCATTTGTTGTTAATAAGCTAAGCCATATTCAGCAATGTCCTACGAATGAGCATCTACAATTTGTTAGAAGAATCTTACGATAATTATCAAGTACTTTGACGCTAGGGCTTCACATAAAGCCGAGTGACACTCATCAGTTCACGGGCTTCATTGATGCTGATTGGGCAGCTTCTTTGGAAGATCGTTGCTCAGCTGGTGGATACCGCGTCTTTCTGGGTGATTCTTTGGCCTCGTGGTCTTCTAAAAAACAAGGGGTTGTTTCTCGATCAAGCACCGAATAAGAATATCGGTCTCTTGTGAACTTGGCTTCTAAACTCATCTGGTTGAGGTCTGTTCTTCAAGAAATTCATCTTCCTTTGCATAAATCTCCAGTTATTTGGTATGATAATCTCGGAGCAAGCTCCCTCGCGTCCAACCCTGTGTTTCAATCCAGAACAAAACACGTTGAGTTAGATCTTCATTTTGTTTTCCATATGGATGTTCAAGATCTATTGGATATTAGATACGTACCTTCTCATGACCAGGTAGCTGATTTACTCACCAAACCCTTGTCTCAAAATCGGTTCTTGTTCCTATGGGACAAACTAAGTCTCGATATACATCCTTCCCGTCACGAGAAAGACGCACATAAGATACCATCACACGGAGGTTGAGAATTTCTCTAGTCGTGGTAAGGAACTGGACGATCTTTTCCCCTATTGTATTGAATCAATAAAAAAAGATGTCAGTGCTACGACCCTCTATTTTTTTATCTAATATTGATCGGGGACGAGCCCCGACTTCCATAGGTCCTTGGTTTGACCTCCCGTCCTGGTCCTAGCTTTTTGCCAGAACGGGGCCAATTTCTCATACTTGCTCTGTGTGCCCCCCTTTCATCGAGTGCCCACTGGCCTGTTGGCCTACCAAGTACTTGCATGCTGCTCCTGCTACGTTTGAGGGGGGAAATTAAGATATCCGGAAGAAGGTTAAGAAGGGTTAAAGATCATGAGAAGGTTGGAGACAAGGAGGAGTTGGCTGCTGTAGAGAGTGGTGTCGATTTAGGGTTTGTAATGTCTTAGAAGGATTTGGGAGAAGACAAACTCTCCAAGGTTATATGCGTCGGGTCGAGTATTAGTTCGGGCCAACAGATGAGAGATTGTCGACTAAAGCCCAAGTCTTTACTCTAGGCTTTGTTGGAGTGGACTCTATCGACAAGCCCGTTACAGATGTAAATAAATAACATGTATTAAATCTGTAACAATAAATGTAACCACGTAACAAAATTTTGTTACATGAAACAAAATTTTACATGACTATAAATAAGAAATGTAATGTATGAAGAATTTAGAGAAATACAAACAATAAGAAATTTACAGTGTCTTCTTCTTCTCCTCTTTAAAATATAACTCTCTAAAATGTAACTATGCACGTGTGATATTTACTTACGGGCCTTTAATTCCTTACAGTGGAATAAATATCATAAGGATTTTTCCTCTCGGTTATATATAAATCTCCCACTATAACAATATAAAAACATTACAAACACGTATTTGCTTTAGACACAAAAAATAGATTAAATAAATCTTTTCTATTCTTCTCCAATACTAAAAAAATATTTAGAAGGCCTACTCTGCTAAACACAATTAATGTTGTAATATATCACACCTATAATACAAGACTAACCCATTAATAATACTTAATCAATAAAATGAGGTAATCAAATGGCCACCCAAAATCTTATAATGTGATAGTTGATGGCACCCTTTATTCATCGCCTCATCTTTCAACAAGGATTATTCGGGTTACCTCAGGTTTTCAAGATTATAATCTGAATTGTTTTCTCTCTAGTCATTTCCTCATTCTTCAACAATGACTATGGGGCTATTCAATTCCTAACATCCAAATTTGAATTTTTTTTCATATCAAGTATGTTAGTATTTTCCTCATTATTCGAAAAGGACTAGGGGGCTACTATGCAACACTCGTCGACATTAGGAAGATTTTATTAATCATTTTTCAAGTAAAAACATCACCGAGACACAAATGAACCAATATAAGGCAAACATTTGAAAAATCTAGCTGCCAGCTACTTGAATTGGTACTTTGTTTTCTTGCATAAATAAATATTTTTATCTTCAAGGGAGGTTTTCGACTGGCATGAGGTTTTTGACTGACATGATGTTTTTAACATATACCGGAACATGGCCCGCATAAATTAAATTTTGAGATGTATTTGAGGTTAGTTTGGATAGAGCAAAATGAATATACCAAGGTGATTAAATACTCTTTGGACTCCGGCCGAGAATGCTGTAATATCACTTGGTGTACTTGAGATCAGACATTCAATATCGAGAATCACACATATAATAAAGTACATATAATAAAGCACACAATACAAATAAATGTAGTTGACCATGACTAATATAGTCCTCCCTCGGTTATTTTGCAATGACTAGAGCTACTAATAAGGGTTAATTTCACCAACTTAGCTGTATCACTACTTCAATAAGCATATTGAGTAAAGAATCCTTTAAGCCAATAGCTTGAGCCAATGCTCTTGGGCTATGTCCCTTTGGCCGATGCTTGATAAGCGATGGTCCCTCGACCAATCCCTTCTCTTGCATAAATCTGAAGGGAAGCTACTATATCATCATCAATAGTTCTGGAAGTTATAATTAACTACGTTAAGCATATCTAAATAAATAATTAGGCTCTTATAGTACTCTATCATTATTATAGTAATCAATAACACGTAAATAAATATAAATCGTAACCACTTCTCTACGTAAAGAAGATAAATTCATCAATAAAACCACAATATAACATTTTTACAACTTACTATTTTTTACAATTATCAGTAATAATATTGATTCTTTATTTCTCCCTATTCATTTTAGTTTTTCATCTAACATATTTATACCAATTTGTTTTTTTTATCGTAGATCTGAATTAGGTTATTCGAAGTCGAATTTACTTAATTCCTTTAGATATTTTAACATATTTATACCAATTTGTTTTTTTTATCGTAGATCTGAATTAGGTTATTCGAAGTCGAATTTACTTAATTCCTTTAGATATTTTAGACGACTTTGATATTTTTGATAGTATTAGGTAAAGATTTCATACTGTCAATCCATACTATGTCAAGTGTACCTCCATATCGTTAATTATTACACTGAACATGGAAGTTCTGATTAGCATGGGTTGAGACCTCTAGCGATGCACCGTAGCTTCGCAGGATGGGACCATGATAGTAAATATGTACCCCATGTGAGTGACCCCCCTTTCATATGTTCAGCCTCCTTTTATTGGGGATTTAGGTTAAAGAGAAGGGACATGGCCTCCTAATAAACGATCCATTTTGATATGAAATCTAGCATAAAGGCGAATGGAGGGGTCACTGAAGTCAAATGACCTATTTTTGATGTTGTATTTTCGGCAAAAGAGAAAAGATGGGTCACTTCAGCGACTGATCCCCTTTGATGTAAGATTTTGGGTATAGGAGAATGAAGAGATGCCTCAGGTGAATGATCCCTCTTTTATATGAGATTTTGGGTAAAAACGAAATAAGGGTTTTCCTATATGAATGGCCCCTCATCGATATGTGATATTGGGAAAAAGATAAACGATGGTAGGTAGATCAATTGAATGACCTCTCTATGATGTGAGATGTTGGGTAAAGGAAAAAAGATGGGCCGCTAAGGTGAACGACCTCAATCGATGAGGAATTTTGGTTATAAAAAAAGCAGATTGACCGCTCAACTGAATGTCCCCGATTTGATGCATGATTTTGGGGCCAAATAAAAAAGGATGGTTATTTGAATAGTAAGGTAAATGGAGGAGGACTTAGCCTACTGGCCAAGTAGAGGGGTAGCTCAACACTTTGGCCACATAGAGAGGTCGTGTATGTATGCAACTTCCCATTACGTAATTGATTTATGGTTTTGTCCAACTACAATGTCCACGCATATGTATACTCCTTGGGTTATTATGCCTTTGGCAAGGTATCATTAGGTCATTATGCCTTTGACAAGGCAAATGAGGTCTAACTTTTGGACCCTTACTTGGGATCTTCTTCATTCTTCGTCTATATAATATTTCATGTTGTATAACTATTGTTCGGAATATTAAAAAATAAAAAATATATCGAAAACATATTTGTATTCATTATTGTACGAATATTAGGTAGTGTAATGAAAGATGTCGAAGACTATTGATTCTTCTAACGGTATAAGTGAAGTGTGATTGAGTAGTCACTTGAAAAATTGTTGACTACACATTCTTAATATATTTTTATAAATAAATAACAGGCTTATGCTTATAAGGTTTCGAGAGGATGAGTAAGATAGAGAAAGAGAGAAAGAAAATTGACATGTGAAAAATAACATACCATATTATTCTTTTCTTTTCTATTATTATTTATATTTAAGTATTTGTGAATGTAATTAGACTAAATAGTAGATATCTTTTTTGTTCTAAATAGAATCTCACATTTACTAACTTTACCTAGAATGTTATTATTACTACAATCTAATGGTATCGTACCCACTATGAGGCATAACATTGATGGACTCATAGGGTCCAATAACTATAGTGGCTGATTGATGTGTCATTAGTTTATATCATACACGATACCATCTAATATATATATTATATGTCCATGAAGCTCCCATAATTATTCATTTCATGTATTTGAAAAGTATCCACCAAGTGCACTATATAATATTGTTACTTTACAGATAACAACATGTCTTATCACTTTATATGATTTCCAACAAAGAATTAAAGAGGACCTGTAACAATTTATATGTGTGCAAGTTTTCATAATAATCACATAAAAACTACCACCTCAGAAAAATATAACTTCTCATGAAGTACATCATGGAAAGGATAAATCTTGTAACGACTGTGTATTAATTTCCAACTCTTCTTATTGTATTGAATTTGAGATAACTTAAAGACTAAAGTCAAAAAATAAGAGATAACTTAATAATTTTATTACTTAACCAAGAGTATGCATACAAAACTTAAACAATAATACAACATACTAAAATACTTAACTATTATCAAAATATAACTCTCTATAAAACTAAATACCCTATAAGCTAAGTACACTCATAAAAACGTTGTGTTTGTAAAAGACTTAGGTTGAGAATGCCTTATAACGATATGCAAACATGGAGTTTGTGTTGATGTGTTCAACCCTAATATGATCATGATAGATTCTCTTTTAAAATACATACAATGATGAGACTTGCTCGAGCTATTGTTTTTGTTCGACAATATGACAACTGATTTGTTGTCATAATAGAGCATGAGTGGTATTTCATTTCCCTCAATTTTATGCAATCCTATGAAATATTTTCTAAGCTATTGTGCATAGTTTGATGCCTCAAAACATGCCATAAACTCAGCCACCGTTGAAGAGGTTTTGACAAAACTTCGCTTCACACTCTTCTATGAGATGGTGACTAGCCAGAATGAATACATAACCTGATGTGGATTTTGTTTTGTTCATAAAACTAGCCATATCTACATTGGGATACCATACACTCTCCAAACTATCTAATATGTTGTATACCAAACTTTAATGTGTGGTTTATTTAAATACCAAAGGACCATATTGACGACATTAAAATGGTAAACCCAAATATATCCTTAACATTCCTTCTATAAACAATGTAGCGGTTCTGGTACATATATGAGCATAAATTAGACTTTGAACAAATGTAGCATATTGGCATATCATCATGGACTGAGTACCCGAATATTATTTAAGCCACTTATTTAGTAAGTATTATATTTGGATATGGGAATATTCATAGATTGGATATTTTCAATGTTATAACGATGTAGCATACTCTCAGTGTAAACTGTTATTGACAAACCCAGAATACAATGTGAGAAATTTCTTATTGTTGGATCCCTAACAAAAAAGAAGCTTCACCATGATCTTTCATGTCAAATTTTTGTAACATAAGATCCTTAGTGACATGTAATCAATATAAATCATCTCTGGCAAAGAGTATGTCATCAACATACCATACTAATTAAATAAATTTACTCGTACTTAATTTTTATACACATATTCTCTATAAATTTCATCTAAAAACAAATAAAGTGATAATTTCTATATATTTATGGTAGTATTGGCGAGATGATTGCTTTAGCCCATATATGGATTTATTTTGCCTACATATTGTTGACTTTAAATCCTAACAAATAAAAAATATCAGTTTTTTTCATATAAATCTTGTCCGTAATATACTCATTGAGAAAATAGGTCTTAATATTCATCTGATTATATTCAAAACTGAAATGGATAACTAGCCATCACTATCTTATGAGTCCTTTTAGTCAATGCCTTCATGTTGAGTATGACCTTTCTCTATAATATTTGTTTCATATCTTTATATTTTCCATGAAGCAGCACAGTTACTTTAAATAACCATTTGCAACCAATTGCTTTCTTTACTTCAAGTAATATTATGATATCAAATACTAAAATGCCTTGCACTATTTTATACTCTTAGTTCACAACCTCAATCCAAAATGTAAAGTTCAAACTCTTCATAGAATATTGGAAATCTATTAGATCCTCTTCTAATATATAGGGACATTTCCAAATGTTAATTTAGAATTCCACATATTCAAAAGACAAATATTTCTTTTGTGTTAAGTAGATCTATGATATGTAGGTTCATCAAGTGACTTAATTGTTAAGGTTGTTAAGTTTGATCATTAGAAAAAATATAAATATTTTATTCTTGAGAAGGAAGCGTAAATATGTTTGAGTTACTTAATTCCCTATCATGTTGTAGATGACCGACACTGACTATAATTGAAACATCAATGGTAGAGGCCGAACAAATTGGTTCCAATTCTTCATATGAAACTAATGTTAT
Source organism: Limnanthes douglasii subsp. nivea (assembly GCA_036936605.1). Classification (NCBI taxonomy): domain Eukaryota; kingdom Viridiplantae; phylum Streptophyta; class Magnoliopsida; order Brassicales; family Limnanthaceae; genus Limnanthes; species Limnanthes douglasii. The sequence continues at coordinate 95,201,114 of JAUPFV010000005.1, forward strand.
TGTTTTCATTATGCCTCCCAAACTTTGTATCCTGAAATAAAATTTACATTTCCCATATAAAAAATTAAACTCTTATTGTGAGAATAAAACATAAACCTCGTGAATGGCCTGAGCAGCCTATATAACAATAACTAACTATATTAAGTTCTAAATTTTATTCGTTGGCATGTAAGGCTTTGTTTCAGTTGGAAATCTCCATACATATAAGTGCTTTAAGTTAATCATTCTCTCTATAAAAAAATCAATAAGTGTTTTAATTTTTTCTTTTGAAGGTACTCAATTAAGAATGCATGTTACACACTTAATGGCTTCGCCACGTGAGTGATATTGGTATTGATGTATGAGTTATCATATTCTTATCCAATTTGTATAAAGTACAGTTCCTTCTCATAGATATACCATTCAATGTAGGTGATCCCAATATATTGTATTGAGAAATAATTCCACACCATCCAAGTAGAGAGCAAATGTGCCAGAACATCTTTCACAAGAACCATAGTTTTTACAATAATATTAACCATCACGATAAGATCTAAAGGTTTTCATCATATTGACACAATGTCACTCAACCTAAACCTTAAAGGATTTGAACTTTTCAATGACCTCCGGTTTCAAGTTTTTCCTGAAGTAAATAAAGGTATATATAACCTCAAAAGTCCTATATTAATAAAATAAAGTATATTATACTAGTCAATCAAGCTGTAACGAAAGTGCAACAAATGTTTGTATGAATTATTTCTAAACCCTCTGTTGCATGAAATGAATTTTTATGTTTGATTTGTTTCCCTTTGATACACCCGACACATGTATCAAAGTCGGTGTAGTCTAGATCGTTCATGAGATCATTAACAGCAATCATATTTTCTTAACAAGCAAAATGAAATCAAATTCCTTCTAGAAGAAGGTATACAAAAATATCCCCCAACACTATATGTGCTCACTAGTCAAAAAGAAATTTTAAATAACAAATAGCCTCCACAAAACACGCAGACTCCTCAGTCTTAAAACTTTAAATACCTTAATCACTAACACTTATGCTTTGGATTATACCCTACAAAGAAACAAAAATATGAGTTGAGGTCGTTGTATCAATCCCCCGATAGTCTTTTGATACTAAACCTAAATTTACTTATAAAGTGACAATAAAAGTGACTTTACTTTTGTTAGTCATTCAGGCTTTCGAGGCCTCTTAGGTTTTTTTCACGTGATGTGGAATCTTGTAATGAAAACAATATCTAACATTTCTTTTTCCAACCTTCTTAAGATGTGATTCAGAACTAGAACTTATCTTTATCACAATTCTTATCAATATTTAAAATGGTAGCATTTTTTATTCCTTCATCATTTTTTTCATTCTCATGTACTATATTAACAATCAAGGTGTTGAGGTACCACTTCATATATTGAAAGTTGTATGTTGTCTCAAAGGCATTGAATTATTGTGAGAGTGACATAGATATATATGACACAACAACTACTTTGGGGATTTACACGTTAAGTATCTTTACTTAACTACGAATAGAGGCCGTTTCCATGATATGCTCTCTAACTTTACAATGCGCTATATATTTCATGGCAAAAATATTTACGACCAAGTTTTTAATTTCAACCAATACTCTTCTCAAGGTAGGCTAGCACCTCTCTAGAAATTCAAGGTAGCCAAGTACGTCTTTACAATTCTCTTCTCAATGGCTTGCGAACTCAAGAAAATACTCATGGAACTACTTTCTGTAACATATAATGACTTATAGAGTTAGAGCTTTCCGACCTATAAAATGACATCTTTTCTCGGGAGTGATATTTCAAATTAAGAGAGGCAGATTTCCCCCATAAAGTCTAGTGGTCTATGTAATTTTGTCCCATGATGAGCATGGTTTCACACCTCTACTCCTTAAAACTCGCCTCCCTCCGGCCTAAGGGAAACTTGAATGCGCAAGCTGAGAATTTAATGATTTTAGATTCAATGATTGATGAGTTTGATGCTTCTTTGGAGTACTTTTGGATAAAGACCCAGATAGGTTGATTCTGATGGCTGTTGAAGAGACAATAAAGAAAGGACATATTTGAAGTCTGTGTGAGTTTTTTGAGTCGTTGGGCTATTGTTAAAGGTGATTCAATGGCTGGTAATATTGATAGTTCGAGGAAGAGACATGTTGTCCGTTTGACAAATCAGATTAAAGGGAGAATGTCTACTCATTTGTATCGCAATAAAGACATTCGTTTTATTTTGTTCGATGAGGACGATTTGCGAGGTACTGCGGGGACGCATGAGGATGCGGTCGTTATTGGAGCAGAAGTTGTTGGTGTAGAAATTAGACGTCTGCTCATAGATACCGGGAGTTCTGTGAATGCCCTTTTCAAAACAATATATGATAGGATGTGGAATCCTCCTTGAATTTCTCAGTCAGAGCACACGAAATATTTGGATTTACTGGTGTGACAACACGGGTAATAGGAGAATTCGAGGGGGAGGTGATTTTAAGAAATGGAACTTTCAAGAACAAAGTTCAAGTGCTCTTTATGGTGGGGGACTGTCCCACATGTTACAACGTTATTTTCGGAAGATCTTGGTTGTCCCAAATGTATGGGGTTGTGTCGACAATACACCAAAGTTTTAAGTACATGGTCAGAGACCGTACGTGAGTCGTTCAAAGCGACCAGAAAGTTAAAAAAGAATGTTATACCACTCCAATTCGGATTCGAGGATTCAGCAGTGGAGATATGATGAATGAATAACAATCAGGGGGTTGACCTAAGATTTGAATGAAAGGGTTGACGAACCGAGGGAAACCCTATGGTCCTTGACAAACGAATTTTGAATAGGAACCTTACTGACCCTAGTTCTAAGTCAACGAATGTTAGATTTTTGTCTTATGATTTTGATGTTTTCTCTTGGAAAGTGGAGGATGTGATAGGTGTGCCGATCGAAGTAATTTGTCATAGTTTGTCTATCAATCCAAGGGTGAAGCCTGTAATTCAAAAAAAGAGGGAATTTTCATCAGAAAAAGCAGATAAAATTGTTTCTGAGCTGGATCGTTTATCTAGGATAGGACATATAAGGGAATCATAGTATCCTTTATGGACGGAAAATCCAGTAGTGGTTAATAAAAAGAAATAAAAGTGAAGAATGTGTGTGGATTTTACAGACTTAAATCGAGCCTCTCCTAAAGACCTATTTTTGGTTTCTAGAATTGATCAGTTTGATTCCACTTTGGGAAACAAAATATTGACTTTTATGGATGCCTTTTCAGGATATAACCAGATCCAGATAGATCGGAAGGATCAAGAATGCACTACTTTCATTACTCATAAGGGTTTACATTACTACAAGGTTATGCCTTTTGGATTGAAAAACACCGGAGGTATTTATCAAAGATTAATGAATAGAGCATTTTCCACTCAGGTTGGAAAAAACGTAGAGGTGTATATAGATGACATGGTGGTATAACGTTCAGTGGATAATGCACACTTGGAAGATTAAGAGGAAACGTTTTTGAATCTAAGGGCAATAAGGTTAAATCTTAATTCTGAAAAGTGTACTTTTGGAGTTCGATTTGGGAAGTTCTTTTGTTATGTTATCTAGTGAAAGAAGGATAAAAGCTGAACCATGAAAATTGAAAGCTGTAGTAGCAATGAATTCACCTCGAACAATCAAAGAAGTGCGAGTTTTGACAAGAAGGTTAGCAGAACTTAATAGATTTATCTCTATATTTTCTGACAAATGTTTTCTTTTCTTTCAAGTGTTGCGAGGGCTAAAGAAATTCGACTAGACTTAGGATTATGAAGTAGCGTTTACAAGCGTCAAAAAAATTTTGTCATCACCATTTTATCAAAGCCTCAAAGTGGAGAACAACTCTTTTATACATTGCGGTTTCAGATTTTGCAGTAAGTACAAATATTAATAAGTGAAGATTCAAGAATTCAGAAGCTGATGTACTATGTCAACAAAAGTTTGGTGGGAGCAAAAAAGATATGTTTAAAGCTCGATAAGTTAGGATTGGCATTGGTGATGGATGCTCGAAAGATGCGCTCCTCTTTTCAAACCCATACCATTGAATTTAACTTGAAAAATGGGAGATTATGATATTTTTTCATACCTCAAACTGCAATTAAAGTTCAAGATTTGGCAGATTTTCTTGTTGAATTTCATTCCAGCAGATCGGATACAGAAGACAGTAAAGATGTTTTACCAGTACATTCGATGTGGATTGTGCGAACACATGGTGGATCTAGTATTTTGGGATGCAGTGCTGGAGTTCAGTTAGTTGCTCCATTTGGTGAAACAATTATTCAGTCTATCAAATTTTGTTTTTACGCCTCGAACAACAAAGATGAATATAAAGTTGTTTTGGATGGTTTGAGACTTGCAAAGATATGTGGAGCAACATCAGTGTGGTTAGCGATAGATTCTTAATTAGTAGCAAATCAAGTAAATGGAAACTCTGAAGCTAAAAAGGATCGTTTAATATTGTATCTTCGAGAGCGTCGAAACTTGATATTATTATTTGATCATGTTCTTGTGAAACATATAAGTCGAGGAAGTAACACAGTGGCTGATTCGTTAGCAAATATCGCTCATAAGGAAGAGTATCCTTGGATCTTTTTACAAGAGAGTCCTTTGATCCAGTCAGACCATTTTGATTATATGAAGGAATTATTTTTCACTGCATATGTAGTCTGAGGCGATTGCCGAACTAATATTTTAAATTTTTTGATTCGAGGAACACTGCCTGGCGATGAGAAATTGGCCAAAATATTTTTGAGGCAAAGATTTTGGATGGAGTTTTGTATAAGAAAGTATTAAGTAGGACACTATTAGGATGTTTGAATAGGCAAGAATCACAGGAAGTTTTATTAGAGTTGCATGATGGAGAATATTGAGCTCATTTTGGATTTAAAGCTTTATCTTATCGAGTTTTTCTTGCAGGTTTCTATTGGGTTATGATCATGAACAATGCCAAAAATTTGGTTCGAAGCTGTAATACTTGTCAATGGTTTGCTAATTCTATTCATAAGCCGGCAGTTCCAATTATGTCTATTACCGAAGCCTTAGCATTTGATATATGGGGAATCGATTTAGTTGGACCTTTGCCAATGACATCTGGAGGGCAAAAAAGGATAATTGTTGCAGTAGACTATTTTATAAAGTGGGTTGAAGAAAAACCATTATCTGGAACGAAAGCAAAGGATGTTATTAAATTCCTTGTAAATAGTATTTGCTGCCATTTTGGAGTACCTCGAAGAGTTACCACGGATAATGGCTCTCAATTTAATAATAAGGAAATGACTTCATTCTGCGCTTCAAAGGGGATTCAACAATGTTTTTCAACACCTTTTCATCCCCAATCAAATGGACAAGTGGAGGTGACAAACATATTTATTTTAGAAGGTTTGAAGAAGATTTAACGAGGAAGCAGGAAAATAATATAATTATCTCCAAGAACTGCTTTGGGATTATAAAACAACTCATAGGGAAGCTACTAAAGAAACTCCTTTTGCTTTAACATATGAAATGGATGTTGTCAGCCCTGTGGAATCCATAATGTCATCTTTTAGAATAACCCAATATTCTGTAAGATCTAATGACGAATCTAAAAGAGAAAATTTAGATCTGATTGATGAGAAAACAGTTCGAGCTTATTTAGACGTAATCCATTATCAAACTCTTATGAGGAATCGTTACAATCAGAGGGTAAAAAGAAGGGAATTTAAGATAGGTGATAAAATGTTGAGAAACGTATTCTTACATACTAAGGAGAAGAGCCTCTGAAAAATGGCCCCAAATTGGGAAGGACCTTATGTGGTTGTTGAAAGAATAAAGCTAAGGTCTTATCGCCTTTGTGATAGTCAAGGAAGGATGCTTAGCAGTCATGGAATATACAACATCTGAAATTATACTGGGAATAACTATGTTGTATTTTGAATTTGTTTCTTTTGATTGATTATCGCACTCTTTCTTACCATGTTGATCCAGAAAGGTTTTAACGAGGCGCTATGCACATATTCCAAATTATCAATAATATGAATTTTTGGCCAATGGTTGTTTGCAAATGTTTATTTAAATTATCTTCATAACTGATAAAGACTAATCATCTTTGAGGTTGGTCAAGAGTAGATGTTCCAAAGTGTTGAATACACTTTTCAAAGAAACAACCATATTCAAAGTGCTACGTTCAATAAATTCACTATGATATTCGAAGTGCTACGTTCAATAAATTCACTATGATATTCGAAGTGCTACGTTCAATAAATGCACTGTGATATTCGAAGTGATATATTCAATACACGCACCGTGATTTTATATGTGCCACGATCATTCAAGGCACTATAACATTGAATGAGTTACACTTTATAATAATTATTTAAAGTACTTTATTATTTTTTAACTTTGAATGGTTAATATAAACAAAGGCTAAATGTAAACATAACATGATGAAAAATATGAATTAAAAGCAAAAACCTTTGTCATTTAGAATAATTCGACGGATACAAAGGTTATGGTACTAATATGACAAGGGTCATTTTGAATAATCACAAGAGTCATCTTCGGATGACTCTTCTTCAGGTGATGAGCTTGGGATAGTATCGGACGCTTCGTTAGGGCTCTGCTCGACAGGAATGTCATTTCAAAATTTAGAAAGGTTTATCGTAGGATATGTTGCATGAATTTCTCGAAGAAGGGTGATGGCCTTCTCTTCTTTACCATTGTTGATAGCTGCCAACATATCATGGGTGCATTCATTTTCTGTAGCAGTGACAACAAGTTGTTTTTCATTCTCAAAATTGGTCTTCAAGGTAGATATCTCATCGGTCAAGGTTTTCTTTTCTGCTTCGATTTTAGTAAGAGAAGTTCGAAGCTCATCGGATTTTTTCTTTTCAGCACCCAAGTCCTCAAGATGTTTAGCCTTGAGTCGATATATTTATTCTTGATGTGAAGTATATAGATTTTATTTCTCAATTCGATGTTGCTCTCGTAAATCCCATTTGACAAATAGGAGTCCTCTGATTAACTCACACCTTGTTATTTCGAATCCATAAAACTGATCCCTTATTTGATTGCTGAATTTTCACTCAATTGTTTCTCAGCTTCGTAAGATATTTTGTAATACACCATATCTTTAGCCATTTGCCTCAGATAAGTTTGAGAAGCTTCGATTTCTTGAGTAAATGTTTTCGTTTCAGCATTAAGATCAGAAAACGGTTGAAGTGCAACGATAACATCTGGGTTTGGTACAACGGGAGGAAAAACCAACGAACTATGCCGAGGAATGAGATCTAAGAAGTTGTAGGGGTAGAAGGACCAAAATTGTGTAGATGAGTTTGAACATCTTGAATGACAGGATCTTCTTCTCCAGCAAGATCTTGTGATTCATCGAAGTTGATGAAACTGTCAGGGTAAAAGTGATCATCATCTTGATTATCTTCTACAACAATCGCAGCATCTTTTCCAGTTGTTTCCTTCTCCTTTTAGGACTTTGCTGAGAACTTTTCTCATTCCCAACATTTATGATTTCATCGTCTTCGATGGTCGTAGATGTTATGTCTCAGATGTAACAGTGTTTTTCTTTTTTGGAGAAGGTTCTCCCTCTGTTCCTTCTTTAATGGTCGAAAGTGTGTCTTCCTTTGTTTCTCTTTTTGAGCGTTTTGGCTTCAGATTTTTTTTTGAAGGGCTAACACCAGATGTACTAGCTGGCTTTTTGTTTTTTTACCTTTTTTCTTTTGAGGTAGGTGACTGTCAGATTTGTTGCGGATAGGTACAAATACCTTGCAATCAGGATGAACTAATATTTCGCAAGCTTGACGAGGGTTAGGCTGTTCCATCAAATTTTCAAGAGGAAAGGCTCCACGTGTCATCCAAAAAATGACTGTTGAGGACTTTGAATGATTGGAAGGCTGTGTGGAAAGCATTGTTCCATTCTGATTCAGCCCAAGCGGCGAGTTTAACGAATATTTCTTTGGCTCTTGTTTGACGAATAACATAGCGCCTCAGAATTTATGATAAGAATATACAAGTTGATAGTAAATAAAGATAACAACAATTTAAAATAATAATAATTTAAGAATAGTACTTACGACTGCTCCTCTAGACTAGGTTTAATCTTCATAGATTGGCTTCAGATATTTCTTTACCGTAGGGTGTGGTCCCTTGGACAATTTGGTCAAGGATATGAAATATTTGATGCTGATCGGAATCTTAGACAAGCGAGAAGCCATGATTACAGATATGAGTGTTAACTATTGATTTGGTGTCACTTGAGTTGGGCACAGATCTAGAAGTTCAAATCAGTCGACTATTATGGGATCTAATGGGCACCGAAGACCCCAATTGGTGATTTTCGGATAGACTACCAGCTCGTCTTTTTTACAAGACAATAATATAATGAGCATCAAGAGATTTCACTAACCGTTGCTCTTTCTTCATCGGATATAGTAATCAAAGCCTTCTTTTTTCTTGGTTCGTGAATCTTTTTCTTTGTAGCATTATCTGATTCTTTTTAGATTTCCTCATCGGAATCAACTTCATTGTCTAATTGAGTAACATCAAAATCAACTTACTCTGCTTTTGACGCCTCGTCTCTCAGTTGTGGAGGGTTCTTCGAGGGACTTTGTTGAGATAATGAGGCTTCCTCATCGATTTCCCTCGAGGGAGGAGATTTGGTAAAAATATTTAATGTAGCATCGACATCATCTCCCATGTCTATAAAAATTATTTTTCTTGGAGCTAGTGGGAAATAAGTTGAAGAAGGGGTTTCTTCGGATTGTTTCGAAGCAGATTTGCTTGCTTCACCACTAATTCGAGGTGATCATTTAGTAAGAGAAACAGAAATTCGAGGTGTTCTACGCGTTCGAATTTTGGTGACTTAGTCTCTTCTATAATAGGTGAAGGTGAAAAGACATAATTTTTAGAGGGATCAAAATTACCGCAATAAATGACTGAAGTGGACGTTCCACGAGGAGCGTTGCTAATCAACCCAGCAGTTCTATATTCTTTTTCCCTTTCGATGATGCAGAAGTAATTGTAAGCTCCGAAGACAAGGTTGCTGTTTGGTGTTATTGATTTAGGTATTTTGGGAATTTTGGCCTTGGATCTTCTATATTTTGGGCTTTTCTCATAAACAGATTGACGATTGATCGGAAATTATGAATTTTTTGATGAAGCAAGAAAGTTTGAAGAAATCGATGAATGTAGTAAATGAGAATGATATTTTTTATGTTTTCTCTCTCAAGAGATTGTGTTTGTGGATCAAAGAATGAGAGGCAAACGAATTCATTGGAGGAAAAAAGACGTGTTCAGAAGTGGAAAGGGTTTGTGTTGATTGGGCAGAATTTGAAACGGTAACGTAATTGAGAGTTCGACACCTGCCATGCTAGGGGTTTAGGTGTATGCCTAGCATCTAGGGAGTCATGATTCAGTTTGAAATTTTTTTTATACTTAAGGTTATTAATTTCACTTCGAACGTAAACAAAAGAGGACAATTATGTGTGGGAATAATTCGATGTGCCCAAAGCAAATGAAACAAAATTATTGGTTTACTTCAGATTATAGAAGAAAGAGTCACCATTGTTTTTTCTTAAATTCAAAGTTAATTAATTAGTTCTCATTCATTTACTGACTTGAGAACTAAGGGGGCTACTGATAAGGAAATCTAAATTTAGGGAGTAAAATGTAAATAATAAAAGATTATGTAACAGTTGGTAAAGTTAGAAGGGAATTAAAAAGTGTATCTTTTAATCAATGACTAATTGTGTAATTTACCCTTTTTGTATAACTAATTTCATTCGTAAGCTAAGTCTTTTGTCTCTATATAAAGACCAGAGCTGAACTAATAAAGGGTTTGGAAATCTGAGTTAGAACACTTGCACACTATAATTTTCTCTCTCTAGAATCTATTTATCTCTTTAAAACTACTCTTCTCTTGTTTACTAAGGCAACTCAAAATAATCAAACTCACCAGAAACAATGCATTATAGATTACTTCCAAATGATATCTCTTTATTAAAGATTGTGTTGTCTCACACTCATGTTATGTTGATTGCTAAACTCGTCATGTGTGCCAGTCTGCTATTCTATGTCGTACTACAATGTGACCAATCTATACTTAAATCTAGTTTTATTTATGTATGTGCTGTGTGAATGAAACAACAACATCATACAACGTTTAGATTATCCTTAGAAAAATATCTTCATCGTTTTCATATTGGACGTCTTATACACACAACTACATGAGCTTGCATATGGGCGCTCAAAACCCTATCCATCATAACTCGCTAATTTAGATCAGTGTAGAGATTGTAGTTGGGCTCTCATGCAATTATAAAAAAATTAACACACAAAGTTTTTATATGAAAATCGTGTCATATAATAGTTTTTGTAACTAATAATATATTTGTGTTGTATCTCTTTACACCATGTACATACGAAGTAGTCTCTAATATATGAAATATCCCTTCAAGAGCTCAGAAATCTTAAGAGAGATGAATGTCATTCAAACTCCGAACGTGAAAATAAATAATTCACGAGCATGTAGGATATCAACCATTAGGATAAATACACTCAATGATTGTAGGTCATGCCTCACACATCCCAAAATTCATACATTTACAAAATTACATGCTTACACAACACACACATAACATAACATCATAGTTATACATTCGTTAAATACTTAACATACCACATAGACATGTCATCACATATAAACATCTAAGGTTATACACACTAGATTAATTAAAAATAACATATTAAAACCTTAATGGTTTGTTGCTGCGGACAAAAAACACACATACATCACAATAAGGAGAAACCAAATAAAAGCCTATAGTGAAGAGGCCCTCGTCGTCATAACTCATATGAGTGCAGCGACGCTTTAACTATAATATTTTCATAAGTGTGATGACACATATGACCCTTCAGTTTTGGAACCTCTAACAGTCCTACTTTTTTGTATTTAATTATGGGTTTTCTCGACGAATTGTTAAATATGGCCGGTATAGTTTAGGCATAATTCATTAATCATATAAATCATGAAATCTATTACAAAATATAAAACCTAATATTTTTATCATATAATCTTCGTTCTAAAATCCAAATGTTATATATTCAATATGAATATATCTGAGTAAAATGAGTTTTCTTTCCAAAAAAAACCGTATCATATTGAATTGACTAATTGTAATGTTTTATGAATTTGAATTTGATAACTAATATATATATATATAGACAACGACATAAAAGATGTTGAAAGCTACAATTTTTTTGATCGGCATGCAAACAACGTAATGAAGTAATCATCTCAATAAATGATGACTATTTTTAATAAATTTTAAAGAAACTATAAACTTATTGAACTTATCAGGCTGGATAACTATTTCGTGAGATGGATTCATATTATATTTAAATCGGTTATATATTTAAAAAGAATTTAAAATTTCTGTCCAATATTAATTATTTAAATAATTTAACTTATAATTATATCAATGAATAAGAGGTTTCAATTTTTATATATTCTTGCACTATAAACTTGAGTCATCCAAAAACTTTATTTTTCTCCGCGCAATCTATCTTATGTTCACATCCAATTTAGTACGATCCAGAATTATTTTGAGTCCATCTTGTTTATTCCTTCGAAACAACCATTGCAAAACACTATTTGCATAGACATAATAATACCAAGATCCGTTCTTCCCTGAGTAATCAGTGTATACTAAGATTGATTGAACACAAATACATATACTTGCATTATATGTTTATTGCGATTTTAGTAACGAATTAAGATTCAACCATAAATCACACTCGTTCACGTGACTTAGTGAACTACATATATTGGTGGTAAGAAAATAAATCTTTCTTCCTGACGGTAAAAATTAGATATTTGATTATGGATGACCCGGGTTTCGTACAGATGGAGTTCCTGGACAATCTTTCTCTCTATCATTTCTGATAAAAAATATAAACATTAGAAGCTGTCTGATCAACATGATTAACAATCAATATATAAATACTGGTAGGTGCGACCAAAGTCCCACATCCCACATCGGTTAAACATGGGAAGAAAGATCAGTATATAAGTTAAGAATACATCTCAACTAGTATGAGGCCTTTTGGAAGTGGACCAAAAGCAAAGCCGTGCGGGCCAGTGAGCCCAAAGCGGACAATATCACACTATTGTGGAGATCGGAGTATTCTTACATATATACAAAGGCGGAATATACTAACCCTATATTCCTTACAAATGGCATCAGAGCACCCTTACAAATGGCATCAGAGCACCAGGCCCAGACGGAACGCGATGTGGTGGATTGTGATGTGGGTGAAATTCTGCGAACATCATACCAGAAGCCGAGAGCCATACTCAAGGTGAATGATCTGCTGGATAGATGGAGCGGCGCAGATTCATCTAAAGAGGGAGTGCCAGATGGCTCATCAAGCAGGTGGCTTGATCAAGGAGCGGCACAGAGCAGATAGATCCGCCCTAAAGCTCTAGAGTTCAGGTTTCTCTTCACCTGACTAGAGTAGGCGGATGGAAGTCAATTGAGAGGAGGCTAGAGTGGTACTTTGTTCGAGAGGAGGATTGTTAGGTGCGACCAAAAGTCTCACATCCCATATCGGTTAAACATGGGAAGAAAGATCAGTATATAAGTTAAGAATACATCTCCATTAGTGTGAGACCTTTTGGAAGTGGACCAAAAGCAAAGCCGTGTGGGCCAGTGGCTGCAAAACGGACACTATCACACTATTGTGGAGATCGGAGTATTCTTACTTATATATAAAAGCGGAATATGCGGACCAAATATTCCCTACAAATGGTATCAGAGCACCAGGCCCAGACGGAACGTGATGTGGTGGGTTGTGATGTGGGTGAAATTCTGCGAACATCATACCAGAAGCCTTGAGCCATACTCAAGGTGAATGATCTGCTGGATAGATGGAGCGCCACGGCTCATCAAGCAGGTGGCTTGATCATGGAGCGGCGCAGATTCATCTAAAGAGGGAGTGCCAGATAGCTCATCAAGCAGGTGGCTTGATCAAGGAGCGACACAGAGCAGATAGATCCGCCCTAAAGCTCTAGAGTTCAGGTTTCTCTTCACCTGACTAGAGTAGGCGGATGGAAGTCAATTGAGAGGAGGCTAGAGGGGTACTTTGTTCGAGAGGAGGATTGTTAGGTGCGACCAAAGTCCCACATCCCACATCGGTTAAACATGGGAAGAAAGATCAGTATATAAGTTAAGAATACATCTCAACTAGTATGAGGCCTTTTTGAAGTGGACCAAAAACAAAACCGTGCGGGCCAGTGGGCCCAAAGCGAACAATATCACACTATTGTGGAGATCGGAGTATTCTTACTTATATACAACTGATACCTTTAGAGGGAAGATATGAAATTTTTGCATAATCTCTAGCTTATCTAACCAGAGAATTAGATATTAGAAAATGTCTACTAATCTAATCAATTATATATAGAAAGATAGATTATAATAATATAATACAGGAGTTGGATCAAGACTTACCTTACACAATCACAAGCCGAACTGATAAAAAGCAAGACTAAGATAAACAAGTGTAGTAGAAACTTCAAAGACTTCATCTCTTTTATTTCTTATTCTCCTATTATCTTTCTTCTCTTGAGCGAGGTGTTACGTACAAATGGTTAGATATTTTGATAAGATTATGTGGATCACATGAACCAAACAATTCATAATAGAGTCACATGATTATGTGACCATTCTCTACGTACATATAACTGGGGTTTTGTCGATCGTTAGATGTAGTGCATTGAACGGCTACGCAACATTGATTAAATAGAAAGTTCTCTTTTACAATTGGTACTCATATCGGGCTCCACCGGAACATTTCGTATCATATTTTATAAACGGCTTGCTTTCGGTTTAGAAAAGTAGGCTAGGTTAAAATAAAATCCACAACTATATCGTACAAGTTTAAAACTGTTTTTTTTATTTTTTTTCGGAGGGAACCCGCAGCCGCTACTCATAGTGCAATGAGTGCGCACAGGGTAAACCTTCAGTCTGACGCGATAGCCTGCAAACAAACGCCAAAAGGTATACCACACAAAGTGACAGGCTCAGCTGAGAAAGCGTATGTAGAGGGACTCGAACTCATGACCTTTTGGTCATAAGAATGCCATACTCAACCAAAAAAAAAAATTTAACTGTTTTAACGTGCATCAATAAAATTTGCATAAAAGGTGCATTATGAATTTATTAAATTTATTGAATATTAAGTTCAATAAACCGACATATATTATAATTTAGTTTTAATTATATATTTAAACATTGGTGTGTATACATAATTATAATAAAAAACAATTATAATTAAAAAGGAAATGACACCCTAAGTACCTATTAGCCAAACATATTAGTATCTCGTACCCAAAAATGGGTTAATGCTCACTTAATACCCATCTCAATAAAACAATTCCCTTTCAAGACCTAATTTTTTTTAATACCATCACTACCCTTAACCTAGTATATAAGCCTTATTTTGAGAATTAATGAGTATTTTCAGCCATCAACAATTTTGAATTTTGAATTTCGAACCAGCCTCCACACTTTCTCTCTCTTAACCCTCTCTCTTAACCCTCCCAAAACCCAAAACCACCTTTGACCTCCCCATAATCACCTTTGTCCTCTCACAGTAAGAGTTAAACAGGTTAGCATCTATCTCGATTCACGCATTTTTCGATTTTGTGTAGTGTTGGCTTGGATTCCTCGGTTATTTTTGTATTTCTATCAGTTTCGTTTCTTTTGTACTATACGTTTAGCCATAAATTTTTTGGTTGCTCAGAATTTTTCGCTATAATTCCTGGAAAACCGACTGTAATCGATGAAGAGCAAAACACTGATATGCACGAAAAGAAACCCTAAAAATTTCTCTGGAAAGTGAATTTGCTTTCCGGTTTCATCTTTCTCGTCTCTCTCTCTCTCTTCTCTCTATCTTTATCTCTTATTCTGCTTTTTGGCCTTTTTTTATTATTTAATTTTTCTGTTGCGAACTATCATGGCTAAAAAACATTAAAAGTTATGAAATAGGTGTTTATAGCTGTTTGTATAAAATCACCATAACATGAACTTAACTCTTTTGGTGATTAGTTGTTGGAATCGGCACCAGAGTATGCAACCAACGATCTTATACTGCTGTATCTAGCAGGTACTGTGTTAACACCATCAAGAGGAGAGGTTACCACCAGAAGTCCCTTTTGACATGATATTAGGCTCTTTTGTCAATATTTGTTCTTTTGTTCTTGTTGCGGATTTCAACTCAAAATGTCTCGCAGGTGAGCATCGTCATGGAGCAGATGATGCATTTACTTCATTAATGTGGTTTACCTTTGGAGGATGTTAATTTTATTAAATCTGATAGATATGAAGAACAAGTTGCTAGATATGAAGAACACGTTTCTAGATATGAAGAACACCTTGCTAGATATGAAGGGACACATTGCTAGACAGATGCAGCATCAACTCAAAACATATACAATGTTATAGACATTGCTAGATATGAAGGAAGACATTGCTAGTCTTTAATACCCTAATAAGAGCATACTAATATATTGAAATCGCTAGTCTAGTAATAGGAGGTCATGTGATGCTCCATTTTGAAATTGTGTTCCCGATTTTTTAGTAACATTTTGATTTTCATTGGTAAGTACTCCTTATCTTTCGACTTATATTTTTGTATACAGTTAACATTGATATGTACCATGTCTATTTTATTGGATGATTCTTATCGTTTATAATGTCTAAATTAATAGATACGCTGAGATTACAACGCTAGATACTCGTTATCTATTTGCAAGACATTGCTAGATACGTGAACAATAGTATGATAGACACGAAACATCTGCATTGATAGATACTTGAGTATAAATCTGATAGATACGATATATTGACATTGCTAGATACGTGAACAATAGTCTGATAGACATGAAATATCTGCATTGATAGATACTTGAGTATAAATCTGATAGATACGATATATTGACATTGCTAGATACGTGAACAATAGTCTGATAGACACGAAACATCTGCATTGATAGATACTTGAGTATAAATCAGATAGATACAGAGCACTTGCATTAATATATACTTGAGTATAAATCTGATAGATACGATATATTGACATTGCTAGATATGTGAACAATAGTCTGATAGACACGATATATAACATTGATAGATCCTGGAGTATACATCTGATAGATACAGCAATTTATGTATGCGATTTTAAGGTTCACATCCATGTGATAGCTTAGTTATATTTAGTTATATAAGTCCATCGAAGCATAAAAAAACATTACAAACAACAACAAGAAAACATAATGAAAGGAAGCTGCGTGAACTTCTTTAAACCTAATCAGAATCCTCTGGATGACATATGGACATTGATAGATACTCGATAATAAGTCTGATAGATACGTAATACAGACATTGCTAGATACAACACTTTGTAGTTGCTATATACGACATATAGACATTGCTAGATACGTGAGTATAAGTCTGATGGATAAGACATATAGACATTGCTAGATACGTAATTAATAGTCCGATATATATATGAAATATAGGCATGGCTAGATACTTGAATATAAGTCTGATAGATATGACACATAGACATTGCTAGATACGTGGTTTTCTGGTTGCGATTGCAGTTGATTTATTTCAGTCGTTAAGGTTCACTTTGCTTTGATAGATTAGTTATCTTTAAATTGCGATTAGTTATCAAAAGAGACATTATCTAATGATTTTTTACATAAAATAGCCAAACAATATATATATATATATATATATATATATATACAAATTATGGATATGAATGATCATAATAGATTATTAAAACGTTGATGGTTTTTCTCTTCTACTTTCTCTGCCTTCTTCTTTTCAACAGCAGGAGCAATAACAGCACCACCACCAGTAGGCGCAGCAGCAACTGCAACACCACCACCTGATGGAACATAAGCCAACTTTGATCGTCCTAAAGCAATCAACTCCGTGATATCTTTACCTTTCACTTGGGACATTAGGTGTTCAATTCTATCATCATCGGCATCATCACCAACTGAAAATTCAATAACAAACGTAAATCTCAACTCATATAACAAATTCACTTCACAAATTGACAACAATAACACCTTGAAAACCAATACACAGATGCTTAAAGGAAGCCAACCAACATAGTAAAAGATCACTTATCTAAACAAAAGCTATAACCTCAATCAAACTCATTCATATATTCATCCATGGCCAATATCATGTAGGAGTCCTATGTTAGATGAAAAGAAATGTTAAAGCCCTAAAATTATATGAAGGGAGAAGCCTTTAATATTTACCTGAAAATTTCACAATCCGAACATCAAAAGAATCTATACCCAGCTGTTCAAACCTAAAGATAAGCAAATAGGCTTGAACTATTTTCTATCATTAACAACATTATAAATTGATAAATTCCCTATCTAGCTCGAATCATATTCTAGTTCTTAACACAACACTCTGTAGCTAAAATGTCATCCTGATTCATGTAGATACAAATAAGAATATCACATAAACTGTAGCTACACCTTTTAACACTATCAATTACACTGGTGCTAACTAGTAAAACAAGTCGCAAAGTAACATTTTACATCAACCAGACCAAAAGAAGAATAAAAACAGCACTACAGTATCCTTTCAATTCAAATTCATACGTATTTAAGAGAAACAGGAGAGAGAGAGAGAGAGAGAGACGTTTCTCAAGTTTCTGTTGAAAACCTAGAAACATTATCATAATCAGATAACAAAAAGCAGAGATAATGAGGAAATAGAGACGTACAGGATCGAGGTAGATGTTGTCGTGAACATTGCCATGAACATGCTTTGTACACCTAATTTCCAGCGACGAAGCGAAAGAGTAAGCCGATGATATATGAACTGCTCTATAAAACTGATGAAAGTCGACGGAACGGTTAGGGTTCAAGGATAGCTTTTGGGTTCGCTTTTGCTTTTCGTGTTTCTCTCTCTTCAAAATTAGAAATGTGAAAGTGGGGGAAATGGAACCCAAAAGTCAGGATTAGAAGGTCAAAAAAATGGGTTTCAACCAAAACTCACCCTTTTATACCCTAAGGGGGTATTTTTGTCCAAAATATGGCTTTAGGTATTTTATGAAACTAGTCTAAAAACGGGTACCATTTTGGTATTTGATAGTTGACTAGTTATTTATGGGTAGTTTCCTCTAATTAAAATGAGTTAATATTTTTGTTATTTTTAATTTAGTTTATCGACCATTTTTACACTGATCGACAATAATCAAATACCCAATCCATCGATCGACAATAATCAAATACCCAATCCATCGAATTTTACATGGATGTGTAAAAAACTAGTTGTTGTCTGGTCCGTTTTTTGAATTCTAAACATATGTTATTGTTACACAAACAGAAACGGCTCAAAAAGAATAAAAATGGAAGATCCTCAAATAATATATGCTAAATTGTCTTGGACATATCATTATAACCAAAAACTCAACACACTAAAAAGCTGACATAAACGAAGTTCGTGCAACAAATCAAAACAACCATTAATCTTTCTCCTCTTTAGAAAATTCACAAGATCTAGAAGACATTTTTACATGTGTTTTTAACGGTCTCTATTCATTTTACCAGTTTAAATTAAAAGCACTTCATAAAAAAATCATCAATAAATAATTTTAAATCAAAATAAAATCGATAATGCATATAGAACCATCCTGTTTTTGTGCATGGTAAAAATAGACTATGTCATCCAAATCAACGATCATGTACCCAAGATAAACCATCATATTCTTGTCCTCACAGACTAACACTCTGATCATATCCTAGTGCATCTAACACCAACACTCTCATCATATCCTAGTGCATTTTACACCAATCTACTTTTTGTACGACAACTCCTAAGTTAATGTCAATGGTGTAGAAAAACTTACCATTTTGTTGCTTCTTGCCCATTCTTTAAACAAACGACCCCAACCTTAGACAACCTATAACTAAAATTCAACACTATCGACAATAACCACGAGTTCACAAAAATTCTATATCAAACAATCAATGGCTTGTTGGCAATGAAGCCACTGATCATATTGCCAATGACCTAGAAATCTAAACCTATGTTACTCTTATGAAAGGTCACGTGATCAAAGTTAAAAAAGTTTTGGCAATTTTTTCTATGGTTTAAAACTTACACTTCCAAAATATAGATCTAACGTGTATCCTATGTATATTTGTAGGGTATTATTTGACACAAAGCTCGTATATTTTCTTTGATACTAAATCATACCAATTATACACCTATGGAAATGTCACCTTATATTATATTATATATATTTTCTCAAAACCTCATACACCACACCATATATCAATCTAGTTTGTATATTTTTTTTATCTTGAGACTACCAAAAAAAAACATTACACCAATGTCCAATACTTCAACTAATCCCAACAAACCCAATGTTTTATTTTTTTCATCCATTCTTAGTACTACATACACCATAAAAGGATGAGGATGTACAGTTTCGTATCGTACATCCTCATCATGTTTATTCTTTGGAAACACTATTTGCGTTCACCAAATAATACCAAGATCCGTTCTTCCCCAATAGTCAGTGTATACTAAGATTGATCGAACACAAATACATATAATTTCATTATACGTTTCGTGCGATTTTAGTAACGAGCTAAGATTCAACCATAAAAGAGAATTTTCATATAATGTTAGTCACACTTATTCACGTGACTTAGTGAACTACAAATGTTGGTGGTAAGAAAATAGATTTTTCTTTATGATGGTAAAAAATAGACATTTTATTATGGATGACCCGGGTAGTAGAGAATAAGAGTGAGTGAGAGAGTATGATTTTGTAAAAGATTTTCACTAACTTCATTCAATGTAAGATCTGATATTTAAATACAAGTTCATGGTGTAACAAACTATTAAATATTCCATAGTTTGTTACACATTTCTGTTTAGAATTGTACTAGGTGTTTGGATACAAGAATAGAGTGTGAATGGGTGTTTGGACACATAAATAGCACATGTGCCTTTTAGCTTGGGTCTTGTGAGGCTTTAGTGATACCCTTTGAGTCGAGCAGAGCATGACCCAAGGCCTGATTATTTGACCTGAAACACAAGTCCAACCTGCGTTTTGTCTTAACCCTAGAACAAGTCTTTAGTTCAGTGTCGTCTTTTGTTGTCTCGTGTTTCTCAAGGCAGTCACCGTCCATGGAAACTCTTGCCGGCAGTCAGTGCTTGACTTCCCCCCTGAAACAGAGCGGTGACTCCAGGAGCCCCAGTTTGTCACAGAGATAGACGAATCGAGATGGAGGTAAAGCCTTGGTGAGAGAATCGATGATCTGGTCTTGAGTGGGAACATAACGGATCCGGACAGCCCCTTCAATGACCTAATCGCGGATAAAATACACATCAAGCTCTATGTGCTTGGTGCGTGCATGGAAGACTGGATTAGAAGCCAGTGCACTCGCCTCCAAGTTATCACTCCACATGACAGAAGGGGGTATGAGTGGAATTCGAACTTCAGTGAGGAGCGATCGAATCCAGATCAGTTATGCAGACAGATTGGCAAGAGCTGTGAATTCGGATTCAGTGGACGATCGAGATACGACATTCTGTTTCTTGGTGGACCAGGAGATCAGTATCTCTCCAAGAAACACATAGTACGCCCCGTTGTTGCGTCGATCATCGGAAGAGGAAGCTCGGTCAGCATCAGAGTATCCATGGAGTTGAAGATGGAAGCAAGGCTTGATATGGAGTCCCAACTATCGTGACGTAGATAAGTAATGTAGAACCCTTTTAAGACATTTCCAGTGAGTACTTTTAGGAGACTGCTGGTATTGGCTAAGTCGATTAACGGCGTAGGCAATATCGGGTCTTGTGTGTGTTAGGTACTACAGAGCTCCCAACAGACTTCGATATTGTGTAGGTGAAGAGAGCTGAGGACCATCAGTGGCTGAGAGAGCTGTGCCAGGAGCAAGAGGAGTGGGGCATGGCTTAGAAAGTGCATCAACCTGGTCGATATAATTGTGCTGAGTGAGATACATGCCTCAGGAGTCACGATGAACCTCTATTCCTAAGAATAAATAGAGTGACCCCATATCTTTGATGGAGAACTTAGCATTAAGATTTTAAGTGAATAGAGTGAGGCACACTGCATCGTTACATGTGACCAAAATGCCATCGAGATACACTGGAATAAGTAGGACAGTAGTAGTAGTAACCAGATAGAAGAGAGAGCAGTCAGCTCTCGAATTCTTGAACCCCAAATGAATAAGAGTACCACGTAGTTTGGAGAACCAGGCTCTAGGTGCCTGCTTCAAGCCATAAAGAGCCTTATGTAGCTTGCAGACATAGGTAGGTTGACTGACATCTTCAAAACCCTGAGGCTGTTGCATAAAGACAATCTCTTGTAGCTCCCCACTTAGAAATGTATTGTTTATATCAAGCTCCATGACTGGCTAGTTCTTTGATACAACAATAGTGAGAATAAGCCTGACTGTAGAAGCTTTCACAACAGGACTGAAAGGGTCATAGAAATCAACACCATGGGTTTGATGAAACCCCTTGGCTACTAACCTGGCCTTGTAACGCTGAACATACCCATCCATAGCATGCTTGACTTTGTAAACCCATTTGCATCTAACCACTATAGAGTATGGTGGTAAAGGAACCAAGGACCAAGTGTTATTGGCCATGAGAGCACTGTACTCAACATTCATAGAAGCCTCCCAATTAGGATTCCCAGTAGCCTCAGAGAAACTGGATAGTGCAAGCATGTCCTTGTTTGTAGTAGTGAGTGTGCCAATGTAAGGTAGTTTAGGTCTATGAATGCCACTTTTGTGTCTTGTCTGTATGTTATGTGAATTTATAGGCTGTGGAGAAGGAATAGAGTGATATGTTGTAGGCAATGGTAGGTCAATGATAAAAGTAGGTGTATGGTTAGGTTGGGAATCAAGGTATTGGTATGAGTGAGTATGAATTTCCGAGTTTGTGAGTGAGTGTGGGGAGGTGTCTGTATGAAGTCTAGGTAGTGTGTGAGGTGAATAGTGAAGGGGAGTGGTATGATGTTCTGGCTGTTTAGCATACTGAGAAGTATGGTGCTCAGTTGGAAGATCAGAAGTAGGAATAGTACAACTAGTTACCCTTTCAGACACCATGTGATTAGGCATAGGAGGAAGCCAGAGATTGACCGACTTAAGAAGAGACTGATTGCTCTGATGGTAGTGAAGAAACCCTGAAGTGAATGGAAAGTCAGTCTCATTAAATACCACATTTCTAGACAAGTAGACTCTCCCTGTAGGGCTCAAACATTTGTACCCTTTGTGACTGTGACTATAGCCCAGAAAGACACATTTGAGAGACTGAAACTGAAATTTGTGAGTTTGGTAAGGCCTAAGACAAGGAAAACAGGCACACCCAAAAGTTTTGAGGTCTAAGTAATTGGGTTTTTTGTAAAATAGAACTTCAAAGGGTGAAGTATTGTTAAGCGTGGGGGTGGGTAATCTGTTAATGAGATATACACTTGTGTCAAAGGCTTCAACCCAGAATTTGTAAGGTAGTTTAGACTGGGAAAGTAAGGTCAGGCCAGTTTCAACAAGGTGCATGTGTTTACGCTCAGCCCTTCTATTTTGAGCTGATGTGTAAGGACAAGACCTTTGTAATAGAAACCCACTCTCTTTAGCTAGGGTAGCCAGAGGTCTAAACTCCCCCCCCCCCCCAATCACTTTGAATTGTTTTGATTTTTCTCTCAAATTGATTTTCAACAAGAAATTTGAAAGCTTTAAACACCTCAATGACTTGACCTTTAGTTTTAATAGGATAGACCCAAGAGTATCTAGAAAAATCATCAAGAAAAAGTATATAGTATCTAAACCCTTTAGTAGATAAGATAGGAGCAGGCCCCCAAACATCAGTGGGAATAAGATCTAGCACATTACTAGCATAAGAAGTAGAAATAGGATAAGAAAGACTGTGAGACTTGCCTAGCTGAGAAGCCTCATAGAAACTACTCTCAATTCTTGAAATAGTGTGAAGATTACATGACTTAAGGACACTAGCTAAAACATGCTGAGATGGATGACCAAGCTTCCTATGCCATCCATCTTTAGAAAGCTTAGAGACACTGGAAACACACATACTAACAGAATTTAAAGAACCCTTAGACATACAAACTTGAGGACTAGAACTGGCTGAATTGATAGGAAGATTTTTAGAAAGTGTATCCATCTTGTACAATCCATCTTCACATATCCCTTTGAGCAACACATTCCCTGTCACCTTGTCCTTTACAAGACAAAATTATTTGTGAAATTCAACAAAGAAATTATTATAACTAGTAAGCTCAGAAATAGATAAAAGATTTTTGTTGATTTTAGGAACATGAAGTATAGGTTTGAGAATAATAGACTGTTTAGTTAATGAATGCAGAGAGGTTTCACCAATGTGAGAGATTGGAAGTCTCTCACCACTACCAACTAGGATATGCTTAGTACCTGAGTAGTCATATTTCTGAGTCAGCTGACTGGTACTACCTGTAACGTAGTGGCTGGCTCGAGTGTCAGCATAACGCACTCCCTCTGTTGTTGTATCTTGAGCTGCAAGCAAGGCATTGTGGTCACCTTCTGACTTAGGGTGTTCTAAAGAGGTTGACCCCATGACTGATGGGTCATCTCTATAGTAACAAACTATAGCAAAATGACCATATCTGCTACAGATTTGGCAATTTGTTTTGTTTTGAGCAAACCTTCCACCTCTGCCTCTTTAAAAGTTTCCTCGACCTCTATAGTTAGAATTGAACCTTCCTTTATAATTTCTATTGAAGTTTCTGTTCTGTCCAGAGTAGCCTCTTGGACTAGCATTACTGACTTTATGTTTTGTATCACTCTTTTGAGTATAGTTAGCACTTGACATACTAATTGTGGACATTGTGTTTCACAGTTCATTGAGTTGTTTTAACCTGCTTATAAAGGATAGGAGGCTTGTTTGCAGATCAAGCCAAGAGAGACCATCTTTGTCAGCAAGGCTGACTACAATTAGTGTGTAGTCACCATCAAGACCTGCAAGGACCTGAGTAATCAGGTCATCCATTGAGGTAAGACAATTGGTGTGTAGTCACCATTCATTATGTTCAGATAGTCAGACATAGCAGTAGTCCCTTTATGAGTTCTTTGAAACTCTGCTTTGAATTAAGTGACTCTGGCTTTTGTCTGTGAGCCAGATAGTTTACCTGCTGCTTCCCAAATACCTTTAGAGGTCTCCTCTTCCATTAATTGAGCTGCTATCTCAGGGCTCATAGTGGAATACAACCAACCAAGCAGCAATTGGTCTTTCGAGATCCATTCTTCATAGTCTGGATTCTTAGATATATTGCCTTCGTTATCAGTAGAAAGTTTTGGAGGACACACTTTCTCACCTGAAATGTAGCCACCTAGTTTGTTACCTTTGATCATAGGTAACACAACTGTTTTCCAAAGAAGATAGTTGCTTCTATCGAGTCTAATGTTGTTTGCATTGTTGATTGAATGCAGGTGAAGACTTCTTGGAGCAGCAAAGGGATTTTTGGAAAGATGGAGCCTATGAAGTCTGAGGACAGTGATGGAGACTCAGTGGAGTTAGCCATTCAACGGATCAGAATTGCTCTGATACCAAGTAGAGAATAAAAGTGAGTGAGAGAGTATGATTTTGTAAAAGATTTTCACTAAATTCATTGAATGTAAGATTTTATATTTAAATACAAGTTCATGGTGTAACAAACTATGGAATATTCCATAGTTTGTAACACATTTCTGTTCAGAATTGTACTAGGTGTTTGGATACAAGAATATAGTGTGAATGGGTGTTTGGACACATAGATAGCACATGGGCATTTTAGCTTGGGTCTTGTGAGGCTGTAGTGATACCCTTTGAGTCCAGCAGATCATGACCGAAGACCTAATTCTTTAACCCGAAACACAAAGCCAACCTGCGTTTTATCTTAACCCTAGAACAAGTCTTTAGTTCAGTGTTATCTTTTGTTGTCTCCTGTTTCTCAAGGCAGTCACCGTCCATGGCAACTCTTGCCGGCGGTGAGTGCTTGACACGGGTTTCATACAGATGGAGTTCTTGGACAATCTTTGTCTCTACCATTACAGAAAAGAAATAAACATTAGAAGTTGTTTGACCAACATCATTAACAATCAATATATTAAATTATATATAGCAAACATCATTAACAATCAATATATTAAATTATATATAGAAAGATAGATTATAATAATATAATAAAAGGGTTGGATCAAGACTTACCTTAGACAATCACAACTTGAACTGATAAAAAGCAAGACTAAGATAAACAAGTGTAGTAGAAACTTCAAAGACTTCATCTCTTTTATTTCTTATTCTCCCTCTATCTTTCTTCTCTTGAGAGAATGTTCGTACAAATGGTTAGATATTTTGATAAGATTATGTGGATCACAAAAACCAAACAATTAATAATAGTCACATTAATATGTCTTCTTTTTTTTCCGGAGGGAACCCGCAGCCGCTACTCAGAGTGTAATGAGTGCGCACAGGGTAAACCCTCAGTCTGACGCGAAAGCCTGCAAACCAGGCTAGAAGGTAAACCACACAAGGTGACAGGCTCAGCCGAGAAAGCGTATGTAGAGAGACTCGAACTCATGACCTTTTGATCATAAGAATGCCATACTCAACCAACTCGGCTACCCCCTTAGGGGCTATCACATGAATATGTCTACGTACATATGATAGGGGTTTTGCCGATCGTTAGATGAAGTGCATCAAACAGCTACGAAACATTGATTAAATAGAAAGTTCTCTTTTACAATTGGTACTCATGTCGGGATCCACGGACGGATTTCGTATCATATTTTATAAACAGCTTTGCTTTCGGTTTAGAAATGTCGGCTAGGTTAAATCAAAATCCATAACTATATCGTACAAGGTTAAAGCTCTTTTAACTTGCATCTATAAATTTTGAATAAATGGTGTATGATAATTTTATTAAATTTATTATTTATTTTAGTAAAAAGCGACTTGTATCGATAAAAGGATGGGTTTACAATCAAGTCTAATAGTGACAGTGTTTGAATATTATTTTTAGATTTTCTGCGAAACAAATAGTAAAAAGTCGAACAAATATGGGAAGTAAGTGGTTTTTTTACTCTCCACAAAAAGGGAGATTTTTTCTTGATCCCTAAGAAAGATCTTCTTCGACTTTTCTTTACTTGTTCAAATCTACTGATTTGTGGAAGCTATATCAGTTAACAATAACAACTTTGATGCTAAAGTTCTACTAATTTTGATATCGTAAAGAAGAATCCAAGCAATGAAGAAAAAATCGAATTTGAACCATAATCAGTTACTATCAAATTTGATCATTTATCGATTCAATATAACAATGGTTTTCTTGACCACTTGAAAGGTCAATCAAAGCAGTCAATTGTGGGCAAATTTACTCATGCTTTACCAAAAAAAAATATGTTAATACAGTTTCTTGAATCATTACAATTTCAAACGGCTTATAGGTACAAAGTCTGGGACTCCAAACATATCATATTCGAGTTTGACGCTAAGCAAGACCTGTGCAAAATATGGCAACGTTCAGTTTGGATGATCGGCAGTACAGTCATGAGGGTCTTGAAATGGAGTGTAGATTATACGAAGGAGAGTCCTATTGCTCCTGTTTGGATCAAACTTCACATGCCAGAGCACCTGTATGATAAGAATTTGGTTAAAACCATAACATCCATGCTTGGTGAGACGCTGATGGTGAAAGTTCCTGATGAAACAAACTATTTCTCTCAACTACTGCTCTTGTCGAAATGAATGTTACCTGTAAGCGCCAAAATGATGTTTGGATAGGTTTTGGATCCAACTTTGGCCACTGGGTCAGAATATCATATATGAATGTTGCGCAATATTGTACTTAGTGTCATCATCTGGGACACTGGAAAGAGAAATGCAAGAAAATTCATAAAGAAATGCTGATGAAGCAGATGAAGAGGTAAATAAACTCAAGTATGTTGTTATCAATGTGGAAACTAAAGATCAAGAAAAGGAGCAACAGAAGAATGAAACTGTTGGATTCAAAACTCCTGAACAAGGAGAAATTATAGAAGCTCTTCAAGCTCTATCTTATGGAGTCAATGATAATAATATTGAATACGATAATATGGACCCTGATTCTACACCTAAGGATGATAATATAGGAAGTCTTCAAAATTCTCCAAGAATCAACCAGGAATGGAAGACTCAATCTCCATAATTTTATAGAGAAGATCAATATACTAATTGCATAAATTTTGTAGAGCAAACTGAGCAGGAAATAAAAGAAAAGTCTGAGGAGTCTGCTAATCACATTGATCAATCTGAAAAATCTCCAAAGGAATGAAGATAAAGGAAGCTTTAAGGAAACTTTTGATAGAAAGTTAAAGTTTACTAAAGGAAAGACGAGAACTAGGCTCAAAATCATCAAAGCTCTGCAATTTAACGGTTCAAGTAAATCAATTCTCTTCCAATTCTCTTCCAATTATCTTACTGATTAACATTAGAAGGCTCAACTACTTATCTAAAAATAATAATTCTAGGTTTATTGCAGTTCGAGAACCTTTAATTAATGGTGATGATATTAACATCCTTGCTGGTAAGCTGGGTTTTGTTAACTTTGCTCACAATATTACTAATAAGATTTGGATATTTTGGCATGATGATTTTTCTGTTGTTATCCTTAATGATCTAAATCAATGTCTCAATTTTAAAATCAACATAAAAAATGATAACAACTATGTAATGTTCAATATTGTTTATGCAAAGTCTCTATGGCTTAATAGAATAAAACTTTGGAACTTTTTAAAAAGTATTGCTACTAATGATTTAGGGTGGATGATTTGTCGTGATTTTAATGGTGTTTGTTCTGTTGATGAGCAGATAGGTTGTAGTACTTTTTGCCTTAACAACATTAATGATTTTAATGAAATGACAAGTCATTGCAGTATAGAAGACACTGGCTATACTAGTTGCAAGTACACTTGGTCTAATGGTTCCAAGTGGAAGCGATTAGACACAGTTTTTATCAAAAACAAATGGTTTAATTCCTTTGCTAATACTAAGATTTATCATCAAGCTATGACATATTCTGATCACATGTCTATTATCATATCTATTTCTAAAGAGTTTACTAGAGTAAAATATAGTTTCAAGTTTCAGGAAATGTGGACTATGAATGAGAGCTTTCTTTCTTCTGTAGAAAATAATTGCATGAGGAGTTGATATGTGATCCTTTGTTCATCATTTGGAACAAATGAAAGAGGCTCAAGAAAGGTCTGATCAGCTGGAACAGAATTACCATTGATAACATATTCAACAAAGTTCATAGTTTAGAAGAAGAGGTCTTAGCTATGGAACTTAATCATCAAAATCTCCAAAGAATTGAGTCTAAGATTAACCTTGCTAAAGCTAATACTTTGCTTATTAAGGCTCAGAGAATGGAGGAGGTTTGTTGGAAACAACAATTTTAATTCAACTGGACCACCGAGGGTGATAAAAATATAAAAAAATTCCACAGCTTTGTAAAAAGAAGCGCAGAAGAAATAACATCAATGGGATTAAGAATGGTGATACCTGGATCACTTACAAAGAGGCAATTGGTCTGTCTGCTTTGGAATTCTTTGAGAAAGCTCTTACAGATTATATTTATGCAAACAAGTATGAGGAGGATAGTTGTATGAATAATGATTTAATCAATAACATTCCCACCATTATAACTGATGAGGACAACAGAAACCTGCTTAATCCTCTTGATGAAACTGAAATTTGGGACATCATCAAGACCATGAATCCTGGAAATGCACCAAGTATGAATGGTTACACTCATTGTTTTTATAAATGTTGTTAGCACATAATTAAATATGACATGATCAACGCTATGAAGGATTTTATTCTTGGTAAGAACATTCCAAATGGCATCTTTGCCACTGGTATTAGTTTAATTCCCAAGCTTACTAACTCTTTAAGGTGGAAGGATTATAGACCGATAAGTCTTTGTTCTTTTCTTAACCGTATAATGTCCAAAATTATATCTAACAGACTTTCTGTTATTCTTCCTAAAATCATCTCTCCTAATCAAGGATTATTTATCCCAAGCAAGTGTATTCAGGAAAACATTCTTATATCGAAGGAGTTAAATTATGATCTGAATATAAAGCTTAAGGATAATAACATTTTGATTCAGCTTGATATGTGTAAGGCATTTGACAAGCTGACTCACTGTTTTATTCTTAAAGTCCTCAAGAAGTTTAGTTTATCTACCAGATTGGTTTTCCTTAAAAAAAAGATTATCTCTGCTATTAATGTGACAATGTTAGTTAATGGAAAGTCTTTGGTTTCTTCAAAACTAAAAAAGGTTTAAGACAAGGAGATCATATCTCTCCTTATCTTTTCATCATTGCTGAAGAGGTGCTGATAAGGGGTATTAACTCTCTATTTTCTCGTAACAAGTCTGTGTATTATGGAAGCATAAGCAATATTTATATAAACAGCCTTGCTTTTGTTGATGATATCTTATTTTTCACCAATTGCAAGGAGTCTACTATTGATAACCTCTGCAACTTTCTGCAAAGATATCAAACCATTTCTCGCCAAACAATTAATAAAGAAAAAACTAAGATAGTGATGGCTGCTGAGATTAGTTACTCTAGGATTAATGTTATCATTAACAATTCTGGTTTCTCTTGTAGTTATTTGCCCGTCCGTTTTTACCGGATATGTAGAAGCACGAGGAACGTGTTCCGGTGAATACAGGTTAGGAGGAACCTCTCTATTTTTTCTTGGGGGAAGAACCGGAGTTTGAGTTTCAACAAATGAACTTCCTAAAATTTCATGGTTAGTAGCATTTTGTGAATTATGACATTGTAAATTTTTTACCTCTTGATGGACATTTTCTTTGGCTGATTCGCTGGTAGTATCCATGGCATTTATTTCTTGTTAGAAATTTTCTTCGAGAGAATCATTGGTAGTAAGAACTGCCTCGTCAGTCTCCTTTATGTTGGAAGAGGTGTTTTCGGTGGCGCCATCTACCGACTCTGTCGGCACATCCTCAAAGTAACTTTCATATAACAACCAGTCGAGTGATTCACTTAGTTTCTCCCCCTGAGCACGAGATTGGTGGTCAAACAAATAATCGGATTCTAAGAAGTCACAATCCATGGTGACATGGATTCGATGAGTAACCGGATTTTAACACCGATATCCCATTTGATGAACACCGTACCCAACGAATACACACTTTTCAGCACACGGATTAAGTTTGTTTCGACTAGTATTAGAGATATGAACAAACACTGAACAACCAAAGACACGAGGTGGTAAGGTCATAACAGATAAAATTGTCACTTGGATGGCAAGCACTTGTAATGGAGTTTTATTTCCTAGACATCGGGTTGGTAGACGATTTGCAAGATACGTGGCTATAGCAAGAGCTTCTGGCCAAAGAGAACGAGGAACTCTAGATTCAATCATAATAGCACGAGTTTATTCAAGTAAAGTACGATTTTTTCGTTCTGAAGTAACTTTTTATTGACGTGTGTTTGGACAAGTGGTTTGATGGATAAGACCATTTGTTTTGAAAAAATTATGCATTGTTTGGTTGACAAACTCTGTTCCATTATCAGAACGGAAAATCTGTATTTTTTTTTAAATTGAGTCAAAATCATTTTGTAAAAACAAACAAATATTTATGGTACTTCCGATTTATGTTTCATAAAGTATATCCAAGTCATTCTTCAGAAATCATCCACAAATAAAACAAAGTATATGATTTGATTGTTAGTGGAATTTGGTGATGGACCCCAAACATCAGAATGGATTAGCGAAAAAGCATAATCAACTCTAGTATTACTTTGATTAAATGAGACCCTACGATTTTTTGCAAGAATGCAGGTTTCACATTTCTCATGAATGGAAGTATTCAAAAAAGACTAGGAAACAAACTCTTAAGATAGCTAAAAGAAGGATGACCAAGTCGCCAGTGCCATTACCAAAGTTGTCTTTTGGTTGTTTCGTGAGCACGCATGGCACGTCCCTTATGAACTACCTCATCAACATAATAGAGACCTCCTTGTTCAGTACCACGCCCAATGATCTCCTTCGTACGAATGTCCTGTAAAATGCAAAAAAAATGGATACATAAGAACCACACAATTGAGTTGTTTTGTCACTTGACTAACAAATAATAATTGTAAGGATAGTGAAGGACTGTAGAGGCAGCTTTTAATTTCCATTTTTTCCAAAAAAACTAATTTAACCTCCCCTTTGACTTCACAAATTTATCCACTAGCAGTCTCAATATGGGACTTCTTTGGAGATGACATGTCACCAAAGTCTTTAGGATCATAAGACATGGTGTCCGTAGCCCCGCAATCAAAGATCCAATTCATTGATTTCTCCAACCGTTTACCTCCACATTTTTCATAGGAGTTCGCCGCCATTCCTCCAAAACCAGTGCCACTTCCTTGTTCATTTTTAGTCGGATTTTCACCACCACTTGTAGACGAAGCCCGTTTGACATTAGATCTGAAACGCTCATTATTTTTCTCCTTATGATCGTCCTCCAACCATTCTGGATAGCCAACCAGCTAGAAACATGTCTCTTTAGTGTGTTTCTTCACCCCACAAGGAGTGCAATACAACTTGGATTTATCTTCTTTCTCTTTGGATCAGAAATTAAACCTTTGTGCAGAATCTTTAGCAGCCGAACCCATTCCAATTTCAATCGAGTCACTATCAAAAGAAATCAATTTTAGTATATTAAGCCTGGCCACTTCCCTTCGTATTGTAGGATATGCTGTTTCTATTAAAGGAAGAAGATCCTTTTTCAGGATATATCTCTTGACTGGTTCCAGCTTGTCATTAATCGCCATTAGCAACTGATAGAGTCTTTGTTCTTGAGTCTTCTTATTGTAGATCTGAATGTCTTCTGGGTCTTTCATAGCGTTCGGGTCTCGCCTATCTATAGACATCCAGATGTTTTGCAGTTTGTTCCACAAGTCTTCTAGTGTATCGAACCCTTGCCTTAATGAATTATCCCACTTATGAAGGTCAAACACCTGTAACGAATCTGTACCAGAACCGTATGTGGTGGCTAACCCATCCCAGTGGGCTTTTGTAGTGGGATATTGCGAGACATTATTCACCAAACTGGATTCAAGATTCTGGATAATCCATGTGAAAACACATTGATCATCTTGTTCCCACCTTGTATATGTTTTGTCAGTTTTGAATGGAGTTATCGGTCCCATGTGATGTGACAACCTCTCCCCCTTCCCCCAATTTCTTTCTTCATCGGGTTTTCCCATAAGGAATAGTTGTCACCACTGAGTTTAATCCCTAGGGATAAATTATCGGGGTTAGTTGTTTGTTCTTGTGTTCCGAGACCATTTCTCAGAATGGCAGCAATATGCACTGTTAATTCATCAGGGATTTGACTGACTACGACTTCATTGCCAGCCATCTTTGTTGAGGATGTTCAGAATTCCTAGAATCATACGTGCTCTGTACCATGTTAAAAAACAAAGAGATAAGTAGTCGCAGGAAGCGGTTAGGGTTTTGTGCTTATTAGAAAATGTTCCTTTTTGTTTTATTGATACATTAGAGATGTTAACTCAATAGTAAGGCTCTCAATATATAGAGAACTTAGAGGCCTCTACAAGGAAACTTAATACACTGAATATTCTAACAAAAACACTATCTTCATTCAAGGAAAGATATAGGGTTTCCTCACTCAACAATATCCATTAGCTTTCTGGACAAAGCAACAATCTTCAAGGACGAAGAGGATATCAAACCGGGTCAACCGCCAAAGTGACTCAACATCGTCCACTAGATCGAAGAACTGAAAACGATGATCCGAATTATGTCTATAATGTTGTATATTTCTAGCAATGTATGCAATATGTGTTATAATGTTTAGCAATGTCAGTATTATGTCTACAATGTTGTATGTTTCTAGCAATGTATGCAATATGTGTTTTAATGTTTAGCAATGTCAGTATTATGTCTACACTAACATGCAACATGTCTAGAAATCTCTACACTGATTCTGCAATATGTCTAGCAATGTGTATAAGTTAGTTGATGTTTTTGTTTGGTTAGTGAAACACGTAGAGTGTTTGGTTGATAATGTTTAGGATTGTGGAAAGTTTTTTGTGTTATGTTTGGATGATTGCGATATATGTTATTACTGCGATATAAGGATTATGATTAAGATGAATCAAAATTGCGATATATGCAGGCAAACATGCTAAGACGGGCGTATTCTACAGGTCTGGCTTAGTCACTATAATCAACCTTCTAAGACGGAATATAATTACAGCAAAACACATAGAAATTTCTATAGGTCTGAAAACATCGTTTGATGTAAAGAACGAGAATATGAAGCTTAAAAAGTTCCACAACCTAATCGAGGAAATTTTTAGTTTTTATGATGTGAAAGGAAGGCTTTCAAGATAGGTCGTAAGTATGTTAAGCTAACTACGAAGGATATGAAGGCCATATTTGGGCTGAAACACGGGAACGAGGAGATACCTATGAATAAAGCAGGAGCCTTTCTCGGTCGGTACACTGATGAAGCTGAAAACAATTCGGTGTTAATGCATAAGTATTTTTTGAATACCCAGACAAGGAGGAGCGACCCGACGAACGACAAATCAGTGTCTAATGCATTGATAAAGGTGAACTCATTCTCGAAATCTGTATTTGTTTTGAATTGTTGTCGTAGCACATTTGTATGTTGTTAGTTTTTTACATGTATCTAGCAATATCATCGTAGTCTATCTAGAAATGTACATTATATGAGTATCTGTTTTGAATTGTTGTTGCAACATGTTAGTATGATGTTATTTTTTACATGTATCAAGTAATATCATCGTAGTCTATCTAGCAATGTCATAATAGGCGTATTTGTTTTGAATTGTTGTTGCATTATATTTGTATGTTGTTATTTTTTTACATGTATCTAGCAATGTCATTGTAGTCTATCTAGCAATGTTATAATAGGAGTATCTGTTTTGAATTGATGTTTCAGTAAATGAGTATGATGTTATTTTTTTAACAGGTTTCGATAGCGAAAGCAATCAGTGACGGAGGGGAGGACGAGGCGAATGGCGTTGCTCGTCTGTTGATACTTTTCATATGCTCGACATTGTTCTTTTTAGTTTCAGACGATGTAGTGGGCTGGACCGCAGTATTCTACGTGGAGGATCTGGAGAAAATAAACGACTACGAATGGTCTGGAGCTATAGTTGATAAGCTGCAGAAGTCACTTGAGAAATGTATTAAGGTCGGGATCCCGGTAGAGTGATCGGATGCGTTGCTCTTCTATTTGTACGGACTATGGCTTATGTTATTACGTTAGTTTTAAAACCATATTTGAATGTTGTGTCATTTTGTATGCAACCCTTTTTAATGGAGTACAGTTTCATCGACGTTGAAATACCAATGCCCAACATAATCCCTAGGTGTTATAAGTGGTGGGGATCGGAGGGGAATGAGTCAACTTTTGAAATGATCCAGATGGTCAGCCAACTTAGAGACGCGCAGGTAAGATAAATATAAATGGGTAGCTGATGGTATTCCTACTAAGCATCTAAAAATGTTTGGACTTAACTTATCTACCAATGTATCAAAGTATAACCTATCTAATAGTGACATAGAAGCCCTAAATCTCAACAAGTTGACGTTTATTATCTAGCAACTGCATATTCAAAGCAATCGCAATCCTTGGATCCTAAGTAGGAAATAATAGTAATTCATAACTCGCAACCATGATTAAATTGTTGTGAGGCAATCGCATTTGTGTATCTGAATGTCTATTATACTGGAAATTTGTATGTATTAGGTTATGGATGATACGCTATCATTGATAGTGGCTGTATGTCAAGCTTTTGGAGAAACTGAATTAAGGAGGAGCTCTAAAGGTATTGCAGAAACCAGTGAGGCAAGGAATCGGAAAATAAAGAAGTCTGTTGCAAACATAACTATAAGAAGGCAGAAGAAATTGTTTCATGATGAGGCTGAAACAAGTCGTAAAAGGAGATCGAACATTGAGATTGAGGACAACACAACACCCATAGCAGCAGGAGAGAATTATGATATTACGTTGTGTGAATTCATGGCGAAGAAGAAGTCGACTGCAAAAAAACCAAAAGGTTGAAAAAGAAAGAGCACCGTAGGTCAAGTATTCCAAGTTTCAAGGGACTGTCACAATCGGTGCTACGTGACAAGTGGGTGTTGAAAAAGCGCAACAAGATGCACCGATTGAAAGTTGAAAACAAATAGTTGAAAATCTCGCTTGAACTGAGAAACCAACAAGTGAGTATTCATATGCTTTTCATGGACAAAGAATGTATAACAAATAACGTATACTATATAACCTTGAACTAGGTGGTATTTTTCATGAAAATTGTTTGTGCTGACATCTAGCAATGTCAGTTGGGCGTAAATCACAACCATTTGAATAACTAATCTAGCAATGATCCGTGCACTAAAATCGCAATGCATATGGGTAACTTTATTGTCTTATATTATTAGGGAGTGCAAGAAAGACACGTAGCAGGGCTGTAAGAAAAACGTTAATCTATTGTAGCAACGTTGTTGTACCATGGTGTAGAACAAGCAGCAAAGTGTGAACAAGTATCACAAGTAGTGTCTCCCGTTAATGTTATTCCAATTCGTAACGAAGAACACCAATCTGCAACAAAGACTAAAGTTATTACGCACGATGAAAGATCAGTAGAAGTAAAACAGGTTGGGGAGATATATTTGAAAACCTACAGATAGGGACAGTTAAGTATGCAACACCCCTATAAGATAAAGCAGCATCTAATGCATTGCTTATCGTTGGTTGACAAGCATTTTGTAGACTGCACGCAATCCTTTTATGAAGAATGTGACAAGGCTGTAGCAAATTCAAATGAGAAGAGACGTACTTTGGAATCCACCGAGGAAGATCAAACATATCTCGATGTAAAATTAGCCTACCTTGAGAAGTAGACAAGGTTTATTTTTATAAGATCTTGTCCTCATACCTCAGCCTAGAATGGTAGGGCTAAGAGGAAACACACATACCGTGTAGAAGTAGCCTTGACTCTTTTGGCTCAAGCCAGTCTGCCCCTACAAGTATTGGGTGCTAGAATTTGAGACTGATTTTCATATAATCAATAGACTACTTACTTCTATTATGTCAAACAAATCACCATACAAGCTTTTGTTTCTCCAGTTCCCCAACTATCTAGCCTTATAAAATTTTGGGTGTGCTTGTTTTCCTTGTCTAAGGTCATATCAATCACACAAATTTCAGTTCCACAAGGGTTATGTCTGTCTCAGTCCTACTGGGAGAACCTATGTGTTTAGAAATGTGATTTTCAGTGAAAGTGATTTTTCTTTTCTAAAGGGATTAGCTCAAGTTCTGGGTCATCTGAGGTATGTCCTTTAAATATGTGGCATCCTAATATAACTAGATTCTTGTGACTAGTGGGTGCTTGCCAATGTTATCTAGTCATCTTGGTGCCTCATCTAAGGAGTTTGGTTCCTTGCATCCTACATCCTCACAAGGTAAAACTCTGTCTCAATCTAAACCTATTATTGATAGTTTGGGTAGTCTTACTACTCATACTATCTATCCTCTACTAAAATATCTTCCTTCTTCTAACCCAAATATTTATATTTTCCTATTATTTCCTCACCCAGATCACATGCCTAAACCATCCTAACATTACAAAAATCATCTTATACAGACTAGAGCCATGGATGAACTCTTAAACCTAAGGTTGCTTATGTTATCCCTTTGATTAATACTGACTTATCTACAGTTGAACCTATTAAATACAATACTGCTACTTTAAATTCTCATTGGGTTACTGCTATGAAGGCTGAGTATAAAGCACTTATCTCCAATGATACCTAGACACTTGTCCCCTCGTCGCTTACTTTAAATGTCGTTGGCTGTAAGTGGGTGTATAAAATTACGTACCATGTGGGTGGCTCAATCCAAAGGTACAAGGCAAGGATGGTTGCCAATGGGTTTCGTCAAACTCCTGGCATAGATTTTTCAGAAACGTTTAGTCATGTTATCAAACCATATACAATGAGGTTAACTTTGACTCTTATTGTCTCTAAAGATTGGAAAGTGAGACAATTGGACATAAATAATGTTTTTCTATATGGGTATTTTACTGAGGATGTTTATATGGCTCAACTAGAGGTCTTTTAGGACCCAAAGAAACCCACACATTTGTGTAAGCTTCACAAAACCCTATATTTTTTTAAGCAGGCTCCAAGGGCCTGATACTTTAGATTAATGAAGACACTATTTAAGTGGGATTTCAAGAACTCTAGAGCTGATTGCTCCTTTTTCTACTTTGTCTCTAAAGCTTTTGTCATTCTAATTATAGTCTACGTGGATGACATTTTAGTTACATGTACACAAAATAATTTCCTGATAAAGTTTGTTTACAGAACGAATGTAATGTTTTCACTAAAAAATATGGGGCCACTCCATATATTCTTGGGAATATAGATTCATCGTGACACAACATGGATGTATCTACACAAAACCAATACATTAAAAATTTACGGATTTCTCAAGGGCTTTCCATGTCCAAGCCATGCTTGACTCTTATAACTGCTGGTGTCCATCTCTCAAGCAAGCCTGGTACTCCTCTTGCATACCATACACCATATAGAAGCATGTTAGAATGGTTGCAGTACTTAACTCACACCCGAGCTGGTATTGTCTTTGCTGTCAATAAGCTAAGTCAATATCAGCAGTAAAGTATAGTAGCAAAGCCTAAAAATAATGTTTGATACTTATTTAGGCCAAGTTGCATTGGTCTTCACATCAAACCAAGCTGCAATCTTCAATTTCATGGGTTTTCCAATGTGGAGTGGGTACTTCACAAGATATTCGAAGAAGTGTTGGTGCTTATGAGTATCGAGTTTTTTTGTGTGTGAGTTGATGAAATGAGAGTGAATGGTAGGGCTTCAGACAAGAAGTCTCACTTTATCAGAAACAGTTGCGTTCTAGTAATAAGCCTAGTGGGTATGTAGCTCGGTTAGTGTTTTTTTAGAGTGATCCCAAGAGCCAAGCCCAAGTCTCAAAAGTGTGTTATATCACACGGTATAATGTTGTTATGGTCTTGGTCACACTTGTATATTAAGTGTATAGGTGGCAAAACTGCCTATGCTGGTTTGGACTCAGAGTACACCCCAATAGTTGTTTGTTTAGTTGATAAAGAGTCTATGGGTTGGCTTGATCTACAAACTACTCTGCTCACTTTTGAGCAGGCACCTACTAAGCTAAGTCAATAAGCTGTCAATATCAGCAGGCACCTACTAAAGTACACTGGCAAAGCCTTAAAAGAGTGTTTGATACTTATTTAGGTCGAGTTCCATTGGTCTTCACATCAAACCAAAATGCAATCTTCAATTTCATGGGTTTTCCGATGTTGACAGCGTACTTCACAAGATATTCGAAGAAGTGTTGGGGCTTATGAGTATCGAGTGTTTTGTGTGTGAGCTGATGAAGTGAGAGTGAATGGTAGGGCTTGAGACAGCAAGTCTCACTTTATCAGAAATAGTTGCGTTCATGTAATAACCCTGGTGGGTATGTAGCTCGGTTAGTGTTTTTTTAGAGTGATCCCAAGAGCCAAGCCCAAGTCTCAAAAGTGTGTTATTTCACACGGTATAATGTTGTTGTGGTCTTGGCCACACTTGTATATTAAGGTAAAATAAATATTTTTAACTAATAAGTGTATAGGTGGAAAAACTGCCTAACAAAAAGATTCTCTCATTTGTATATTAACTGCTTATAAAGGTTTGTTATATGGAATTCAACAATTTGAGTGAACGAAAATCTAGGAAAAAAAATTCTCAATTCTTATCTGGTAACATAGATAAACTTATGTCACCAGCTTTCTCTTGTATCAATAAATTCGATCATCACCTAAGAGTATAGTGGAAACAATATATCCTACAAAGGGCTATCATTGATCAATTGAATTCATGCAATTGCGAGAAAGTCATGCATTGAGAAATGATAAAAACAATATTACACTACAAACCAATAATAATGATCTAACCAAAAGAGCGAGCACGTTGGGATACATTATAATCCATTAAAATAATTTATAACAAGAACGTATGTAATGACAAAGGAACCCCATGTTTTAAAATCATTATGTTAAATAAAAATTATTCTCAAAACAATTAGCCAAAATCGGCCCCTCCAGTGGAAACCTAATCAACACCCCGTTTGACAAGGCTCGTCACCCCTGTAAAAGTTACATCTTGACCTGCGCTTCATTCTCATAATTATGCCATGTTATTCTTGTTAAAGATATAAGATCCAAGCCCGTTAGCTATTTATTTTATCTATAGATATGAGTATATGTTCAATGTAATTTTTATACTTTCTAATAAAAAACCATATCCACTTTTATATTTTCTTTTTCTTTGTTATTTTGTTAACATAGTATTAGAGCCGGGAGTAAACTGATCAGGGAAGTATAGTGATCTCCCTGTTTCGTGGATCAAAGTGTTGTTTGGATCTGCTTTCTACTAGGTATTCGATTTTGATTCGCTGTTTGGTTTTCATATTCGTATTCGATTTCATTTTTGGTATTGGTATTCGATTTTATCTTGGTGTTTCGATTCACTGTTTGGATATGCTTTCTACTAGGTATTTGATTTTGATTCGATGTTTGGGTTATTTAATTTCGTAGTCGTATTGGTATTCAATTTTATTCCGGTATTTTATTTCGCTGTTTAAATTTACTTTCTGTTAGGTATTCAATTTTGACTCTCTGTTTGGATTATTCAATTTCGTATTGGTATTTGATTTCATCATAGTATTTCGATTCGTTGTTCGGATATACGTTTTGTTAG
Organism: Limnanthes douglasii subsp. nivea; assembly: GCA_036936605.1. NCBI lineage: Eukaryota > Viridiplantae > Streptophyta > Magnoliopsida > Brassicales > Limnanthaceae > Limnanthes > Limnanthes douglasii. The sequence goes on from JAUPFV010000005.1 coordinate 95,241,080, forward strand.
GCATTTGATTTTGATTCGTTGTTTGGATTATTCGATGTTGTATTCGTGTTGGTATTCATTTTCATCTTGGTATTTTGATTAACTGTTTGTATCAATTTTCTATTAGGTATTCGATTTCGATTTGTTATTTGCATTATTTGATTTCATATTGGTATTGGTATTCGATATCATCTTGGTATTTGAATTTGTTGTTTGGATATGCTTTCTGCTCTATATTGAATTTTAATTCGTTGTTTGGATCTATTTTCGTTTAACTTCATATATGTTTTCTTGTTTTTTGATTGGGATTCTGTTTTTTGGACATAATAATAAGGAAGGATGAATTTATGCAGTTGATTGGTACTCAACTCATGGGAAAAATTATTATTACGAGCCATGGCATGAAGAATTTTCTTCGTGGCAAACACATGTGGGGATATATTTTAGGTACAAAACTTCAACCTTCTAATACACCTAGTAGTGAAAACTATGCTACATTGCTTAACATATGGGAAACTGATAATGCAAAGAGCATCACTTGGATCAACAATTCTGTAACCCAATTTATTGGTACTCAGTTGGCCAAATACACACTACTGAATAAGTTTGGGATCATTTAGAAAGACTTTATACACAGTCTAATTTCGTTAGGCAGTACCAATTTGAATTTGAACTCACCTCTTTACATCAATATAAGTTGCTTATTTCTGATTTATGATGCTATGTCTGATTTATGGGATCGATTAGATCTTGCAGAGTCTTCAGAACCGAAAGCATGCAAGCCTTATATTCCTCGAAGAGAAGAGCAAAGATTGGTACAGTTTTTGATGGCTTACACTCCGATTTTAAAGGATTGCGATAAATTATTCTTCACCGATCCCCTCACTCTCACGATCGGTTTAGTTGTCCATGAACTCATTGCTGAAGAAACATGACTAAAAACTCATATTGAAAAGGGGTCCTAACCACTGTTCCTACTGTGTTTATTGTTCTAAACCAAATATCTTCTGCTTCAAACTAGTCTAGATTTACACCGAGTGAAGCAAGTGTTGCATTGATGAGTGCACCTTTTGTAAAAGTAAGAATTATTAGAAATCACAATGACTACTACTTAGGAGAAAATAACAATAATCATTTCAACATCAACCATTTAACAACGACCCCCTCAACAACGTTCTTTTCAGCACACAATCTCAATTTTTGAAATTGGATTCTAGATCGAAATTAACACAAATTGAAAATCGATTCTAAATTCATATTTAGCTCCACGTTAAACCATTGCGGTATATACTCATCAACAATCTAGCAAAAAATAAATTTAAAAGATATGAAAATAATGAACTACTAAAAATAATATCCTAAAATTTAACTCATAATTGGAAAGAATTTATTATTTTCTTTTACTCATTTTATTTATTGATAAGAAGATTTTCTGAATTGTTAATCACTCAAAGGTTTGTTGTTATTGTTTGTTGAGGAAGGAGGAGAGAGTTCACTGAATTTAATTAATGAATCATTTTTTGGGTCACACAAACCCGTTGAATGAAATCACTAAAACTTTTCATGTGAGAAGTGAAGAATACCTTCGTCTTTTTAATAGAAACGCATAATATATTTATATCAAAATTTAATTTAAAAATAAATTAATCATTTACGCCAGGAAACTTGTATAACTCTTAGAACTTTTGTTTGTTTTTGTTTTCCCTTTGTTTTTTAGTCTTTCTTAAAATATTCATTCGTATGAACTTTCATTCAATATTTTGTATGTTTCCTTTGTTAGGTGCGACCAAAAGTCCCACATCCCACATCGGTTAAACATGGGAAGAAAGATCAGTATATAAGTTAAGAATACATCTCCATTAGTGTGAGGCCTTTTGGAAGTGGACCAAAAGAAAAAACCGTGCGGACCAGTGGACCCAAAGCGGACAATATCACACTATTGTGGAGATCGGAGTATTCTTACTTATATACAAAAGCGGAATATACTGACCCAATATATTCATAACAATATTTTGGTATCAGAGCGATGAATCTCTCAGTGAGAATCAGGATTATTTACAATGGACACCAACAAAGCCAAAGGAGGAGGATTAGGCTTGAGCTACGCAACGTTAGCCAAAAACAATTATACTACATGGGCATTGAAAATGAAATTATATATGCAGGCACAAGGAGTTTGGAGAGCTATCGAGCAGAGCGATCCGAAAGCGGTTGTTGAAGAAAAAACAGACAAGATCGCATTGGCGATGTTGTATCAAAGTTTGCCAGAGGACATGTTGCTTTCAATTGTAGAAAAGAGCACAACTAAGGAAGCTTGGGAAGCTTTGAAAACAATGTGTCAAGGGGCAAAACGTGTGAAAAAAAACGAAAGTTCAAACGCTCAGAACAGAGTTCGAGTCGATGAACATGAAAGACAGAGAACAACTTGATGACTTCTGTATGAGGTTGAACGGACTGGTGACAAACATAAGAGCTCTGGGAGAGGAAATGAATGAATCCTATGTGGTAAAAAAATTTCTACGTGCTGTGCCTTCTAGATTTCTCCAAATTGCGTCGACCTTAGAACAATTTGGGGATCTAGAGACTTTATCGGTTGAAGAAGTGGTGGGCTCCTTGAAAGCTCATGAAGAGAGAATGAAAGGTAATGGAAAAGGTGAAACGAATGAAGGACAGTTGATGCTCACGGAGGAGGAAGAGTGGCAAATACGTGAGAATAGTGTGGGTAAGTTGCTACTCACACGAGAGGACTGGTTGAAAAGATCTAACAGAAGAAATTCAGACGGGACGTCATCCAACTTCAAGAACCGGGGTGGTCGTGACAAGAGCAATCTGAGGTGTTACAATTGTTCTGCATATGGCCATATCTCCTATGATTGTCGAAAGCCCAGACGTGTCAAGGAACAAAAGGAGGAACTCAACATGACTAAGCTTGAAGACGATGAACCGGTGCTGCTTTTGGCAAAATGTGACAAAAGGAATTCAGGTAAAACTCATTTAAGTGAAAGACAGTTAATCCCATAACAGCTGACTAAACTTCAGAGCGAATCGAACATGTGGTATTTGGACAATGGAGCAAGCAGTCATATGACAGGTATTAAATCTAAGTTCACAGAATTAAACGAGAAAATAACAGGTGTGGTGAGCTTTGGAGATGGATCCACTGTGAAAATTGAAGGAAAAGGGTCTGTGGCTTTTGCGTGCAAGAATGGAGAAACTCGTACCCTTGGTGATGTGTTTTATATCCCGACTCTAAGGAATAATATAATAAGCCTTGGGCAATTAGCAGAAGAAGGGAATAAAATTAAAATCAAAGGAGACCTACTGAGGGTGTATGACATGCAAGATAAACTCCTTATGAAGGTAAAACGCTCTCAAAATAGACTCTACAAAATTATTATTAATAATGTAAAGTCTGAGTGTCTACTGTCAAAGTACGAAGAGGAATCTAAGCTATGGCACCTGCGCTTGGGGCACGTAAATTATCATGCATTATCGCTAATGGCTAAACACAAGATGGTGAACGGGCTGCCGGTGATTACTCAACCAGAGGTGGTATGCAGGGGCTGTCTCATGTCAAAGCAAAGGAGAAAACGATTTCCCACAAAGGCAAGTTACAGCACAAGGAAAGCTTTGGAGTTAGTGCATGGGGATCTATGTGGTCCAATATTTCCAGAGACAAGATCGGGTAAAAGGTATTTTTTCTTACTGGTAGATGACTATAGTCGATATATGTGGGTCTATTTTTTGAAGGGGAAGGATGAGGCATTGGATGCTTTCAACAACTTTCGTGCTTTGGCTGAGAGAGGCGAAGAACGAAAGGTAAGAATCTTAAAAACGGATAGAGGAGGTGAATTTTGCTCGAACGAATTCAAAATATTTTGTGAGAAGGCTCGGATAGAGAGACATTACACAGCACCGTATACTCCACAGCAGAACGGTGTAGTGGAGCGAAGAAACAGGATTGTCGTGGAGATGGCCAGAAGTTGTTTGAAAGAAATGAAACTGCCGTCTAGTATGTGGGGTGAAGCTATTTGACACTCAATTTATTTGCTAAACAGGCTCCCGACACGAGCACTGACTGGAATTACTCACTATGAAGCATGGAATGAGAGAAAGCCGCATCTTGGTCATATCAGAATATTTGGGTGTGTAGCACATATGAAGATCCTAAATCAGCACACAAGCAAGTTGGATGATAGAAGCAGACAAATGATTAATTTGGGTAAAGAACCTGGTACTAAAGCGTATCGTCTTTTCGATCCATTACTCAATAAAGTTCATGTGAGCAGAGATATAACTTTTGAGGAGAATAAATCGTGGCCCTGGGAACAAAGAAAGGATATGTTCTTTGATCAGGCCGGTACTTTCAATATAGAAGGTGCACTTGTGGAAGAAAAAAAGGAGTGGCATAGTGAAGACAGTGAGATAGACCAAGAAAGAAACGGTACACCAACACCAGACACACAGTCTAAAGACACTGAATCACCAAGTTTGAAATCGCCTGTACAGAGATTAAACCCAGATGATTACGATGACAGTACTGAACCGAAAAAAAATCAGATCACTTGCAGAGGTTTATGATGAGACAGAAGAGGTGCAAATGGATGAGGAATTGTATCTTATGGGTGTTGAAGAACCTATCAATTATGATCAAGCTGTCAAAGACCAAAACTGGAAGGAGGCTATGGAAAGGGAAATGCAGTCAATTGAGGAAAACCACACCTGAAGGTTATTGGTTTGAAATGGATCTTTAAATTAAAGAAAGATGCCGAAGGAAAGATCATAAAATATAAAGCGAGGTTAGTGGCAAAGGGTTATGTGCAAGAGCATGGGGTCGATTTCGATGAAGTGTTTGCTCCGGTAACAAGACTCGAAACCGTCCGATTATTACTAGCATTGGCAGCAAAAAGCGAGTGGCAAGTTCACCATCTCGACGTCAAAACTGCATTTTTGAATGGAGAAATAATGGAGGATGTTTATGTTGCTCAACCTCAAGGTTTTGAAAAAGAAGGAACCAAGAAACATGTATATAAACTTTTGAAAGCACTTTATGGTCTCCGTCAAGCTCCACACGCTTGGTATGGAAAGTTAAACTCATGTCTTGAAAGCTTGGGTTTCAAAAGGTGTAAATCAGAGTACGCAGTTTACACAAAGCAGGAGGGAAAAATTAAAATAATCGTGGCAGTCTATGTAGATGATCTCCTGGTGACTGGGAATAATGTGTCTGCGATCGAGAAATTTAAAAAACAAATGAGTCAGAAGTTTGAGATGTCGGATATGGGGAAGCTTAGCTACTATCTCGGGATTGAAGTGGAACAAAGTAAAGGATGCATTAAGCTCAGACAAACTGGGTATGCAAGAAATATTATAGAGAAGGCAAGATTAAAGGGGTGCAATCCAACGAGGTATCCAATGGATCCAAAGGAAAAGATCGACAAAGATGATAGTGGAAAAATTGTTGATGCTACTCACTACATGAGTATAATCGGGGGATTGAGATACCTAGTACATACTAGGCCGGATATTGCGTACTCAGTTGGCATAGCAAGTCGATATATGGAGCGACCCACTACAATTCATCTAAGTGCAGTTAAACGGATTCTGAGGTATGTGCAAGGAACTGTACAGTATGGCTTAATGTACACCAAGAACAGTGGTAACAATGTAGTGACCGGCTTCACGGATAGCGATCTAGCTGGAGATCTGGACGACAGGAGAAGTAATGGAGGCATGTGTTTTTATTTAAATGATAATCTAATTACGTGGGTTTCTCAGAAGCAGAGGTGTGTTGCTCTGTCGTCATGTGAGGCAGAATTTATGGCGGCTACTGCAGCCGTTTGTCAAGCCATCTGGATTCAAAATATTTTGAGTCAGATAACTGGAGTTGGTTCTGGTCCTGTGGTCTTGTTCATTGACAACAAATCAGCTTTGGATTTGGCTAAGAATGTTGTGTTCCATGGAAGGAGCAAACACATTCATGTACGGTATCATTTTGTCAGAGAATGCGTTGAACGGGGAGACATTGTACTGAAGTATGTGAGCAGTGAGAATTAAAAGGCTGATATACTAACTAAGGCGTTAGGGACAGCAAAGTTTGAACAGATGCGGAATTTACTGGGTATCAAGAACCTGTCTGCACAGGTTTAAGATTAAGGGGGAATGTGTTGGTTAATCTTAAACTTAGTTTATTTATTTTGTTGTTAACATCTAGTTTATTGTTTTGAGTTAGAAATCTAGAGTCCCACTAAGCAATATTTTAGGGTCATGTACTAGTTTCTAGCAGTCGTGTCCTAGTTTCTAGCGTAACCGCTACTGTATCTTTCTATTTATGTTGACGTAGTTTGGTAATATTAAAACAGGGGGGTTTCCTGATAAAACTACGTGTTTGCTTTCACTTTCATACTATACAGATTTCATTTGTTTAACAAATGGTATCAGAGCACCAGGCCCAGACGGAACGCGATGTGGTGTGATCTGCTGAATAGATGGAGCGTCACGGCTCATCAAGCAGGTGGCTTGATAAAGGAGCGGCGCAGATTCATCTAAAGATGGAGTGCCTGATAGCTCATCAAGCAGGTGGCTTGATCAAGGAGTGGCACAGTGTCATTTGATAGTGAGCAGATAGATCCGCCCTAAAGCACTAGAGTGCAGGTTTCTCTTCACCTGAGTAGAGTAGGCGGATGGAAATGAATTGAGAGGAGGCTAGAGTGGTACTTTGTTCGAGAGGAGGATTGTTAGGTGCGACCAAAAGTCCCACATCCCACATCGGTTAAACATGGGAAGAAAGATCAGTATATAAGTTAAGAATACATCTCCAATAGTGTGAGGCCTTTTAGAAGTGGACCAAAAGCAAAAGTCGTGCGGACCAGTGGGCCCAAAGCGGACAATATCACACTATTGTGGAGATCGGAGTATTCTTACTTATATACAAAAGCGGAATATACTGACCCAATATATTTGTAACAAATTCTTTCGATTTATGTTTGTTATGTTTTCAGAAGTTGATCATTATCTCTGTTTTGACACTTTTGTTTAGGTACTCTCTTTGTTATGATTTTATTCGATTCATTAATCCCAATAACATGTACATTCAAAATAACAACGTTGTCGATTGGAGAATCTATTTTTTTTCTTCAGCTTTTCAGCTTCTTTTGTAAGAGAATCATTTGATTTTTTAGTTTTTTAATTTTTTTAATGAGTCCCTTGTTTATTTGTATCCACTTTTTTAATCCGCTCATCGATTTTAGTATTTTTAATTTTTTCTTGTTGAGTTTGACATATATTTTTTATCTTAGAAACAAACAAAAACTTTTATCAAATTGAAGTTATGTAATTAAGTGCAACGAAGATGTGAAAATATAATTTTTAAATGTGTTTCAAACTAGTTCAGAATTTATGTGTTAACTAGTTGTGTAATTACAGGAACTGAATAGTCGATCGTCCGTTGACAATCAAATTTAGTGACAGATAGTCTGTGGACTTCCGAAATTCCGTTGGGAGTCCCTGGACTATCCGGTTTAGATAAAGTTAGTACCTAACATCTGTTGTTTGATGTAAAGCTGCAACGTGGAACCATACATAACAAAAACTAATACCACTAATGGTTCCTGGACTTTTGTTATGATTTTAAACCGCGACCAAATGACTTGGTGGCATCAAAAGGCTTATGTGAAATATTTATGTGATGTGACACCAATGACTACTTTTTGTTCATCTCATTCTTGGTGACCGTTTTCTATGTTGCCTTCCGGCCACTTGGCCGGAAGTTCCACCGCATTTTATCCATTCTGAATCTCGACGTTGACATGTTATCCAATTTTTCTCTAAATTGATACCAGAATTCTATTAATATTGGTTCTTATGTCCTCTTCTCGTTCTAGTTTTTTTCCCGAACCCAGTTTTGTTTGTTCATCGAAACCGAGCTTTCAAAGTTTTTTTTGGTATAATAAGCGTTAAAATAATAATAAAAATTTTACAATGGTTTCTGATGGCACTATTGCCATGGTACATTGAGGATCATTTTATACAAGGAGATTTGTTACATAGGTAATTACAAGGGGAGAGAAATTTTTGTGTTGTAAAAACAATATCTAAGGTACGAAAGGATCCGGTGGGCGACACTTGAGCATAGGAAAGGGTTGTTGTTGAATATTTGCGCATTCCACTCTTGCCGGATATGGTAAATGGTAGCGTAGAAAGCTGCGCGCCGGTGGGAGGAGTTGGGGTTTGATTTCGACCATCTACAAGCTTATGCAATCCAAGAGTCTCAGAAAGTGGGATGGGATGGTATTAAAAGCTTTCTGTAGATGTTTTCCCAGATGGAGGCTGCAAAAGGGCATGTTACTATAATGTGGTTGAGGGTTTCTGGCGATGCTGAGCTGATGACACAATCAGGGGGAGAGTCTATACCCCAACTAATGAGCTTATCCCGGGTGGACGGCTTGTTCTGAATGATCATCCAAGAGATGAAGGAATGCCTAGGAATTGAGAACTTGTTCCAGATAAGAGAGCTCCAAACAAATTTGGCCCTAAAGGGGGGAATGACAGAGTAGGTACTGTTAATGGTAAACTGGGGTTTTAATTTATTGGGATCCATGGGAAGGTGTCGTCACCGGAGGTAGGAGAGGGGAGAGTGGTGAGGGCGTTCCTGATTTATGATAAGTGAGAGAGTAGGTGTCAGTTATGGGCCCTTGCCTGATGAGGCCAATGCCAATTACCATTGAGGTTAAGGTCCGAGACTAGGGAGATCTTACGCAGCCATGATAGATTGGTGATGCTGGTGCTGAAGCAGTTGATGAGAGAATAGGGAAAGAGCCATCGGTCGTACCAGATAGAGGTTTTTGAACCATTACCAACGAACACCTTATAAAGGCCCGAGGCTAGAGACCTCAGCTTGAGAATTTTTCTCCATCCCCAGCTTGAGTTGGAGGGAATAAGGATCGTCCATAAGTTTTTGTTTTTTATCTTTTCCGCAATGGTCCATAGGGTCCACAAAGAGTAAGGGTTCTTCGTAAGGATTAACCAAAAATATTTTAGGCCGGCCGCCTGATTCCAAATTTTTAGGTTAGGGATCCCAACACCGCCCTCCTATTTGGGAAAGATGATTATATCCCAAGCTACTTTGGCACCTGAAATATTCATATTCAACCCTGACCAAATGAACCGTCTCAAGAGCTGCGCAAGTTCCTTAAGCACACGGACCGAGAGAATGAAGATTGACGACCAGTAAACTTGGATAGCAAAGAGAACGGATTTAATGAACTGTAGGCGGCCCGCATTAGAAATGTGCTTCGTAGTCCAGGAGTTGATACGATTGGTGATCATTGTGAAAAGAATCCTGCAATCATTGTATGTGAGTGTGGCAGTGATGATGGGGAATCCTAAGTAACGGACGGGGAGAGAGCCTTCTTTAAAACCGAGAAGTTGTATAATAGCATTTTTCTCATTTCGTGAGGTTCTTGAGAGGAAGACTTGGCTTTTTGTCGGGTTTAGCTGGAGACCCGAAAGCGATGCGAACTCTTGAAGGCCCTCATAGATGAGCTTGACTGATTTGGTGTTGGCCCTCCAGAAGATCATGAGGTCGTCGACGAAACATAGGTTGATGATTTTAGGCAATTGACATTTCCAATGGAAACTAAACCGAGGGTCCTGGCTCTTATGCTTGAGGATGCGAGAGACAACCTGCATGATGATTACAAAAATATATAGGGATAAAGGGTCTCATTGGCGGAGACCTCTTTCCCCGAGAAAAGAATTTGCAGGGTTTCCGTTTATACCAACAAGAAAAGAGAGAGTGGTAATGCAATGAATAATCGAGTCTATCATTTCAATGGGAAAGTCCATCGCATAGAGAGCAACGAGAATCAGCTCCCAGCGAACATTATCAAAGGCTTTCATAAGGTCAATTTTTAGCGTACATCTGGGACCTTTGCGGTTGGTATGGTAGCCATGCCAGAGGTTTTGGATGAGGAGGATGTTGTCAACAATGGAGCGGCCCGGGATAAAGGCTGATTGGGATGGGTCAATAAGGTAAGAGAGAGTAGGCTTACGTCTGTTGGCTATGATTTTGGATATGATCTTGTAGATGACATTGCAATAGGAGATGAGGCGGTAATCAGAGGGCGACGAGGGGGTGTTGGTTTTCGGGATTAGAGCAATAAGGGTTTTATTCCAGTCAGCGTCCATTTTTCCATAATGGAAGAAATGCTAGACGACGATGCAAATGTCATGGCCCATATATCCCAGCAGGTTTTAAAGAGACTCGCGCTATAGCCGTCCGGGCTAGGGGTTTTGTCGCTATCAATCTCAAAGAGGGCAGCATTGATTTCAGATTCAGTGATTGGCTTGGTCATATTGGCCTTATCCGAGGGGGATACAACTTTATTTAGAAAGGATCAGACTTTTATGAGTCCAGGGTAGCCGACCGGGCTAGGAGAGCCAAATAAGTTTTGAAAGTGGGAGAGAAAGGTAGACAAAATTACTCTAGGGTTGGAGTTGGATCTTCCCTCAGGCATAGTTATCGAGAGAGTTTTATTCCAGACGCGACGGGATTTTATGCTATTATAGAAGAATTTTGTGTTTTTGTCACCTAGCTTGAGCCAGGTTTCTTGGGACTTTTACTTAAGGAAATATTCCTCCGCTCGACTATAGAAGATATAGTTTTTAGCGGCTTCTCTCTTAGAGACGAGAATGGAGGGGTAAGAAGGGTTGAAGATGAGGGCAAGCTGGGCTTGGGCTAGGTTGGATTGGGTACAGTCTACTCTAAGGCTGATGTCACTAAAATCTCTTATATTAAGGGATTTCATAATGGAAGCAAGGCAGGAAAGCTTTAAAGCAATGGATTTTATGGGATGATTTTGACTAGGGAGGGACCAGCTGTTGGTGACAATCTCAGGGAAGCTAGGATGGAGGTTCCACATGTTGGAGAATTCAAAAGGTTTGGGTATTATGGAATAAATTGAATATTCCCCGTCATTCTTTTATTTCTTGGCTCGCTATCCTGGGAAAACTTTCTACCAGAGATAAACTTCTCAATTGGGGTATCAACACCCCACCTGATTGTGCCTTATGCAACTCTGAATCTGAAACTATTTTTCATATTCTCTTTTACTGTAGTTTCACCCAAAGTTTTTGGACTAACGTTAGCTCCAATCTTGGATACCCATTCACCGCCGCGTACTGGAAATATTTAGTAGTTAGAGGCGTCTAATTGGTCTCACTCTCAAAACCGTCATATTTGGCGCAATTGATTTGGCGCGGTTATATACCATATCTAGAAGGAGAGGAACTCAAGAATTTTTTATTCCCTCCGGCCATTGCTTCTTTAGTTTCCCACCGCATCTTCTCAGATCTTCGGTTAGGATTCCATCGCACCAAGATCTGCTAGCCTATGTAATTGTTTATTATTTATTTACTTCCTATTTCATTTGTAGGTTCTCTTCTCCTAGTTCATAACTGTTATTTTCAGTTGCTGTGGATTTCCTTGGTGTTTCCTTGTGTCGACCTACTGGTTTCTCTCGTGTTTCTTTACTACTCTTGTTTATCTCAATTGCTTACTCCTTTTATGTTTGGATTAGTAGTTTTTTTTTCGACCTTCTTTTTTCGATTGCATCTCCTCAGTATTTGTCGCATGTATTTGTATGAACAAATTTATTTAATTTAATATTTTTTCACACAAATAAAAAAAAATTGTTTTCTATCTTCCTTTCTTTCCCTTCCTAGTTTTCTTTTAAATTTACTTATGTTGTTCTTCTAGAAATACAGTAGATTTATTTCATTTGTTTTTCTCATAAAATATAGTAGCTTTATTTCTTTCATTTTTCTTAGTAATAGTAAAATAAACTGGTAAGATCTCTCTTTCCCTTTCACTCTCTTTTTTCTCGACTATGTTTTTTTCAGGTTCACTGCTTCTTAACAATTGTCAGATTCCCTTCGTTCCATAAAATAACTACAAGTTGGCATGCAATGTTAAAATTTGATTATTTTTTTCAAATTTTGAAAAGCTAAGATAATTAATTTTATTTTTATTAACTGTTACGATAGAGGAATTTATAGTCTTCCATACGAAGGAAAAATAAGAGGAATATTAATAAAGCTACGGTTCAAATCTGAAGGATGAAAAAAATGACTGCCATCCATGGTAAAAGAAACATATGACATAACAAATTCATTTATAAAAGAATAGTTGCAAAAGTAATATGTTTGAAAAACTTTAACTGGTTACAATCTTGGAAAATCAATTTTTATCATAATCCTTATACTGTGTTTTTTAAGTAAAGAAAAGAAATAAATTTATTGTATTTTTTTGAGAAGAAAAAAAGAAATAAAACACTGAAGGAAAAAAAGATGAAAAAGAAAATATTATTTAACTATTGGTTCCACATTACATAAATAATCCATCCAATTTTTTTGCCAACAAGTCATTTGGTCAAGGTATAAAATAGTAATAAAAATTGAAGGATCATTAGTGATACAAGTATTTGTTGAGTATGGTGCGACGTGATAGCTTTACATTAATTAACATATGATGTGGACTAACTTTATTCAAATTGGATAGTCCATGGACTTCCAGCGGACTTTGGAAAGTCCATGGACTATCTATCACTAAAATTCATAGTAGAGATGCTTTAGTGTTCAAAGTCTCTAATTGCATGTTAATTGTTTGTGAAAAAAATTGCAAAAATAAGTTTTAAAAAAAGGATGCATAAATAGACAGAAGTTACATGCTAAGTTTGATTTTGGATGGTCTGGGTTTTCTTCTAAAATTTTCTTCAATTTACCTTTAACCTCGTGTTCTTTGACATTTCATTTAAAGTGAACTTCTTCATCTAAGTTAGATTTCTCTCACAGCCGTAATTCAAATTGATTTTTCTTCTTTTTGTGTTTCTTTATTTTTGGAGTATTGTTTGGTATACTATCAACCTCCTGACGACCAACATCAATACGAACATCAACACTAACAACTTCGTTCATTTCTTCATGGACATGAACATTTTAATTGAGATTTGATTACTTTCTGATCATTTTCTTTATTTATAAATTACATCCTCTCTTTTTTAGTTGTTTTCAGTTATCCCACGATAATCTATTATTATAATAGGAAATTTTAGCAATTAAACATATAGTTTAAAATAATTTTTTCGAACCAAAAATCATTTGTAAACCTAAATCTTGGAAAACGTATTTGTAAACTTACCTTTGTAAGAAGTGGTGTATCACTTCTCTCCAATGCCATTAGTGTGAAACATCTTTGAATAGTTTATTTACATCTTTTGAAGGTTATAACGTTTATGTGTTCAAGAAAAAATGGTTACACAATGATAGGGAATTAGTATATGAATGACTAATTTTTTTATTATACTTTATATATATATATATATAAAATAAACTAGTAATTGTGAAAATATTTCTTATCCTGATGGTAATGGCAATCTTGTTCGAAACCCGGTCATCTTTATGGCAAGATAAGACGCGAAAAAAAATCAAAGAAATCAATATATGAAATTAAGATCTTTGTTTAATAGCGAAATCAGAAACATCAATTAGATAACAAAACCACAAGAAAGAAAACAACACATCGATTTCTAAGCTTGAATTAAATTTACAACAAGAAACCCTAAATCCCCAAATTTCATAACCTAAGAACTTGTAAACTTTGTAACAGCCTTCGTTCCTTCAAATACAACATGTTTAGCCAATTCACCAGATAACACCAACCTCACCGAAGTCTGGATTTTCCTTGAAGTGATAGTCGGTTTCTTGTTGTACCTCGCAAGCTTCGCAGACTCACCAGCCAATTTCTCGAAGATATGTTGATGAAACTGTTCATGATTCTCATAGCTTTACTGGAAATAGCAATATCGAGATGAACCTGCTTCAAGATCTTGTAGGTCTCGACGCTTTTCTTGGATCGTTTCTTCTTTTTATCAGCTCCGGCGCCAGCTTCTTTTGGTAACTTCTTTTCGCCTTTGGTTTCTTCTCAGCTGCTAGGGCGGCCAATGGATATTTCTCGGCTACCTTCTTCTCAGTCGGCTTCTTTTCTGGTTGGGGTGCTATTGTTGATTTTGATTAGGAAATGAGTTCTTTAGAGAGAGAGATTAATTAAAGAAGATAAATAATTTTCTGATTGTGATTCGTGAGATGCGAGCTGCAACTTGAATTTGATAAAAAGGAAAAAAAAGGAAAAAGAGAAAAGAGAGAAGAGAAATAGTCGGCCGAAAAAAGATTTATATATTAAGGGTATTTTAGTTTAATTTGGGGTCTCATTATAGCTGAAGAATGTCTCATTATAACGGGGTCTCATTGTAACCAAAATGGGTCTCGGTTTAGCGTTGCCCACTTTCTTTTTATTTATTTACATTTTATTTATTTAGTAGTTATTTTCTATTTAATGTTTGGATTTTTATTAACCAAAATTTACAGCAAAACAATCGGATCCGGTAAAATAATTACTTGGATAGAAGAAACAAAAGATGCACATACACGATATAAATGTTACAGCAGAAGATAAATCTTAATTTATAGGATATTTAACAATTGAAGTTGAATTACGGGCGAGGACCAGACGGTGGCATGGGTGGTCTGGGACGATCCAAGTCCTTACCAGGCCGTTGAGGCAAGGGACCGATTATAAACAACATTAACAGAAACATGTGTGCCAAAAATCTTAATAACTTCATCTCTTTTGTTTGTATTTTTCACTTCTTTTCCCTCCCTCCTCTCTCTCTCTCTATAATTATGTCCAGTGAATTTATATATTATAGAGCTTGATTTATATAAAAACTAGACCAGAGGACGAGCATGTAGCAAATTGCAAGAAAAGTCTATATCTGTTTCCTCTATATTCACTATATTATTTTCAGAGTTTAGAATCGTCAAATGTTGAAATAAAACCCAGTTGAAATATAATTATATTTGCCTAATATATCAAAATACAAAAGTTTCGGTTCTTTTGCACGAGAGAAGACTCGATCTTTGATGCTTTCACATAGAACCTCTTCCATATCAAGGTCTTTTCTTTCTATTATATTTCAACTACGTATTATAAAAATAGAATTTGCTCGGTTCTTTCGCACGAGAGAAGACTCGACCTTTGATTCCTTCACACGTCATGGTATGCTGGTTACCAAGAACCATCGTTGTCGGTTCGTTTGCAACACCAGTTGTTTTAATACTTTTAACTCGCTGCTTCGAGGTTGTAAACTTAGAACTGTGTTTAGATATTACTGGAGGATATTGATGTTTAGATCTATATTAGGTTATGTATCTGTTGGAATAAAGTTAGAAATAAAAAGTTAGTAATAATATACCAGCCGATATTAATATTAGACCTTTTATAATAAGTTGATTGAGTTAAAAATTAAGCTATTCCATATAAACAGTTTAAGCAAAAGTGAAAATTTCACCCGGTTCGGAATCCAACAGATAAAAACGATTAGGCATCCCACCAATAAAAGACCGAACCGATAAAAACGATTAGGCATCGAGGCAATAAAAAACCGAACCGATAAAATCGATAAACCGGAAGAAACGATAAGGAATCGAACTAATAAGACCGTTAAAATCGATTATTTTATTATTATTATTATTATTATTATTATTATTATTATTATTTATATATTATATATTATATGGCCAAAGTTAATAGTTAATTACTAATTTTTAGTAAAAATCAAGATTAATTTCTAAACTTTAATCTTTATGTTATTTATTTAAGTTAAAGAATTAAAATTAAATTATAATTTAATTTATTTTTAAGTAGATCAGACCGTACTAAACTGGACAGAACCAAAACGGGATCGAACTGAAAACTTAGCAGTTTGGTCCGGTTCTAAAAAATAGAACCGAAAGCGTAGTGGTCCGGGATAACACCCCTTCCGAGGACCTAAGGTTGGTTTCTATTCCAATTTTATATTTTGTTATTTAAGTGGTATTTGTTAGAGATATAAATATAAAGTCTCAAACTCATTAACTTCTTATTTTATTTATAAATATAAGTATATGTTCTATGTAATTCTAAATAAACATAAACCCTAGTTAATTTTTTGCGGCTACTACCGGTGTGGTTTATTTTTGTCTGAGGGTAAGTTTGTAATTTTTGTTTAGAGTTTTGTGGAAGTTTGTAAGTATTTAATGTTTGGGTAGAGTGTAGAGGGAGAATTAAGCAGTCTCGTTGTATTTAATTTTCATTACCTTCATTTAATGTTGGTGGTTGGGTATTTATACCCTTATATTTGGGCCTTATGGGCTTTCGGGTCGTGTTTAATAGACCTGGGTCGAGTTTAAGGACCCATAAGTTCTAAGTAGGAGAACAGGCTGGTTAGTCAGGAAATGATTAGGTTTTAAGTACTTTAGTTCTGTTCGAACAGTCCAATGGATGATGGTGTCCGAACTGCCCATGTCCGGTTAGGTAGGCATTGTCCGAACTGACCCCGTCCGAAGTGTTGACGGAATCCGGACTCATCAACTACTATTTTATTTCTTTGTTTATTTACATGGTATCATAGCATGCCCAATCCTTCAGTATTCGTTACGTATTGTGCTTCAATTTAATTTGTTTGATGTTATTTCATATCTACGTTTGCTTAGTAATTTAGACTTCGCTTTGGGATTAAAAGTTGTTTGGAGTTGTTTTGTTTCAGATCTATTACTACGGTGTTTTAATTTGATTTGTTTGATGTTATTTTGGATCATTATTGCTTAGAAATTTGGGTTTCATTTTGGGGTTAAAAGCTATTTGAAGTTGTTTTGTTTCAGATCTATTACTACTGTGCTTGGATCTAATTTGTTTGATGTTACCAATGTGCTTTGATTTGATAACTGTTTGTATAATAATTGGGTTACAAAATCATTAGAAGAGATATATTTTTCGGTTTTCTGATCTCTTGTGTGCAACCCCAATCAAACGGTCTGATCGAAAGGCAAACGACGTCTCTTTTTTTACTGAATTTCGGAGAGCGGTCCGTGACATCCAATCATTCAAACTTACCGGTTGGATTATGATTTGGTGGTATGGTTCGGGATAAATCGCTACTCGAAAAAAGGAGTAATTTTGTTGGTAAAATTGTAAATTCAATCTGATTTTGATTTTGATTTTGATTTTGATTTTGATCTTGATTTTAATTTTGGTTTTGATTTCATTGGAAATTGGATATTGGAAATTAGAAATTAGAAATTAGAAATTAGAAATTAGAAATTAGAAATTAGAAATTAGAAATTAGAAATTAGAAATTAGAAATTAGAAATTAGGTTTAATAGTGCGTTTAGATTTGGATTTGGATTTGGATTTTGGTTTTGATTTTAGATTTAGTTTGGTATTTGGGTTTAGTTTGGTATTTGGACTTGGTTTTGAATTTAAATTTGATTGAGTATTCGATTTGATTTTGCTGGACCACTGCGATTTTAAATTTAGACTTGGTTTGATTTTGGATTTGGAGTTTGATTAAGATTTTGGTCTGATTTTTCCGATTTGGATTTGGTATCTTCAATTGTTTGATTTTCTTCGATTAGAGATTGTGGATCTTATAAAAAATGATAGGAAAATATGATTTTCTACAATCTACTGGTAACAAATTGAATAAGACGAAATGTGTTATGTCTACATCTACATACCATTCAGGTATGTCCTCGTCTTCCACTTCAGGTATTGATTCATCATTGTGGATTTTGGATTCAGATGTGTCTCATCCTATGTCACCTCAGATGTCGAACTTTGTTTCGTTGTCTCATGTTTCACCCGTATCTGTTTTGTGTGCTGGTGCTAAAACAATGTCAGTATATGGTATTGGCTCCAGTTTACCACTTATATATCGCTATCCGATATTTACTACGTTCCCACCCTTGCTTTGAATCTTGTTTCGGTTAGCCAATTGTGTAAATCTGGTTATTATGTCTTATTTTCAAATTATGTTTGTGCTATACAGAATCAACAGACTCATAGAGTAATTAGGTCAGGTCGTAAAATAGGGGGAATCTATGTTTTAGAGAAGCTTGAAGTAACATATGTGGATGTTTATGGTGTTGATAGTTGAAAAACATATTTGGCTGATATTCCTGCCTCTTGTGTTGATTTGTCTTCGTTTAGTTTGAATCTCTCATCGTCTGAGTTTTATCTTTGGAATTCTCGTCTAGGACATGTATCTGCATTGCATTTAAATGTTTTAGTCTCTACATGTTATTTAGGTCAGTTAAACACTTGTAAAATCTCAGATTCTAGTGGTTGTAAACTTGAAAAAAAATTGGCGTTTAATGAAAATGTCACTTCTTTTATTGCTTCGTTTGATATTATTCATTCTAATGTCTGGGGTCCATCTCTTATTTCCACAACGGTTGGTTCGTCCTACTATGTTTCTTTCATCGATGGTTATACTCGATATACTTTAGTTTACCTTTTGAAACGGAGATCAGATTTTCTTGAAATTTATAGAGAATTTCGAGAACTTGTTAAGACTCAACATTCTGATGTAATAAAATGCTTCGGTTGTGACTGAGGGGTGAATATGCATCCAATGATTTTGATCAAGTACTTGCATCTTATGGTACCATGCATCAATTTTATTTCCTAACACCCTTTAACAGAATGGTGTTGCAGAAAGAAAACATCGTCACCTTGTTGAGACTGCTCGTTCTTTGCTTTTATCTGCTAAGGTTCCTACTAATTTTTAAGGAGAAGCAATTCATACTACTGTATATGTGATTAATCAAATTCCCACTACTCATATTTCAGGGATGTCTCCCTTTCAAAAATTGTATGGACAACTTCCAAATTATCCTTTCTTACAAGTGTTTGAATGTATATGTTTTGTCCTTCGTACTCATGTAGAACGCAATAAATTGGGCGTTAAATCTGTAATATGTGTTTTCTTCGGTTATGGTTTTCGAGATAAAGGTTATCATTTTTTTATCCCATTATTCAAAAACTTTATGTCTCTCGACATGTTACATTTCTTGAGCATATATCCTTTTATTCGATTCCAGTAAAATCACATAATATAGCAATTACCAAACTTCAGACTATTGATCCTTTTGAAAATAATAGTGACATACCAATTGATATTAATGTGCCACCTCATAAGATATCAACTACAGCTGATACTACTTTTGCTCCATCAAAGCCTAAGTCTACTCATTCTTTTAGTGAACCACCAGCTCCACCGCTCAGAAGATCTACCGTACAAGTAAGTCTACCAAACTACCAGATTTTGCGTATTCTTCATACTCAGCTTCTTTCGTCTATTTTATAGCAACCATACATGATTTATATGAACCCCGATCGTTTAAAGAAGCTGTTTCTGATCCTAGTTGGCAAAATGCAATAGTCGAAGAGCTTACCGCTCTTTATTAGACTCATACATGGATATAGTTAGGTTAAGTTAAAGTCTAATAGGTTATATTGAAAGATATAAGGCTCGTCTTGTAAAAAAAGGGTATTTACATAAGTATGGTATGGATTATAATGAGATATTTTCCTTAGTGGAAAAAATGACGATAGTTCATACTTTTATTCTGGTTGCATTCGTTCGCTAGTGGAAGTTCTTTTAACTAGATGTAAAAAATGAGTTTTTGAATGATGATCTTCATTAGGAGGTTTACATAAATCCACCTCCACGTGTTGCTCAGCAATCATGTCAAGTATTGCAACTTAGGAAAGCTTTATATGGTCTCAAACAAGCTCTGCGTGCTTGGTTTGAATAGTTCTCTACTATTATTAATTCACTTGGTTTTCTTGCTAGTAACCATGATTCATCCTTGTTCATTAGATGTACGAGCACATGGCGAATTATTTTATCCACATATGTAGATGATATGATCATTACAGGTGATTATATTGATGGTATTTAGGCACTAAAATGTGATTTGGCTCAACGCTTTGAGATGAAGGACTTGTGGCTGTCGTATTATTTTTTAGGTATTGAGGTGGCTCACTCTCCAAATGGTTATGTTCTCTCTTAAAAAATATATATCTAATTTATTCGACCGAGCATGACTTTCTGATAACATGACAGTTAATACCCTTCTTGAAACCGATGTCTGGTACTCTCCGACTTACGGTGTTCCTTCGTGAGACCCAACTTTATATCGAACTCTCGTAGGGAGCTTGCTCTGTCTTACAGTTACTCGACCAGATATAACTTATGATGTTCATGTGGTTAGTCATTTTGTTACTGCTGCTACACCCGTTCATTGGGGAGCTTTTCTTCGAATACTGAGATATCTTCGTGGCACTCATTTCGAGAGAATTTAGTTTCCTTCAACCTCTTCACTTGAACTGTGTGCCTATAGCGATGGTGATTGGGATAGTGATCCTCATGAACTAAAATCTACTACTCGTTTCTATAGTTTCTTTGGATATTCATTAATCTCATGGAAAAATAAGAAACGAGTTATTGTCTTTAAATCGTCTACTGAACCTGAGTACCCTGTCATGGCGTTGACCATATGTAAGATTGCTTGGTTACAATGGCGTCTGGCAGATATGGGGGTTAACGTAACTAAACATATTTCCTTCCATTGTGATAACAAAAGCACCACACAGACAGAAAATAATTATGTTTTTTATGAGAGGACGAAGCACATTGTAATAGATTGTCACTTCTCTCGGCATCATCTTCAGATTGACACTATTTCACTTCCATATGTTCTATCAGCTTTGCAGGTTGCTTATATTTTCACAAAGGGTCAGTCAAAAGCGTAGTTTCGTGCTCATTTTGGCAAACTCTCAATGCTTATTACTATTGCATTGCGAGTTTGAGAGAAAGTGTTAGAGATATTAAAACCCTAGTCTATTAACTCTTTATTTTATCTCTAAATATAGACATATGTAATTCTTACGCTTTCTAATTAAAAATAAATCATAGCCATTTTTAGCGGTTGCTTGTCTCTTTTCACTCTTTGTTTATTTACAGTACTAATATATTCAGTTTCTATAATATATATATATATATGATAAGTTCTTTATCGGATTTTTCTATTCGAATTCGTTTTTAAACTTATTTTTTTTAAACCATTCGATTACAGTGGCGTAGCCAGGATTTGATCCCTATGGGGTCCTGGTTATTGTCCAAAATTGAAATAGTAGACAATATAGATATTTAAGTTTTTTTTGCACTATGTATGATTTTGTTTTGGTTTGTTTGGTTAACTAATGTTTTTTTATTCATGAATCCCCTTTTTATTGGTTATTTTCTTCATTATTTTGTCAATCTATAATCATGAGCACACCAAGGTTATCCGGCTTGACGATGTTGCCTCATATTTAGGTTTTTTTTTATCTTAGTCTCTTTTTACTTATCTTCGTATACTGCGTGTGTATCTTGACATGTCTTTCATTGTCCTGAGATCTGTAGGAGTCCAGAGACGACAAATCTATGCTATAGTCAATGTTCTTGAAAGTGTCGGAGTAAAAAAAATTCCTTTGATTTTTTAATTTTAATTTACTCGAATTTAACTTACTTAGCTAGTGTTGGAATTATGTTATTGTTAAAAGCAAAAAAACAGTATACATGGAAAAGATTTAAAGCAATTCTTTAAATTTTCCACGGCATATCTCGTCTAAGTGTTTTAGACTTAACATTCAATTGTTAAAGCAATTCTTTAAATTTTCCAAAACATATATCGTCTAAGTGTTTTGGATTTAACATTCAATCGTACAAAATTATAAAATTATTATCAAAGTTTAAATATATATATTAAAAAGTAAATAATTAATTATATATTAAATAGAGTATTTTCATTTAAGTGTTTTAGACTAAATTATTCATTTTCTATTTTAACATTGGATATATTATATATAATAATGTAGTTAAAGAATAAGCAACCTTATTTTAACCTTCAATGGTACCAAATTATAACAAAGTTTAAATATATATTAAAAAGTATTATAACCTTAATGGACCAAATTATAACAAAGTTTAAATATATATTAAAAAGTAAAGAAATAAAGAATTAAATATATGCACGACAGGTTTTTCCACTAAGATAAGAGAATTTTAGTATTTGAGAATGTTTATTATAATATATAATATGACTTTATGGGTTCCTGTGCACTACGCCTCCGACTGTGTTCGATTATATAATCGAATCATACTAGAATAAACCCAAACTGATTACCGGATTTGATGATTTACTGACCATTGTAACTAACATAAATGTTAAAAAAAAATCAATAATTAGTTCACATAATAAATATGTATAGAAGATATAATTAGTTCACATAATAAATTATATAATTATATTTTTTAAACAAATAAATTAATTTATAAGATTTGTTCCATGTATATTGGGCATTCTCGGATAAAGTACTTGAGTTATTCTCTTGAGATAACGTACTTGTTAAAATAATAATTTATGAGATAACGTGGTGAGCATATAAAAAAAACTCCAAATAAGGTTGATCGGTCCCCAAACAAAAACTAGATAATTTGAAAACAGTAAAATACGTAGGTAAGCATTGTTCCTACAAATCTAGCCAAAATTGGTAAAGAAGAAAAAGTTAAATTTGTGGTGTGGTATGGTTTGGTTATGGATCTATTGAATTTTTAGCACATATTTGAAAAGAGGCGATAAATGTAAAAGAAAATGTATTTTATAAAGATATCCCTTCTTCTTCTTTTTCCGTTTTTTCCAAATATCATGTACTACTGCACAAAATCCAAAACACCAAAAGGGAATATAATTATTGGATAGTGAAACCAGCCATACATAGCTAATTTCCCAATCATGATGAAAAGAATGAAACTCAAACTTTTTTCTTGCGGTTTTGAGATATATCTACGGGAGGAATCACAAAAGAGATTGGTCTTTTTTTAAGTCACCTCTGGGGCCTATAAAATTGGTAGGGTAGCCTCTAGTTAGTTGCGGTAGAGAGTGTCGGTATTTGTGATAACAACTACTGGGTCAAAGTGATTATTATTAAAAAACAGATGTAGCCTTTTGCAAAGCTATTCTCTTATCATTGATCAAGATGATTTAAAGAAGTTAAAGTTGTAACCATCCGATCATGGGGTTTTGTTTTACAGCTTTAGAAAATATGTTTTGGATGTATTGATGGAAACAGGCAAGTTAGGAGCAAAACCATGTAATACACCGATGGTTCCTAATTTGCAGCTACTAAAAGATGATGGAGAATTATTTGGTGATCCAGAAAAATATCGTCAATTGGTAGGAAAACTTAATTATCTTACAGTAACTCGACCAGACATTGTGTATCCAGTTAGTATTATGAGTCAATTTATGTCATCACCAACGGTTAATCATTGGGCAGCACTAAAACATATCTTGTGTTATCTCAAATCAGCTCCTGGACTCGGATTGTGGTATGACAGTAATGGTCATACTAATATAAAGTGTTTTGCAGATGCAGATTGGGCTGGATCTAAAGCTGATAGAAGATTAACCACTGGTTAGTGTGTGTTTGTAGGGGTAACTTGGTATCTTAGAAAAGTAAGAAGAAAAATTTTGTATAAAGATCGAGTGCTGAAGCTGATTATAGAGCCATGACTCAATCTACTTGTGAGATTATTTGGATTTCTCAATTGTTGAATGATATTGGCATAAAAACTACCATGCCCGCAAAGTTATGGTGTGATAATCAAGTGGCGTTGCACATTGCGTCTAATCCTGTCTTTCATGAAAGAACGAAACATATTGAAATTGATTGTTATTTTATCCGCGAAAAGATTCAATAAAATCTCATTCATACATAATATGTCAAAACAGGAGAACAGTTAGGAGATATATTCACAAAAGCCCTCAATGGATCACGTATTAATTATATTTGCAACAAGCTAGGCATGCTTAATATATATGCTTCAACTTGAGGGGGAGTGATTTTGTTTCAGCCTTTCGATCAATCTTGCACTTCAATTACATTTGTACAAGTTCAAAAGACTTCAAACCACGACAGTTTCAAGTACTTTCGCACAAGCTTGAGGGGGAGTGTTAATGGAAATAATAGAAGATATTTGACTACATAGTTTATTATAGTCAATAGTCAATTATAAAATATTATATACATTATTATGGTAGACTAGACATTATTATAGTATATTATTAAAATATATTCCCAGCCTATATATATGGCTTTAGTCTGTTTAGAATAATAAACCAATAATAAAAAATATATTTTATACTTTCACAATTATCAATACTAAACATAGTAGTCATGATTTCCTTGTTAGTGATCGGGCGAACCATATGGCCATTTTCAAACGTATTTAGTTTGATGGTGATAAGATTGTTGATTCTTTTAATGCAATAATAGTTAAGAGTATATTGTTGGCACATCAAGTGGTGAACAAATACATTTTCCACACCTTTAAGGTTGTTGCAATGTGTGTCGTCGTTACTATTTTTAATGAAGATAACTTTATTTCAGATGGCATGACTTTGATACTATTATTGAAGACATGTATTCTAATCTTATAATTTGAGCCAAATTTTGCAATATTTTGTTCGAAGAAAGAGTCTTTGAATCTATTTAGGAATATGTAATCCTTCCGGGTTAGTAGAAATATTTGATGGGCCTCAAAGAGATTGATTTTTGTTTTGGCGCTTTTATCACTGATAGTACTTAATTCCCTTGTGTTGAGTGAAGAGAGCTTGTTTTGAGATGGTGGAGATAACCTGATATGATTGACATATCATAACCATTAACTTGAATGTTCCAACGAGAGGTGATAATATTATTAAAGTTTAAGAGAGATTTCCACATATTGAAGAAGTGAAAACATTTTTTAGTGGTCGAGAAAAGAAAATTAAGGTGTGTTTAATTTTTTTTATAAAAACCATAATATGTGAAAGAAGATGGATAAATATTATCTTAATGACTATTGACTAGAACACACAATCAATTTTGGAATAGATAGGGTTGTGAGGATATTTGTTGCGCCTAGAGTATTAAATAAAATCGTAGCTTGCATGCCAGTCAGTTCACATTTGTAGCATCCGTTTTTTAATCATTTATACAGGAATTATAGAGGTTTGTTACACCTGTTTAATCCTCTATTTCCCAAATAGCATTGAAATCTCCTAACGCAACCCATGTATCACTAAATGGTTGGATTCTAGTGAAATTCGATAATTCCATTACATAGTATTTTTTGTGGCTTCGTTGAAGACATATAATTTTGTTAGGACGAACGAAGTGGAAGTGGAGATGTGACTTATTTTACAATTAATGACTTGAAATGAATATTTATTTATAAATACTTTATACCATCCAAATTTTACATAAATGGTGAGATGAATTATTAGTAATTAAATTCCAAATGGGGGGCATTGAGCGAAAAATATCTGCTAATATAGGTTCACGAAATCTAGTTTGAACTAGGAAAACTATTATAATGTGGACTAAATATATATTCAGTTACGACCATTGTCTCTCCCAACCTTGTAAGTTTGTTTAACTCGTGAAAGTTCGAATAAATGATTATTATTATATAATAATGTAAAAAAAAAACATATCATCCTCTGTTGGATTATTAATTTTTGAGTTCATGGCTATCATACTTTAACTGGCGGAGAAGTGACCTCTTCATCTTCTTGTACTTCTATTATCCATATTTTGACATGTTTGGATGCGCACTAAATTATTGTGGGCTACTACATATTGACATTCTTCGTTAAGCGCTAGCAAGAAGGTTTGGTCATTTAATTGGTATATCTTGAAGAGTCATGGGTCACAAAGTGGAATTCTTTAGCAAACCACATGGGTTTTCTCCTTTTTTGGGGTTGGACCGATTCTGGGTCAGTTGTAGAGTGAGTGGAGAAGAAGATCATTGTGCAGTTTCTGTAGGGAATAACGTTTGATTTCTCGATAAGTCTCTGAAATCTCTTAAATAATTTCGAATTGAAATTAATTTTGGGGTTCTAAAAAAACCAAATGGATAAAATTAGAAATATATATGTCGGAAAGAGAAAATGAATAAATATTATGTGACATTTCGTTTTCCAACATAACCCAATATTTATGTATTTTGACCAATGAATTCGGTTTGACAGTTAGCGTCCTAAAAGAAAACAATAATCAATTTTGAATGAAAACTATCAAGTTTGAAATTTGAAAAAAACGGTCAAATTTCCAAATTTCAATTATGTTGACTCTACCTTTTGGACTTTGTCAGGGGCGGAGCCCCTTAGACCCCGTTAATCATAATGTAATTTAACAAGCGTGCATTTTACACTATACGACTTGTTTGATTATGTATCATGATGAAGTTGGTTGACTAGTCAATCAAATCACACTAAAATATCTAACAGTTTGTAGCAAAGTGTCCAAAGATATCATACTTCTTACAGTTTGAATGAAGCCTTTAATATACCATATTTTAAGAGAGTTGACTCTTTATATTGATTTCTTCATGAAAATAGTTTGAGGTATTCATTAAGATACACATTCTAAAAAAATTGAGACATACCCCGTCAGTCATTTGTTTGTTCTCATATTTTTTGTGTCTAGTGTGCTAGTTATGTAGCTAGTCTTTTTGGCATTCATAACTCATGAGGAAGATTGTGAAATTTTACCCAAATCGAAATGGATCTTAAGGGATCATTCATAGTCGAAGAAATTGGATCCCATTTCTTTAAGATGACGTCATTACAGGAACAAATAAGTAGCTTTCACAACTATTGTTGTATGATTCATTTAGTTGAAACCGAAGAAATTGCATTCTAATGGAGCTATTTTATATTCTTTGATGTTGTGAATACCGTACATATTTTGGGTGATAGACTAAACATGGTTGGATGTGGTTTCTTACCTATAAAGTATATTGAGAGGCATATTTCCTAGTCGATTTGATCTTCACGTGTAGCTTGAGGGAAGATGACTTCACCATTTGTGTACTTAATAAATTGTAGCCATTTTAGACATGTTATCTTAAAGGGTGGACACTAGTCTGGTCCAAGAATGTCTTGCATGCAGTCGTATTACAATAGTTATGTGTAATAGTTTGGTATCATGATAAATTGAAATCTTGATGAAGGCACTGAAAGATAAGCTATGAGAGGTTTGTTGCTAGTATGGTATATAAAGTGAGGAGTTATTGCGTGAGATGGTGTGGATTTTCTGAATATATTCGTGCCTCTTGGACGGATAAAATATTATTGATGAGCAACATGCTTAGTCGAGTATGGGTAAAAACATCTTATGTATCTAGATCACGATGTTATTGATCTTTCTCGACTTTCTTGGCCTATATTATTCGATAGGAATGGACCAAACAAAGATATACGATGGGAGAGGAATGGTACAGAACTTGGCTGAGAAGTAGCAAAACCTACAAAAGTGATGAGTATTGTTATTGGTGTTGTTGGTGGTTGGGAAGAGTAAGCGAGAGGGTTGGAAATAATTTAGTGTAAAACATGGGGTTAAATTGAAATACTTGACTGATTTTCTAGAGATGATTATCGATTTGAGGCCCAATGAATAAGTGGATTGTGTTTGTTATTGGTAGTGTGTGCAGTGAAAATTATGAAGATGAGCCTATTACCTTGGGTTAGGTTTCTTGCGTTTTGCAGTAAGGTGATGAAGACAGGTGAAGAGATGAAGTTAGACTGAAGCATTGCACGTGTGAAGATCTGGTTGAGATATGATTCGGCCTCTTAGTTCCATTATTGGATAATATTGTGGGTTCGATGACATCAATCTGATTATATTTTAGAGTTTAATGGGCTTGGGAATCAAAATTGTGAATGAATTCTAGTTTGTGAGAGACACTTTGATGAATAGGTGCAATATTAAGGGTTTCAACCCTAATTCTGTATGATGATATTGGGAATAGTTTGAGTGGTAAGAGTGAGCTAATTAAAGGAGAATTTGTGGAAGGAGTCAGGATGTTCTTCATTTTCCTTATAATGGAGAGGTGTGTTAGAAAAACAAAACTCACGCAACTCAATTTAGGAGAAGAGGTACTTATATAAAATTTATTGTTTTGCAATATGACTTGATTGCAAATATGATGATACAAATCTTTATATAGGACTCTAAGGGAATGATTTAAATACTTGTTTTAAATGAAAAAAAACGTATGTATTTTTCGACTTCAAGAGACTCACTAGAAGTTTCTATATATACATGTATCAAGAATAATCTAGAATCACCTTCTTTTATTTTTTTGAGTCAAAATTATTTATTTATTTATTTTTAACATTCCTCTTAGTTTTGACTATCCCAAGTAGACTTCAAAATTTGATGCAGACTATACTTTTTAGGGGTTTCGTAAATATGCCACTGATTTGATCTCGTGACCACACATACTTGAGCTCCACTTCATTTCTCTTGATACACTCTCGGATAAAACGATATGTTGTATCAATATGCATGCTTCGTTCATGGAACACCAGATTCTTCGTCATACCTATAGCCGACTTGTTGTCAAACACAAAAATACAAGAACATGCCGCCACATATTCTACTTCACAAGTAGATAAAGTAAAAATGGGTTGATGATTTTAGGTCCATGAGAAAGACGTATCAACCATCAATAATACAAGTTTGACATCGTTAGAATGATGATAAAATAATCCATAATCAATCGTACCTTTAAGATAATGAATAATCTTCATCGGCCTCCTTCAAGTGTGTTGTTGTTGGAGCCTTCATAGAACGACTAACAAGTCCAATACTATATACTATATATGGCCTTGTGTATGTCAAGTATCTCAAATTTCCCACAAGACTTTTATAGTAAGTGGCATCCATATTTTCACATTCTTTAAATTTTGATAACTTTGTCCTACATTCAATGAGGGAGGGGGGGGGGGGGGTTACTAAAAGTTTGACAATTTATCTTAAATTTCTTCAAAATATCTTTTCGTATAGTTTCCGTACGATATTAGTATTCCATCTTTCAGTTGCTTCACTTCTATGCCAAGATGATATGACATAAGCCCAATATCAGTCATCTCGAATTCTCTTGCCATGTCGTGTTTAAATTTCTTAAACATAATTGGATTATTCCCTGTAAATATTAAATCATCAACATAGAAGCACCCAAGAAGAAAATTTCCAGTTTTAGTAGTCTTGGCATATAGAGCATGTTCATAAGGACACTTGTAAAATCCTTGAGCTTGGAAGTATTTTTTGAGTTTAATATTTCAAGCCCTTGACGTTTGTTTCAATCTATACAGGGAATTCTTCAATTTCAATATTTTTCTTCTTGTTCTTTCACAATGTATCCCAATGGCTGCTCGACATACATGGTTTCTTCAAGAACGCCATTCAAGATATCAGATTTTACTTCTAATTGATGGATTTTCCATCTCTTTTGTGCCACCGAAGATATTATTAGCCTAATAGTCTACATCCTTGCAACCGGTGTAAAACCTTCATCATAATCCACTCTTTGCCTTTGATTGTAGCCTTTTTTCACCAATCTTTTCATGTATTTTTCCACTATGGTTTGGGCATTGTTTCATCTTATATACCCACTTCACACTAGTAACTTTTTGTCCTTTTGTAAATGTTGCTAACTCCAATGTGTCATTCTTCTTGATAGATTCAATCGCCTGATCCATTATTTTCTTCCATTTATCATCTTGGACGGATTCTATAAATCTTGTTGGTTCAATTTCCGTTAAAATACAAAGAAAAGTTAAGTCATATATTGTGGGAAACTCTTCAATTTCATCATATATTTCTTCAATCCTTTTATAATTCCTAGGTGGTGTCTCATCATTATCACTTGATAAGAATGAGGAAGTTACTTGTCAATAACCTATTTCTTTTGATGATATGGGAGGAGTTATATGTTGCTCATAACGTTTTCCATTTTCTTCATCAATCAATGTAAAGAAATTATAATCTTCTTATGCGTTGCTCCAATTCCACGAGCTTTCTTCATCAAAGACAACATCGCAACTAATAACAATCACTCCATTGATGGGTTGTAGAGTTTGTACATCTCTTCTCTTGTATTATAGCCAACAAACACAAACTTCTCACTTTTACAATCCAAATTTTTCCTTAACTCATCATCAACATTTCCATAAGCTATGCTTCGAAAAACTAGTAAGGGAGTAATAGTTAGTCTCACTCCTTTCCATGCTTGTTATTGATTCATGTTTTTAATACTTTTGGTGGGACATTCATTTGATAAGTAGATAACGCAATCTACTACTTCGGCCCAAAATTCTTTAGCCATATTTTTGCGCTTCAACATACTTCGTGTCATGTTAAAATGCTTCTATTTTTACTCTTTGCGACTCCATTTTGTTGAGGTGATTTTGGAACCGTTGGTGGTCGCCTCATTTCAAGATCTTCACAGAATTTTAAGAACTACTTTGAATTGAACTCCCCTTCTCGATCTGAAATGATGGATTTTATATGATACTTACTCTCGTTCTCAACTTGGGTGTTGAAGTTTTTGAAGCATTCAAAAACTTATGACTTTTCTTTCAGAAAATATACCCATGCCTTGCGCCTAAATTCATCTATGAATAATAAGAAAAAAATATTCTTACTAAAACACGGTAGATTAAAACGACCACATATGTGTGAGTGAATAAGTTCAAGTGGCTATTTTTCTCTTGTCATAGATTCCTTTGGAAAACTATTTCTTGATTGTCTTCCGAATAGACACCCTTCACAAATTTGATTTTGATGATTGATGTGATGCAAGCCATTCACCATGTGCTTCTTTAATAGTGAATTTAGTCACTCTAAGTGTAATTTCCCAAACATAAGATGTCAAATCCAAGAAAAATCTCCAACACAAGCTTTTGAGAACTTTGCCAAATCATTTTGAACTTTAAGAATAAACATACGATTCTTGGTTATAGGCACATTAGCAATTAAATTATCACAAAAATCTCTTAAGTTAAGAAATACATCTTTCATGGTGATGGTGTAGCCTTTCTCTATTAGTTGACCTAAACTCAAGATATTATTTTTCATATTAGGCACATAATAAACACTTAAAATAAAATTATGATCCCCATTTTTCAAGCGAATTAAGATGTTAAATTTTACTTTGACGGGTACTCCTTAAGAGTCTCTAAAAGTGATCGTTCTATTTACATGATCATCAAGAACAACAAACAAGTTTTTATTTCTACACATATTATAACTAGCGCCATCATCGAGATACCATAACTTGTGTCCACACTTTTATTCTTTTTTGTGCTAGAAATAAGATGGGCTCAGTACTTTTGTCTTAAAAAATAGTGGCTTTCTCCTCAACTTGAATTTATGAAGTGTGGCACTCGAAAGCATAGTGACCATATTTTTTAAAATTGTAACACTTAATATTTGATTTGTCATACCTTGAGGTGTGTCTTCTTCTTCCACGACCTCTTGAATTTCTGATCTCGTATGTTCTTTCATCAATTTGATTTTCTTCTCTTTGTTGGTTGCGATATCTTCCTTGTCCATATACATATCCATGCCCATGACCTCTTTGGCTGCTTGTATATGGGTTATCATTATTTTCAAAAAATAACTTTTTCTTGTAAGGCTTGTGCAATATGTTTATTCATATTTAACATTTTTTCTTCATGGGCTTGTAATGGTCACATAAGCTCATCAATCGTTATATCATCTATATTTTAGCCTCCTCGGTTGCCACAACTTTGTAATCAAATTTACAGTCTAGTGAACGGAGATTGTTTTCTATGACATGAACATCACTTACCTCTTCTTCATTTCTTATCATTTGATTGACAGTGGTTAAAACCTTTGAAAAACAATCTGAAATTGACTCGGAATCCTTCATTCGTAACACCTCCAACTCATCACGAAGTATTTGTAGCTGAACTTTCTTCACTTTAGCATCTCCATTAAAAGAAGTTTTTAGACTATCCCAAAATTTCTTTGATGTTGTTGTGGAAGCCACCTTTTCTAACATAGAATCATCCAAACATTGATGGATGATCATGATCGCCTTTTTATTCTTCTTTCTTTGAGATTGTAATTGTTCATTTTGAATTTGGTTCAACTTTTCTTCATTTTCAGGCACCTTCAATCATTTCTCAACAATATCCCACACGTTATTTTCTTCAAAGTTCGTCTTCATACAGATGCACTAATTTTTATAATTGTCTTTGATGAATTTTGGCATTTTCGATTGAGCCATTCCATTAGTCATGATCTTGTAGAGCCTTCGGCTTTGATACCACTTTGTTGGAAAAATATAACTCACGCAACTTAATTTAGGAGAATATATATTTATTTATAATATATTTCTTTGAAAATATGATGATACGTGGCTTTATAAAGAACTCAAACGGAATGATCTAAATACTTACTTTAAATACTAAAAACTTGTGGATTTATAGACTCCAAGAGACTCAGTAGAAGTTTCTATGGAATACATGTATAAAAAATAATCTAAAATCACCTTCTTTTATTTTTTGAGTCAAAATTATTTATTTATTTTTAACAGTGTGAATGTATGTTTGCGATTACACGAGGGATATAAGCCAAAAGTTACGACAGTCGTAAGGAGACATGGGTTATTTGATTGGTAAAAAGATAACCTTCAAAAATATCAAAAGGTAAAAAAAAATCGGTTTAGGAAGGATTTAAGACATCTTTGACAATATTGTTTTGTAGTGGTAGGGGTTGCAAATGAGCCATGACACGCCATAAATATATAGAATCACGCGGCAACTTAAATTGGATCATGTAAAAATGGCACACTAGACACGCAACACGCTAATGACATTCAAAGTTTTTTATACGTCATACGCACACATTAAACACTAATAATGACAAACCAGACACGTGAATTAATTTTGTATTATATTTTATAGTTAAAATATTATTTTATAAACTAATTATTGTATAAATCATATATTATAATTTTAAAATATTATAAGAAGTATGATTATAATTTTGTTATTATATTTTGATTATTATTTTGATTATTATTATTATTATTATTATTATTATTTGGTTATATATATTTCAAGTGTGGTTATTATTTTATAAACCAAAAACATATATTATAATTTTAGAATATTATAAGAATTACGATTATAATAGTATTATTACCTTTATTTTATTATTATTATTATTATTATTATTATTATTATTATTATTATTATTTGCTTATAAATTGGTATTTTCATGAAAAAAGATCGAGAATGCACCCAATAGAATAATTCATCGAGATTGGATGAAAATATTTTGAAAATATTGCTTCTATGTCAGGAACCATGTCTCCACATAGTTTATGATATCTAAATTTATTCATATGCATGGTAAGATTAGTAATCATAAAAACGACCAAGTGAATGGTAGGAGTATATTGCGTAGAAAAGATTTTTGTTGAATCTTTAAAAATATTTCAAAACTTAAACATGCTAGCACAATAAACCCAATGTAGATTTTCAATACTTCTATTCGAATAAGATCTATTGTAAAGCGTAGTAATCTTATCTTTAAATACATGAGCACTTGCAAGCAACATATAAGTATAATTATATCCTATTTCGACATCTAAAACAAGTTTTTTTATATGTTTTCCCATTACTAATAACAAGTAATTTAAACTAATGTTTAAAGTTGGAGGTCGTGCAACATAGGACCCCCGCTTTAATCGGACTAATATAATTTTTCGCAATCACATTTATTCCATCTTTCTCAACTAGTTGAAGGACATGGCATACAACTTTAGTGTGAAATAATATAGGAAACATAGGATTTCAATCATTTCTAAGCAAATTTATAGCGGACAAGTTCGTAGATGCATTGTCGAACGAAATCGACACAATTTTATTTTTAATTTCAAAATAATTCATGAATTTAACTATACTCACTCTAATTACGTGTGTGTTATGTTTGCCAATAGATTCAAACCACACAATTCTCCTTTGCAGTACCCATTCAGGATCCATACAATAAAGGGTAACACATATCATATCAAAATCAGTAAAAATAGCTATATCACTAGTAATAGGAACACTTCATGGAAAAGCTACCATAGTATCAATAATGTTTTGTTTTATTTTTAAATAATATATAAAGTCCAGCGATCGCATAAAGCTACGTGGAATATATTTGGCTCATGGGTTTACCCCAACTTGTGTCCAATTTTCGTATCTCCAACTATCCCCAAAACAAAAAGATTGTGAACTACCAACCACATAAATCATTGTTTGTTCCCTATATGTATCTTAATTAAACTCAAAATGAAGACCGGTTTGATGGTCTATAGATGTATTCCTTTCTAAGTGAATGTTTAAAATGGTCGGTAATATTATGAGATTTTAAATATCTCGCCATACCGTCGGTGCCACAATTTATATTTTAGGCCTTATACACATAATATTTTGAGCAATGGTTAGACTTAGCGAATATATTATTAGAATACGCACTAAAGTGATCTCATGTCGAAGATGTTTTCTTACGAGACTTCGACCCACCACTAGTATTAACACCACTACTTTTGTGGGACGAGAGTGTTTCAAAGTGAGGGAATTCTCCGAGAATACCACCCATTGAATGGAGATCGACTATAAAGGATTCATGAACATTATGTCCCATTTTGCCATGTTTTGTAGGCATTTAAAAATTTTAAAAATGATTGAGAAAATAAATTAAAAGTTTTTTTTTTAAATATGCAAAAAAACACTAATCGAAACTAATATAACTAAAAACTAATATCAAACAATATCACAAATTAATAAACGGTAAGTTTAAACTAATATTAACTAATATCATCAATACAAATAAATTATCTATTTTTTAAAAAAAACTAAATTTAAGAAATAACCAGTAATACAAACCAATATCGAAACTAATAAAAAGTTATTAATTCATCTAGTATAATGTTACCACAATAAAAGTTTATTGGTTTTATCGAATAAATATTTTGATCGAAAATAAAAGAGTAATATTCGTATTGTAGAACTAAGTAAACTAAAATCAATAACCAATGCTTTAAAAGAGCTTGTAGAAAATGTAGAGAGATTCAGAGTAGTATTGGAAGATAAATGAATTGTGAATGTGTTTCTCTTCTATTTATATAGGAGAAACACAAAAAAAAACTTTTAGACACAATTCGGATATCCATATTGCTATGGCTAGTTTTTTAAACTATCCACCTAATTCAGATATCCGAATTGCTGACGCGTGTAACGGTTAACTGGTCGTTTTGCAAGTAGGATATCATAATTTTAAATTTGGATATCCCAATTCTAACAAAATAAAAAGCCTATAAATAGGTGGTTTGTTGATGAAATTTATTCACACCATCAACACCCAAAATTCAGAAAATATTGTTCTTACTTTCAATAAAAAAATTCTTTTTTAAATACAAAAAATACCAAAATTATTCTTAATTTCTTCCATAAAAAGCAAAGCAGGTCTGGAGAGGTGAAGATGATTCGTCATTGTCGAAATGAAAAACAAGTTCCGAAAGAATTTATTTGCATCAAAGAGTAGAAGAATCTGAGAGTGAAACTATTGAACGTCGGGAAAATGAGAGGTTCACGTTGAAAACACGTCAACACCACAATGTGGAGTCAAAATATACTCGGGTATGTATTTGGATTACGAAGAGCTTAACCAAGTTCCTAGTATACAAGATTTTTCAATCTTATTGATGGTCATAGAGGGTTAGATTGGTTAAATTTTTCTAGGTTCAACTATGATTGGTATATCGAATTAGTACAACAATTTTATGCATCTGCACGTATAATTCAGAATGATGCTCAAGATCGAAGTTTAGGAATGAGGTGTATAATTAATGGTATTGCCTATGGTTTTCTTAAACTGACTTGGAAGATTAATTTCTCCTTCCATCTGAACCATTATATAATGTTGAAAAATTGTCGTCGCTTTCTCTTCCTCGTATGATATGGGGTAATGATTGGCCTATGTCATTCGCTGAAGCAGTGGAAATTTTTTTTAATCTTTATTCGGACCTTATTTCCGTTGTACGAACAAAATCCAAACACAACAATCGCAATGAACCCTTTTTTTGTTACAGCCTTTTGAATTCAAGACTCCACAACCCCCCATTTTTAGTTTAATATAATCGATTAAAAAGACAAAACTAGAACATAAATTTTGATAGTATTCAATCCAAAAACTAAAAGTGTAGTACAAACATCAATTTATGATAAAAACATAAAAGGCATTTTATTTCTCCCAAAACCTAAATCAATCTACTAAATTGATTTACAGAAATATTGTATAGACTATTTAAACAATTGTAATTACAGAAGAGTGTCTCTTATAGAGTTTAAGATTTTGTCTCTAGATTCATTTAAAAGTACAACCAAGATCAGTTGCGGATATGAATAATTAAAACCACAATAGAATTGTAGAACTTATATATATTAAGAGAGAGGAAACTTGATCATTTATTCTACATCGCTTAGACTAAAAAACTACTTACAATATATAAGTGAATGAAATATCTCAACAAATGCGAGACTTTTTGGGAGTGAACCAAGAGCAAAGTGGTGCGGGACTAATTGCCCAAAGCGGACAACATCATACTAGTGTGAAGATCAGATTGATCTCTTTATATACAGAGACTGAATATGCGATACTCATATTCCTAACATGGTATGCATTCTAAGCAATGCGATAGTAATGGTGTGTTGAGTGAGGCGGCTTGAATTCCGCAGATCAAGTTTAAGAGAGAGTGTGAAGAGTGAGTAAACTTGATCATTATACTAGAGTGAGTAAACTTGATCATTATACCAGAGTGAGTAAACTTGATCACTATACCACAATGCTTAGACCCCTTTTGGGAATGAACCAAAAACAAAATCATACTGACTAATGTCTTAAAACAGACAATATCATTCGGTAGACCATAAAATTTTGGTTTTAAGATTAAAATCTCAATAAAACGTTAGGAATAAATGGATACAAAAACTATCTTTTTTTTAATATCTATATCTATCTCCTTTCTAATATCTATATTTTTGTTAATGTTCAATAAACTTAATAAGATATATTCAATTTTAAAGGCTAATATTATTTTAATCTAATTATTTCGTCTCCAATGAAAACCACAACTACATTAAACTCTTTAAGTCCAAGAACTATAATGATTTCACACACTAAACTTGATCACTATACCAGAGTGAGTAAACTTGATCACTATACCGCAATGCTTAGACTCCTTTTGGGAGCGAGCAAAAACAAAATTTTTAAATTTTTTTGTATAATATATAATTTTAAACTTTAAATAATATATATTCAATTTAAAATTCCTAAGAAAACAGCCAAGCATCCAACCATTAAATCTTAAATTTTCTTTAGAGTTTCTTTACTGGCCAAATACATATAACGATAATTCAATGATTAATTTTTATAATATATCTCCCTCCACTTAATTTTTATAATAATAATAATGAAAAATAAATGGTGGGACCGTGGACAGACCAACCATCTGATTTTACACTATGTCTTTGTCGTTTTATTAACGCGTTGAAATCTGTTAAAGAATCAGATTGGTGGGTAATTTAGCAGACCTCTTGTCAATTTAATCAAATGGGTCAAGCTATATATACCCAATTCGGGTTTAAGTATACCCAATTTTGAGTATACCCAAAGGTGATCTAAGTATATTCAAATTTTGACAAAAATATCCTTCTCTAGGTATATAAAGTTTTTTTTTTACTAATCTTATCCATCTCATTTTTTTTCTTACACTCTCTAATTTCTCTCTAAAACCTTCAAGTTCTCTCTAATTTATCCGGCGAACTAAAATCCGGCGAACTAAAATATAAAAACTTAGTCTTAGTATCAAAATTTAGGGTTATGGTTGAATTAGGTAAAAAAATCAGAATTTTAGGGTGTTTGGAGGCCATTTTCCGGCCGGAATTCGACCGGAAAATGGCCATTTGCGAAGGCTGAGCGTACCATAGGTACAGGGAGGGTCTGTACCGGCCGGTACGCCCCATGTACCTATGGTACACTCAACTTTCGCAAATGGCCATTTTCCGGCCAAATTTCGGCCGGAAAATGGCCTCCATACACCCTAAAATTATGATTTTGTTTAGTAATTAAATTTTTAATTTTTTTTAAAAAAAAACTTCAAAAAAACAAGTTTTGATTTTGTGTTTTCATTAGAAGAAGTTTAAAAAAATTAAAAAGAGTTTGAATGTTCAAGAACAATTTGAAGAATTTCACAAAATTGTAGTAATATGGGGTTTGATCTAGTAGAGAGTTGTGTTTTTTTGGGTGTACATAACCAAATAGATTGTTTTGTGAATTGGGTGTATCTAGGATATACTTAGTGTTTTTTTTACTTAGTGGCAATTCGGATATTAAATGAAAGTTCAAAGGTTTTTTCGTCCTAAAAAAATCAAACAAAAGTCAACTGCGTTTTTTTGGGTATACTTAAATCACATTTGGGTATATATAGCCATACCCTAATCAAATATGTAATTGTATCTATACGGTGATTAACAATTATTATTCGATCTTTTTTTTATGATGATTTTTTTTATTATAGTAAATTAGTGTTTATGTTTATTTTTATGTTGAATATTTTAGAAATTTAATATTTTAGAAATTTGCATAACTGATCCTAACGCACAAGTATTAAAAGACGGATGTGTAACGGTCTAAACATTAATATTTTATTTTATTATTGATATTTTAAACACGGTGAATATAATTTTGGAGGATCGTGTTTTTTTTTTAATTATGGTTTTAAATTTTTGGATGACGAGTATAAGACAAAATGTTGATGTATGGGTTATCACATATAACAATTTAGTACTTACATATGCTGGAACGAATAATATAAAGTACTAAACCATAAATAATTAGTGAAATATAAGAATGAAGGTAGGAAATTAGTTTCATGTAAACACGAAATATATGGACTAATGATAATTTTTAGCTAGACTTCATTCCCTATAACAAAAAAAAGTTCATTAGTCTTCAATATTTTAATAATGTTGCATTTTAGACTATCATGTTTATATATATAAACGATATCTAGATTACAACAATATTATATTTTAGTCTTTCATGTTTATCGATCACCAGATAATTTTTTTTATGTTTTTTCAGCATTACCGAATAGTTTTTTTTATGTTTTTTCAACATTACCGAATAGTTTTTTATGTTTCAATAAAATTACATTCTTAATTTAATTAATTACACGCAAAAAATTAAAATTAAATTTTTTAAAACATAAAAAAATTATTAAAAAATTAAAAAATAAATATAAAAATTTAATTTAAAACCGACTAAAAATGAAAGACCAGTGGTTCCATCGATACCAACAAAAGTTTCAAAATTGAGAAATGATATATTTGTCGGTTTAATTTTCCTTTCCTTTTGTTTCTAACTAATTTACTATTTAATTTTTAAATTATTTAACTTATCAGATTTGATCTTTAAAAATGAAAAGAAGATTTATATGTTAATATATCGTAACGAATTAATTTTCTAATTATAACTTTTAGGTAAGTTATTATATAAAATGAAACTATGCCGAGGTATCCACTCAACTATTTTATTGTCATCTAGTATCTAATGTTTGATATGTTATCTTTTAATATCCATTTCAACTACATAATTATCACCTAGTACCTAACATTATTTTAATACCCTAACTACCTTTATTCTTCATGAACAACTACGTAACCAAAATTTCTCTTTCTTACTTTTTCTTTTTATTTTATTTTTAAAAGATCCATATCTTCAAACCAAAGCTCGGAAAAAATAAATGAAAGTACCATCGCTTTTATTTTTTTTAAATGAACAGAACTAGATCTTGGTGATTTTTTTTTATTTTAAAAATAAAATAAAATCTCACTAGTAACAACTCTCAGGAAATCTAGAGAGTTGCAAACAACTCTCAGGAAATCGCGAGAGATGCACACAGCTCTCAGGACTACATGCGAATTGTGTGCAATACTTGTACCCAAACACAACTTGTACACAACTCTCAGGACTACATGTGAATGGTATGCAAACAACTTTTACCCAGATGCACCTTGTATACAACTCTCAAGACTACATGCAAATTGTATGCAAAAAACTTGTACCCAAACACAACTTGTACACAACTCTCAGGAGTACATGCAAATTGTGTGCAATACTTGTACCCAAACACAATTTGTAAACAACTCTCAAGACTACATGCGAATTATGTACAATATTTCTACCCAAACACAACTTGTACACAACTCTCAGGACTATATGCGAATTGTGTGCAATACTTGTACCCAAACACAACTTGTACACAACTCTCAGGGCTCCATGTGAATTGTATGCAAACAACTTTTACCCAGACGCACCTTGTACACAACTCTCAAGACTACATGCGAATTGTATGTAAACAACTTGTACCCAGATGTAACTTGCACACAACTCTCAGGACTACATGCAAATTGTGTGCAATACTTGTACCCAAACGCAACTTGTACACAACTCTCAGGACTTCATGTAAATTGTGTGCATTCTTACATAATAAAGATGCGAATTGTACTATAACACACATGCACCCAGATGCGAATTGTTCTACTTTTTACATGCACGTTGCAGGGGCCTGGGAAATATGGAAAGAGCACCATAACCAACAAACAACCACCCAAAACTCATTTAATCTACATCACAACACGCATAAAACAATTATCAGTACATGCAACCTAAGAAACTACTGTGTTTGACAATAAACCCATAAACCAAAATGCCTATTGTCGATCCTAAATACTTGATTTCGGTCGAGATAAACAACTTCGACCGACGTAGAAACAACGGTCGAAATTGGGAGTAGAAGACGGTCACCAGTCACCGGTCGAAATTGGGTGAGGATGGACTGGATTTCAGGTTGAAGGGTTCTGTGGAGGGAAGAGAAATATGGTTATACATAGTCGGGGGATGAGGTATTTACTCGTACTTTTCTCTTATATAAAGACTAGTCAAAGTGTGCAATATAATACACAAAATAGTTAAGAGTCTAATAAATAATGGGTCTAAACTTTAAGTTGAAAATAATTTTATGTCGTATGCTCATATTCATTGTTTTTTATTTCCAAATTTGAACTAATTTATTTTTATAATTTTATAATTTTTTATTTTCGTATTTATTGATAAAGAGAGAACAATTTATGTATTCAGTCTATTAAGTAATTTAAGTTGGTTGAACCAAAGTATCTGTAACCCAACAAAATATTCTTTAAAGAAAAAATAAAATAGACGCTTACGTAGTAATATTAGAAAAAATTGTAATTCAAATTTATGAAACGGTTGGGGCAAGAAAATGTCACATTTTGTTGAGTCTTATATGGCTGAATTTTACAGCTAATTGATAGATGTCTAATCTAATAATAGATCTCTTACCATTTTCTCTCATATTATTTCTTAAATTCTCAAAACCTCTCAATATTCCTAAACTACCCGAAAATGAAAGCAGATTCTTCCAACAATCCCAACTCACAACAAGATAGAGGTACACCATACAATTCTCATATTTTATGTTATCTCGATTTCGTCGTCTATATATTATTGAATAGTAGGTTTTGTGTTATGTTTTTAAAACTTGGGTTTTGACATGATCAGTATGTTAAATTGATAGCCTATATGAAGTCCTAAAGTTTTAGTTTAACCCACTAAAGAGCTTTTAATCTTAAATCGATTTCGTCTATATTTCTAAATCCAAATTATGAAGTCCTAAAGTTTTAGTTTAACCCACTAAAGAGCTTTTAATGAAAGTTAATGCACACAAGGACTTGGTCTAACCCGCCAAATAGTTTTCAATGAAAATAAATATAAAATAAAACATTTAAATATTAACAAAGCTTATGCCTCAATCAGAAACTTTAAAAGTTGTTTGGTAGTGGAACTAGTTATTCTATATGTTATCGAAATAATAGTTATAACCGAAGTTGGAGTCATTGTCCAAAATTGTATTTATGAATGAAGTCGAAGTCATTACCAAAATCGTAGCATGACTCGAAATCATTGACCCAATAATTTTTTTCGTATTAGCATCAAAGAACCTGCACCCGTTTCTGATTGTGTTGGATATGTGTCTGTTAAAGAGGTTGCTTTGGAAAGGGCGTCATCAAATGGATTTTCATATATATGACTTGCAAAAATATGTATGACTTTCCAAAAGTATCGTATTTCACATTTACATGAATATCTGGAACCATCTCTAAAGGAATTGAAGAAAATAAATCTTATCATAGAGCTTCCAGAATTGTATAGTATTTTTATACCCACATGAAGAAATCTTATAAAATGGATCAAGTAGGCCAAATCCAACCACAGTACCAGGAGCCAACGAAGGGCCCATGAAATGGATATTATTTTAACTTGGTGTGCTTGCTATAATATAGTAGTATCCTAAATATTAAATAAAGAACAAACGAGATCGGCTATGGTTTTTGTATTATTTAGAAAGTCTATATATTCCATAGTGTAGATGATCTTATTTGTAGATATAATAAAGGGCTAACGATCTTGGGCCTTATA
This sequence comes from Limnanthes douglasii subsp. nivea, assembly GCA_036936605.1. Classification (NCBI taxonomy): domain Eukaryota; kingdom Viridiplantae; phylum Streptophyta; class Magnoliopsida; order Brassicales; family Limnanthaceae; genus Limnanthes; species Limnanthes douglasii. The sequence goes on from JAUPFV010000005.1 coordinate 95,283,459, forward strand.
TCTTTAACAAAATCCCTCAAACTCACAATACAACAGTAATAAGCATTGATAGTTTGTCACAAAGAAAACGAAACCGCACTGTCGACTAAGCATACGTGTACATATTAACAACCTGTAAAGATGATGGAACATATGGAAGCGAGATGGTGTCAATCTGAAGATGATGCCGAGTAAAGTGACAATCTATTTCAATGTGTTTCTTCATCTCATAAATAATAGAATTCTTTGCTATATGTATGACCTTTTGTTATCACAATGTTGGAAAAAGTGGGTTTACTAACATTAACCCCTATATCTGCAAGAAGCCATCGTAACCAAACAATCTCACATGTGGTGACGACCATAAAACGATACTCGGCTTCAATAGAAGATATAGAGACAAAATCTTGTTTCTTGATTTTCCATGATATTAATGAATCTCCAAAGAAAATACAGAAACTATTAGTAGATTTTCGATCATGAGGATCACTATCTCAATCAACATCGCTATAGTCACATAGTTCAAGAGAAGAGGTCGAGGGAAACAAAATTCTCTGGAACTAATTTTCACGAAGATATCTCAATATTCGAAGAACAACTCCCAAATAGACATATGTAGGAGTAGTAACAAGCTGACTAACCACATGAACAACATAAGCTATATATAGTCGAGTAATTGTAAGATAGACCAAGCTCCCTACAATAGTTTGATATAGAGTTGGTTATGACAAAGAAACACCATAAGTCGGAGAATACAGAGAATTGGTTTCAAGAGAATTATCTACCGTCTTGTTATCAGACAGTCGCGCTCGCTCGAATATATAAGATATATATATATATATTTTTTCTGAGTGGGAATAGAACCTTTTGGAGAGTGAGCCACCTCAATACCTAAAACATAACATAATAGTCCCAAGTTTTTCATCGCAAAATGTTAAGCCAAATCAAGTTTTAGTGCCTTAATGCCATCAATATCATTACATGTAATGATCATATAATCTACATATAGGGATAAAATAACATGTCCTGCACTTGTATATCTAATAAAAAATGTCGAATTATGATTAATAGCTAGGAAACCAAGGGAAGTAATAATTGTAGAGAATTTTTCAAACCAAACACGAGGAGCTTGTTTGAGACCATATAAAGCTTTCTTAAATCGAGAAACTTCACCTGGTTTGTGAGAAATACCTGGAGGAGGAGTTATGTAAACCCCATAATGAAGATCACCATTCAAAAATTATATTTTGACATATAGTTGGAAGATCTTTCACTGGTAAACGAATGCAACCGCAATAAGAGTACAAATTGTTTTCATTTATGCCACTGGGGAAAATATCTCATCATAACCCATACCATACTTCTGTGAATACCCTTTTTCTTCAAGATGCGCCTTATATCTTTCAACAGACCCATCAAACTTTGTTTAAATTTTAAAAAAAAACCTATAGAGATTCAATTATATGCTTATTGGATGGAGTTTCAACTATATCTATATATGAGTCTAATAAAGAGCGGTAAGCTCTTCGACTATTGAATTTTGCCAACGAGGATCAGAAAAAGCTTCTTTAAACGACTGGGGTTCATATAAATTATGTATATTTTCTATGAAAGAGCCGAAATGAGCTGAGTAAGAAGAATACAAAAAATATAGTGCTTGGTAGACTTACTCGAGTAGGTCTTCTGAGGGGTCGGGCTGGTGGTTCACTAAAAGAAGGAGCTGACTCAGGCCTTGATGAATTAGAAGTAGTATCAGTTGTAATCAATGTCCCATGAGCTGGCATATCAATATCAATGGGTATGTCGTTATTATTTTCAAAAGGATTAATAGTCTCAAGTTTGGTACTTGTTATATCATGTGATTTCGTTGGAATCGAATAAAATAGGATATACTCAAGAAATGTAACATGTCGAGATACATACATTTTCTGACTAGTGGGATCAAAACAACTATAAATTTTATGTCCAACACCATAACCCAAGAAAACACATATTGCAGATTAGGCCCTAATTTGTTACGTTCTACATGAGGAAGAATGGCAAAACATGTACATCCAAATACTCGTAAGGAAGAATAATCTGGAAGTTGGTGTATAACTTCTAAAATAAAAACATCCCTGTATTATTAGCAGTGAAAGTTGATTAATCACGTATACAGTAGTAGTATGAATTTATTCTCCTCGAAAATTAGTAGGAACCCCAACAGATAAAAGGAAAGAACGAGAAGTCTCGGTAAATTGATGATGCCTCTTTCTGCAACACCATTCTGGTTGAGGGTGTCAGTGGAATAATACTGATGCATGGTACCATCAGAGGTATGTAATTGAGTAAAATCATTAGATGTAAATTCACCCCATCAGTCACACCTAAAGAATTTTATTACAGTAGAATGTTCAGTTCTAACGCAAAGAGATGAGGTCTAGTTCAGGAGACAGTTACCTACTACTGCCAGTTTTAATGAACATCTTTATGTCAAAGTGAAGAAATACAGTCCAACTAAAAAATCCAGCGGGTGGATATTTTGAAATTGCTTATTGGGGACGAAAACGAAGATCGGAAGGTAGAAGATATAAGATTGGACGAAGCTATTTCTCGCAACACCTTTTTTTATTTCCTCCACAATTCAAATTCTAAAAAACACTCATCACTTGCTTTTACTATTTTACCCTCATTTTATCTTTTAATTTATAATTTTATACCACTAACTATTCTCAAACATTATATCAACAAACAAAAGACTTAACCCAATTGAATCCAACATATATGTTTTAACTTTTAAAATTAAACCCTAAAAAAATCCTAAATTTGATAAAAAAATATCCATAGAGGAGGAAGACACCCAAACCAAAGATTTAACACCGAAAAACATCATACAATCAACCAACAATGTAATTTAATCTTGTTTTGAAGTTGTATATTCATGTAACTTGAAAATCCGTGTTAAAAAAAAATCATTCTAATCACAAATCCCGATGTCTGCATGTTTTAGCGACAAACACCTGATTCTGAGGTGGTATCTCGAAAATTGGGGTTTATGATTAAAAAAAATAAAAAATAAATACGTCATTTCATTTACGGAGGAAATAACAACATTTAGTCTTTTCTAAAATATAGAAGAAATAACATATTTAACGGGGGGAAATAGCTTCACCCTATAAATTTTTTGGATTTACTTGGGATTAAAAAATATCTAAAAAACTATCTCACGTTTAAATTTAGACCCAAATAGAAAGAATGTTGTTACTCTAAGTCCGAACAATGTAATGGATTGCTGTTTCTGCTTAGTGAAATTGGTGTTAATATCCAACCAAAAAAAAAAGCATGGACCTTATAATTGTAATTAAAATTTTTATTAATAGAAGTCGGCTGACTGGTAAAAATAGTTATATTATATTATAATATCAATGAACCTTATAATATAATATTTGAATATTTATCAATGTTTTTCTCTTGTTACTGGTAAGGATAGTTGTGGTGACTTGGTGGGTTTGAAATAATTGTGGAAAGAAAAGTGTTAATCTTTAATTATTGAAAAGAAAAATAATAACCTTTTACCTTTACTAGATTAAACAACATAGCATTCATCCGGTTTTATTTATCTTTTATATTTTCTAAATATGAAATATATAAATATTAGAAGATCTAGATTTTATTTTACATTCCAGTACTTAAACTTGGAAGCAGCTACAAACTTGATAGGAAAAAGAAGCAGAAACTGAACTATAAGATGATGGTCTTGCTCTTGAACTTAACAATAAGGAGATGTTGTTTATGGATGAGGGCCACTGGGAGTTTTAACACCCCCATTTCTCGGACGATCCGTATCCCTACCATTGTAAGTAGGACTATCATGGGGAAATCTGTGTACGAACACAATTCACAATCAGTATACAAATACCATCTTATTAATTATTATATATAAGATCAAAATAAATCTTACATGGATATAAACCAAGAAAGAATCATGTAGAAAAATATAGGTTATAGGTATAACACAAAAATGGATTGGATGAAGAGTTACCCTAGACCATTCGAACCCATACAAAACCACATTAAGACAAACAGATGCAGTAAAAACCTAAATAACTTCATCTCCTTTATTGCTTTTTCACTCTTTGTATATCTTTTGAGTTCCGATATCATAAACTTCTGTTTATATAAACCGAAAAAGTAATGAAGTTACCAATTTGTGTCATGAGACTAAAGTATAACTACACCAGCCCACTATCTCATGCATCATAGAATTCTACATTCAAACTCATCGATCTATAGACTTAAATATATTTAAAGGTAGAATCATTTATTCCGACACTTTTTTTTATAGCTAAAAGTCTTATATTTAAAAAAAGTGGTCTGGGCCAAAATGAGACCTTACAGATAAAAGTGGATCGGGGATAGAAGACAAATTTACACGAACGACCGGCCAATTCGAGGCACAAAGTAACGTGACCCTAATTTCTTATTAAAACCCCTTAGGTTGAACATCAACTGGATATCTTTCTTCTCATTTCTCTCCAAATCTATGGTTTCTCTTGAAATTAGTGTTCTGAGTGGTCCGGAAAAATGTAATTGGATCATCGTCATCTCAATCTCTCTCTCTCCACCCTTTAGAATTTGTGAAATGGCGAGCTTAGTCCCTCTAAAAATTATACTAGTCTTGTGCGGCGATTACATGGAAGATTACGAGGCGATGGTTCCTTTCCAAGCATTGCAAGCATATGGATATGGCGTCGATGTTGTATTCCCCGGCAAGAAGAACGACGACTTTTTCTGAATCGCCACTCATGACGCATCTGGTCATCAGACTCGGGTTGATGATACCACGAGGACGAGCTCCATAATATCAAGCTATGAACACATTTGTTTTGGACTTGGTGAAAAGGTTTCCAGAACTTTTTTACAAGTACTCTTCTCATTCACCAGTTGGGGTCTGCAGATGCTCCAAAGTTCTTTATGTCGTCACGAATTATTTCGCCGCTATTTTTAAGTATCTTTTCAGATAATCTTCATCATAATGAAGGATGAATCTCCTCCTCGTCAGCTTTAAAAATCTCAGACAGTGGGATTGAAAGATCAGGAATTTGAGAAAGTAAAACAATTTGGGGATCTTCAGCAAGATTAAAAGAAATGATCCCCGTTTCAAACCAAGCTCATAACCAGGTACCTGCAAATCTTTCCTACATACAAAACAAGCTCAAAATAACAGTGAATTTAATTGCAAAAACGGTAGTTAAGTTTCTAATAAATGGTCAGCAATTTGATTGATGCATGAAGGATATTAGACTTGAAGCTGCATCTTAGCTTTTGAAGTTTTCAATCTTCATTCTCAGTTGACCATTAGAGATTCCAGTGATGTTTGGCTGACCCTTTGAAGTGTATGACCTTGGTTGTGTTTAATCCTTTTGGTTGTTTTAACTTTACTTTTTTTGTATTTTCTGCTGAGGATCTTTCCAATAGCTTTGATTTCATGTATAATGGCAGGAGGAGTTATGGGAAGACTACCAAATTTGTTGAGTTTTGAAGAGGTATAGATAGATTTCTTGGTTGTGAGTTGATTTTCGAAAGGTTTACTTAGGCTTAGTCTCATCCTCGTATTCATCATTGCTTTGAGTATCTTTTTATCTTGCACTTCTCTTTTTCCTTTTTATCAGTTTTCTGAATGTTGCTGATTTTGGTTTCGGTTTTGGCTTTTATGAACAGATCTCTGAGTACTTGAGTTTTGTTGAGAGATTCTGATCATGGATTTAAGGTTCCGTTTAGTTTTTTCTGGAGGATTATAGGCTCGTGATTGCTGATTTCCAAGTTTGTGATCTTTTTGCATTTTCTGAATGGATTTAGGTTGTTTCTTGCAAGAATCTTGGCTATAACCTATATGATTATACTGATGGAAATAATAAAGGATATTTTTGTAGCCCAAATCCAACAAACACCCATCATTATTCCGACACTTAGATGATTGAATTCTATAGCAAATAAGATTATAATCTTTTACCGCTACGAATACATAGAATTTTATTACGTTCAAACTCATTAATTTAGTTAAAAGAGATGGACTATATATAAATTACCCTCTTTAGAAAAAATATACGGTTTTATGTATTGGAATCATGTTTATTATAGACATTTAATGATTTTAATTTGATATATTTAGATAAAGTATGCATGGGATATGACTAAAGATGTAGATAAACTTTGATTAAAGAAATTCGTAACTTCGATGAAAATATGTGGATTCTCAAATTCGAGGTTCATAGTGTTGGAATATTTATGGAAGGATAGTGATATGCATAGATTAATTATATTATATATAATTAATTAGGCGTTAGATGCATAAGTAAAAAATATGTTATAGGTTTGTAAATGTAAAATTGAGTTGAATATAAGAACGGTCTAGGATTAAGTCTAAATTTTAAGAGTGACTAAATTTGGTATTTTATCCTGCGTCGTTTAGACTGAAAAAGTACTAACAAAATATATAAGTAAATGAAATATCTCAATTAATATGATGCATTTTGGGAGTGAACCAAAAGCAAAATTGTGCGGGTTTATTCGCCCCAAGCGGACAATATCACATTATTTGGTGAGAGATATATTATACGTTCAAAAGAGTATTGGTTTGTCATTCAATCAAGTCACAAGAAACTTGGAGAATGTGAAGTATGTCACAAGAAACTTGGAGAATGTGAAGTATTGACAGCGGTGCAACAAAATATGTTGGATTAATCTAGGATTAAAGATTTGAAGGCAAATAATTATTTGTTTTAGTCAATCGACAAGACTATTTTGAAGACAATCACTCAAAAGCAGACATCCAAACAACTTTGGGAAGCAATGAAGACCAAGTATCATGGAAATGAAAGAGTGTGCTCAACTCGAGAGGCTTTCAAGATTGTTTGAATCAGAGAATATGAAGAGGGGTGAGACAATAACATATTATTTTGGAAGAGTCGTGGTCATAGCAAATGACATGAGAAACTGTGGAGAAGAACTGGAAGATGTAAATATTGTTGTGAAAATCTTACGCACGATGATGGATGATTTCAATTATATTGTATGTTCAAAAGATGAGTCATAAGGTATTGATCAAATTAAATTCGATAAGTTGCAAAATTTATTACTTGTTCATGAATATAAGCTACGACACAAGGTCTTTGTAGAACAAATACTGAAAGTCGAGGGGGATCGCAACTATGGATAATGTAGTGGAAGAAGAAATTTTGGCTGAGGGGGATGTAATTTCTCCAGAGGAGGTGGAAGAGGCGGAAGAGGTGGAAGAGGATGGACTATTAAAAGGGCTCACATTGAGTGCTTCGGGTGTCACAAGCTAAGACACTATCAATACGAGTTTCCAAATGGAGAAATATGAGCAAACGACATCGAGTTTGATGAAGGATAAGAATTACTTTTAATGGCTCATATGAATAATAGAGCGAGTTTGAAACTTACGTTCTAAGCGATGAAGCGATGCAATGTGATGGGTGTATTGAGTGAGGCGGAATTCACATAATGCATTCCACAGATCTAGTTTAAAGGAGAGTGTTAAGAGTGATTAAACTTGGTCATTTATCCTATATCTCTTAGACTGGAAAATTACTAACAATATTTAAGTGAATGAATATCTCAACTAATGTGAGACCTTTTGGGAGTGAACCAAAAACAAAGTCGTGTGGGGTTTAATTGTCCAAAGCGGACAACATCACATTAGTTGGTGAAAGATTTATTCTAACATTTGAATCACGTGTAAATAAACTCTGATTAAATAAATTTGTAAAGGTTCATAGTGTTGAAATATTTATGGAGGGATGTGATATATATATATATATATATATCAATTATATCATACACAATTAATTAGGTATTGGATTTAGAAGTAAAAATATCTTATAGAATTATAAGTGTGGAATTGAGTTGAATTTCGAAACAGTCAAGGTTTATGTCTAAATCTTAGTATTTGGGCATGAACTAAAAATTTAGTAACTAAATTGATTTTATATATTATTTGTATTTTTCGATAAAAACAATGACTCCAGTAATTTCGTTTATTTAACCTAATCTAAAAACAATCAGTCATCGTTTTGAGAGAAAGACTAACAATTGTTTATATGAATAGAGTCTTGAATAACTTTAAGAATGATTCAAGTGCAGTAGAATCTAAATTAAGGATTCAAGCAGGATTATGTGTAGTAGCATAAAAACCGTAAGTCTACAAGTTATTATGTTTATATAGTAGATAATTATATTAAAGCTTTAATATATTTTCGCATGTTTCAGATACTAACTTGATGTTATTCAATTAGTTCTATCAATTGGTATGAGAGACTTAACCAATGATTCATAGGATAAACCAAATGTATATATATAATTTAATAAAGACATATTCTTCGTTATTGTAAAGTATCCATAACATTGGGACTAATTGATTAATTAGCTTGGTTATGGTATGTATTTAGGATTTATCTGAAAGCATGTTTATGTGTTTATTTTGTTGAATAAATTGAATGTACGGATATGATTTGGGATTTTACCTATTAAATCAGGGTTTGATTGATGGCTGAAAATATCCTTCCAAATTTATCATCAACTAATACCTAATTTGGAGAATTAAAATAAATCTATCGGGACAACGACTTATCGAGGGCTTAACACCTTATGTTACCAATTGAAGGTTGTTCAGCGATATTCACCATAGCCAGCAAACTACTATCGCTGCAGATGAATGTCGCAGCTTGCGAGGAAGTCGCAAAACCCAGTATTTTCGCGATGGTAGTAGTGAAAGGCTACTGGTTGGGTGAACACCCAACGACATCAACGCAAGATGCCCATTGAGTGCAATAAACTCTAGTTCACTTAAGCAATGTCAATTGGAAATTGACTTGTTATGCTTTTGTGAGCATGTAATTCCTAGGATATATGTCATGAAGTCAAGATTTATTTAGATGATGCCTTACTTCTAAGCCTACTCAATAAGTGTCTAAACTTATTTTCCACTCAAGAGCATACTTCAAAAACTTGATATCTCTGGATGGTTAAGGTTGTGTCCGGTTAAGGTAGGTAACTCTGATATAATGTTTGATGCAATGAATACTATCAAATAACAAGAGTTGGTTGATATCCTAACTAAATTTTATTGACGAGAGACAAGTACCTTCCATAGAGAGTCCCCTCCCCAAGTATGCAGTGCGAAACAAAGTAGGATCTAGTATTTCCGGATGTAGGGAAAGATTCTGATTTATAGCTCCTTCGCGGTAAACACTGCATTTGTCCATCAAATATAGTTTCCAAAATCTTAATAATGAGGTTGAGTATGAGGTTATTAATGTTGGGATTCGTCTTACATTTGTGAGACTGATTAGTGACTCGCCAATTTTGATCAATCATGTTTTTGGTCAGGAATAAGTGCACGATCACTTGGATACATACCTCAAGATTCTCAAGTAACGGGTTGAAGCCTTTGAGGTACTTTAGTATGAATAAGTCCTGAGGGTTGAGAATCTAAATTTTTGTTTTTTAATATATTTAGCATGATCTGAAGCCACATTTTTTGTCGTTCTTAAGGAGAAACCATCAATCAAAACATAAAATATGGTAATTCAATAATAAGCATTAGTAGTGTGCGTAATAGATTCAACTTATTGGAGCGTTGAAATATAAATTTCCTTTCAAAGGGTGGACTCTCAACAAATAAATCATTTGTATATAGCTTGTAGTACAAATCTTGCAAGTATTTTTCTCAATAGGATGAACTATGTACAAGCAAGGCTAAAGTATCCCGAGTGTGTATTATCATAGCCAGACAAGTCTTAGAAATTTTTGGAAGAGCTTTGTCGAAAATAAGGATTGAATCATTGTGGCTAAAATATATTGATGGCATATTATATTGGCCTATGATTATGGTTGATGCTAGAAGGCTAGCAAGAGGTGTGACATTTGTTAGCGCTTACCAAGTATTTTACATCACCCGACAGTGCCTCTAGAAACCATATCAGAAGTGTTGCCTTTTGCAAAGTGGGAGATGAATCTTGTTGGACCTCTTCCTCAAGAGAGAAAGGGATGTCAATACATCCTTGTATCAATTGAATATTTCTCAAAATGGATAAAATCAAAACCACTTACAACGATAAGAGCGAAAGAGACGATAAACTTCATAAAACTAGCATCTGTTGCAGGGTTAAAATGAAAAGGTAAGTATTACTAACAACGATCTCTAGTTTCAAATGAGGAGTTTTTTTTATCGGACAAGGGATATGCAATAAAACTTCTCAAACACATGGCCATGCTTAGGCTAACGGTCAGTTTGAGGTTACGAACTTAAATGAGTTAGATGGACTAAAAATAAATTAGAAAGAGATGCATGCAAATGGCGTAACTATAATTCGGAGATCTTTTAGTCCTAACGAACCAACTCTGAACTACTATAGAGGAACTATTTTTGCTCTTGTCTCTGTGATGGATGTCGTCGTCCCTATAGATACCATTTTGTCCTTGTTTCAAATGGTTAACTACTCTGAAGAGGCAACAAATTTAAGAAAGAGAGTTGAGTTGGATGCAATTGAGCAAAAACAAACTAAACATGGCCTCGATCCATGTTACAAGATAAAAATAAACACAATGTAGTATCATAAAATAACAAAATTAAAATAAATAGAATGAGGTTTTTTTAAATCCAAGAAATGATATGTACTTCAAAGGGATTTAGTAGCACAACATGAAAGAGAAAGAAGTAACCGGTAAACAAAGTCAACAAAATATATAATAAAGTGCCACATAAGATAATTGGTCTGGTACAATCATTAGTCCTGAGAGTTTTTGGTGCTTGCTTTGGTGATAGTCTGTTGGTTGGTAGGGAGATTATGAGCATCAATATCTGCTATGGTCTCTAAAGACGTCGCCTCAGCATGGTTATGCTCTTTGGCATCCTCCATCATTTTATCTTCTTCCTCGACTCCCTCTTCCCCAAAATCCAAGCCTACACCCTTCACCCGATCTATTTAAGGGAACATCAGCAATAAATGACCCTGTTTAAGGTGAAGGGACATCTTGTGGAAGCCAGGCACCATCCATGACCTAAGAGATTCCACTTGAGTCTTATCCACTTTAATAAGATTGCTCCTATGGGTCTTTAAATTTTTTGTCTTAACTTTTGATGCATTCTTCATGACCTATTCATTTAAATTCTCCATCTTAAAGATCTTTAAATTTAGTTCCCATACCCTCGCTTTGAAGCGTACTACCATGTCAGATTTGGTATTCAATGAAGTACTCTGTGATCTGGTTGGATTTTGTTTAGGACAGTAGAATAGTTTCTGAATATGGATTAATAGAGGTTTAAGCTAGTTCATGAAGATAAATTGATGTGTTTGTGTAGAAGTTATTATTTCCAAAAAATAAAGTTTAAAGGAAAAACATTAATATTTTGAGACTCAAATGTATCTTAAAAAATAATATTTTAAAAGTGTGCGATCATGTATACATCTCGAGCTCCTCGTGTAGACTTTTATTAATAGGGTACGTTATATTTTGAACTAATGCACTAAGTTACATTTATTACATATGTAAGTGGTCATAAATGCATCTGTTGATTGGTCGTTATAGTTACTTGTTTTCGAATCTCATTCTCCGACCATTTATAAACCAAAGCTCGGTCCGGGTACATATATAAGTTCTTGCCCAAGCTCCCTTATATTACAAGGGCTTGTCATATTATATGCCAAGCTCAACATATTCTCGGATACGATTATGCTATAAATAAGATCGTATAAACAGCCCTCCCGCCTTACAAGATAATATGAGGGAGGAGTAGAAGTAGACCGATCTTCGCATAGTTTCCATCTCGCATGATTTGAATATAATCAACCTAATTAAGGTAGGTGTATAAACGGACTAGATTCTTCAATTATCCATGCTTTTGTGTCTCTAGTGGAGAATTTGTTATTTTTCTTAGAAAATTTCGGCTCGAGTAAATTGGGCCATAAGTGTGCGCATAATATATACGCTAAAATTTTCTCGTTCAAAAAAACTGAGTTCGTTCTAACCATGTTCCTCTCAAATTAAATACCATTTACTGGTCAAACCTCCATTAAAGAAACAAAATATATTATTCTGAAGGGAAAAGAGTACAACTAACAGGTTGGTAGACTTCTTGTTATAGTTTTTCGAGTAAAAATGGCTTCATAGTTTTTTGTTAATTCTGCTTAAGCCCCTAGCCCTTTAGTAACTGAAATCAGCAAGAGTAGTATTAACCTAAAAATACATTCAAAATTAATAAACGAGGCCATACCATCTTATTAAGATCTCGAGCTGATAGAAAGGATCAAAACAAAAGTGTCACATTGTAGTTTCCCAAACATGTAAGAATATCTTTTGAGGGAAGTGAGTCCTTGGATATATGCAAAACCAACACAAAAAAGCATAAAAAAAGTCAAAGCCCTTGGTTTCTCCAATTTCGTAAGCATTGGGGATGAAGTTACAACCTTAAATATGCATGAAATCGTAGGGAATCTAAAGGAAACCGATACCTTTTAATCCCATAGATTTACTGGGAGCGAATCAAAACCCTTATTCTACCTAAAACCGTAGGAATTATTGGGAGGATACACGGTCCTTATTTTTCCTGAACTCAAATGCATTACCACGAGGGAATCATAAATCTTATTTTCCCACACCCGTAGGTATTATTCATTGGAAATCACGATCTTAAATATGTTGCGGAAAAAATATGCACAGTTTGAATGAGGCCATTTGGGGAGTAAGATATGATTACAGAGTGTGATAGATCATGGGCATCTTAAATTAAGATTTTGTATAAGGGGAGTCATTACCCACTATTTAAGATGTTTTGGTAGCGATTTAGAGCGATTAATGGAACCTCAATCATTTCTTGTCGAGGAAGATGATTTGAATAAATGTGAACGACCTCTTGCCAGCCACGGTTACGTACACATCTTACTATGTAGAGGATAAACAATCAACTGATATATTTTTCATGAAGTATCGGATCCCTCCGTTTGTGGGTATTAGACATCCCCTTATTGTAGAGACGTAGAAAAACATGTATAAAGGTAAGGTTTGTATCTTCATCAGTATACTTTAAGAATGTATTTGGATTATGCTCCACCCAGATATATCTGATATTTTCTAAGCTCGTCGAAATATGTCTGAGCCAAGTGCCTGTGAACATCTCGAGGCTATTAATAGCCTACATCATAGTTGCAAACTGTCAAGCACTCACCGCCGGCGAAAGCCACCATCGACGGTGACTGCCTTGAAGAACAAGAGGCAACAATGTACGACACTGAACAAGAGATCTGTCCTAAGGTTAAGGCAATGGGCTTGTGTATCGGGTCGAAGACTCAGACCTTGGACCCTGATCTGCTGGACTCTAAGGGTGTTACTAAAGCCCAACAAGACTCAACCTAGAAGACCCATGTGCTATCCCCATGGCCAAACACCTACTCTCATCCTACCCTTGTATCCAAACACTAAATATAAATCATGAACTGAATTGTAACAAACAAAATAATATTCTGTAAGTTTGTTACATCACAAAATCTGTACTTAAATAGCAATCTCTACAATGAATGAAATCAGTGAAAACCTTTACAAAAATCTACTCTATCACTCACTCTCTAATTTCTACTTGGTATCAGAGCCATTCTGATCCGTTGAATGGCTAACTCTGATGAATCTCCATCACTGTCCTCAGATTCCATAGGCTCCATTCTTCCCAACAACTCCTCTGCTGCTCCAAGGAGTTTCCAGCTGCATTCAATCAACAATGCAAATAACATTAGACTCGACAGAAGCAACTATCTTCTTTGGAGAACAGTTGTGTTATCCATGATCAAAGGTAACAAGCTAGGTGGCTATATCTCAGGTGAGAAGGTCTGTCCTCCAAAACTCTATACTGATAATGAAGGCAACATTTCTGAGAATCCAGACTATGAAGAGTGGATCTCAAAGGACCAACTGCTGCTTGGTTGGCTGTATTCCACTATGAGCCCTGAGATAGCAGCTCAATTAATGGAAGAAGAGACCTCCAAAGGTCTTTGGGAAGCAGCAGGAAAGCTGTCTGGCTCTTAGACAAGAGCCAGAGTCACTTACTTCAAAGCAGAGTTCCAGAAAACTCGTAAAGGGACTACTACTATGTCTGACTATTTGAACAGAATGAAAATGATATTTGATAATCTAATACTTGCAGGGTGTCTTACCTCCATGGATGATCTGATTACTCAGGTTCTTGCAGGTCTTGATGGTGACTACACACCAATAGTAGTCAGCCTGGCTGACAAAGATAGTCTCTTTTGGCTTGACCTGCAGACAAGTCTTCTAACCTTTGAAAGCAGGTTAGAACAAATCAATGACCTGCAAAATACAATGTCTACAGTTAGTATGACAAGTGTTAATTATGCTCAAAGAAATGACACAAAGCAACAAACCAACAATGCCAATCCAAGAGGCTACTCTGGACAAAACAGAAACTTCAATAGAAACTATAGAGGAAGGTTTAACTCTAACTACAGAGGTCGAGGCAGCTCTTACAGAGGCAGAGGTGGAAGGTTTGCTCAAAATAAACCAACCTGCCAAATTTGTAGCAGATATGGTCACTCTGCTGTTGTTTGCTACTATAGAGATCACCCTTCAGTTATGGGGTCAACCTCTTCAGAACATCCTAAATCAGAAGGTGATCACAGTGCTTTGCTTGCAGCACAAGATACAGCATCAGATGGAGTATGGTATGCTGACAGTGGAGCCAGCCACCATGTCACAGGTAGTACCAATCAACTAACTCAGAAACATGACTACACGGGTACTAAACATGTCCTAGTTGGTAGTGGTGAGAGACTTCTAATCTCTCACATAGGTGAAACTTCTCTTTTATCATTACATAAACAGCCTATTATTCACAAATCTGTACTTCATGTTCCCAAAATCAACAAGAACCTTATGTCTATTTCTCAACTCACCAGCTATAATCATGTTTTTGTTGAATTTCACAAAACCTTTTGTCTTGTCAGTCAAGCTGGAATAGTTATGAGAGAGGTTTCTAAGATGGATGACATTTGATAAGATATGTATGTGTAAGTTTGATTCGTGTTTGAAAACAAGTCTTGTAATATTTAGGTCCATTATGGGGTCTTATCACACACTTTGATCATCAATAAATTCTATAATGTTTTAAATATTATTGCATTATATGGATTTTACTTATTAAATAATATTAAGCATCAAACAGAACCAATTGACGCACAAATATATGATAAAAATAAATTTTAGATCGTTCCCGTAAGTATCATGGAATGGATCAAAGAGGATGAAGGTCGTGGTTCCAATAAAACTCTTATGCTTTTTGTATATGCAATTATAATGAAAAACATAGTGGATAAAGTTGTATCATAGAGCTACACCTTGTCGATAAAAATAAATCATAACAAAATTACGGATCAAACATTACCAAATATTGATACGTAATATGTAATATTCAAACTTGACAACGAGTTCCGTGAAGATCTTTCCCTCATATGAAATATAAAGCTCTCAGTATATCAAGGCCAAATTTTAAAAGATCCTATATTGTTACAGCTAAGATGAATTCTAACACTTAATAGTTGGTAGACGTAAGGCAACATCGTTTCCCCCCACCACGCAATGTGGAATGCCTGAAGTCATATATTTCCTAAGTTGATATACTATACTATATAATTATTTTAACATCGTTAATTGTACTATTTGCAATGTTTATGATTTGTGTGCTTTATAATATATTATTGGTGAATTATACGTCAATTACACGGGTAGATTAACAAGATATACATTTTCATTAATAAAAAAATTGTGTAATCGTATTTTATGTATTATTAGTATGTTTTTTAAATAATTAATTTAACAATGGTTTTTGAGTCATACCTCAAAGTATTGGATGACTTGAGCATCTCATCATCGTACTTGACTCATAAAGTTTTGATACCGAACATGCAGGGTGATGAACGTGTTCACCATCTTTTGGGCCTTAATGAGATTGAGTTCATATGCATAAACTTTGCATCATTCGAGTACGAGAACCATATTGAGTGCCTTCTGAGTCTAATAATAATTTTTGTAGAATGTGATGGGATGACTATACACCCAATGTGCATCGTATAAGTACGAGCACCACACTATATAACCCTCGATTCTAAACGTCATTTTTGACTTAATGGGAGCATTAAATATGAATTATCTTTGTACGAGCATCGGGCTATGGGGCTTCTGAGTTTGAGCATCATTTATGTTTTAATGAGATTGACTACCCAGACATAATACATGCGTTGTTCAAGTATGAGCACCGCGTTACGTGGTTTGTTTGTCTAAACATCATTTCCTCCTAATATAACCGAATTCCAAAAAATATATGCATGAACTTGGTACCTGATTTATGGGTCGATCACCGACCTTTACATTTGGCATGATCACCCTAGACAAGGTTTGTTATTCATGATCCTCAATAAAAAGACATAAATACCCCCTAACTAACAATTTACTTTGTGTTTTTGACGTACTTAAGGCATTATAAATGTGTACGTGTAAGTGACTCCCTAGTCTAGCTCGAGCCTATAGCTAGCTACCTAATGGCCTCAAACATTGCTTATAACTAGTGTATAAAGGCCCCACTAATGGCCTCAAACAAAAAAAATTATTTATAACAAATTATCAGAATGTATCTCACAAATAGATTATCGAATGGATCGTTGCATGACTTCATTAGAAACTTCAAATCAGGATTCACACTATCGTCAATTAGATAATTTTTTAACAACAAACGGATGCAACAAAAAATAAACCCACGTTCAAAAACCATTGTGTAAAAAACTTATTCTCAGAACAATTAGTCAAATTCTATCCCTCAAACCTAATTATCACACCATTCTACAAGGCTCATCAACCCCGTAGAAATTGAATCCCTACCCTCTCTTCCGTCTCATAATTATTCTATATTATTCTCTCGCTCAACGTGTATAAGATACCGATCATGAATTTCTATCGCTAACGGACGAAGTCTTTCGATTATTCATTCAAGGTTTTTCCATTATCCCATCTTATGTTTTGTGAGACCATTATGATGTGGGGTATATATGGGCAAGAATCAAATCATTCAAACTATCGCAATCCAAAATCAGAATAGAAATTTGGGCTATCACTGATACACCAAGACGATATTAGTTAGAAAACTCAATAAGTTACAAGAGAAGAAGATTTAACAATATTTCAGTTGTGGGAAGTCGTGCGATAGGTCGTAAATCATAATAGATTGTAGTTTTTTTATATAGTTTTTAATTTCCTTTAATTTTGATCGTACGCATGACATTTGATCCATAATGCCTACAAGGTAACTATAATTTTTATTTCTACCAATGCGACACATATCGATACATTACTATGCATATTATCATGTTATCTTTGCGTATTTCCCACTTTTTGAAGTGTAATTATCACAAGCACGTCTCTTCTACAAGCTCATAAAAACTTACAAGGTTGAGCCTCACTCTGCATATGTCATGCCTTCTTCCTTGTTAATTTTATTTTTATTTACTAATAGTAATCATGTTGTATTTATCTTGGAGTGCTATAGGACTACCCAAGTAGGCAAAATTAATGATACTGACTGTTCGATTAGAAAAAAAGCGTACCATAGACTCTAACAACATGCTACCTGTTTTTTGTTACTTTTTTAGTTTGGTAAAATAGAGGTGTTTTCTGAAGAGAGGTTTTGCTCAACAAATTATTTTTGACGAGGTACAAAGTGGGTAAATACGAACTGAGCTCTCCAGAGGCAGGATAGTTTAACTAGAGAAAACTAGACCATTAGATTGGCAAGAGAAAAACGTCGAGTACAACCACTTAAATCAAAGGTTTGGAAACAAATACAAAGCGAGATAAAAATGTATCAGCTGAAGCTATATGGGCTTGGATGATTATGAAGTTCGATACTCGTTCAACCAAATTCACAACCTACATACTCTAACTCAGAAAAATCAAATCATATAAGATACTTGTATAGCTACATTCAGTTTATTTTTCACTCTCCTTCATTTCATTTCACAATTATTAAAGAGCTACTACTACATTATTGATTTTTACCATGACCAAACCCGATCTATTAAGGATTTTGACATATATTATGATGTAGCACTAACCTGTAAAGAATCTTGGTAAAGAATTATTGTTGTATGTACTGCGACCGTGACCGAATCTTGGTTTATAAAGGGTTCATGTATGCGTTTGAGTAGTAAGTAACTATTTCAACTATTAATGGTAATAAAAATGTGATATAATAGTCATCAAATGTCTAATTGATGTAATAAATTTAATTATTACAATAGTGACCGAACTATATATGAGAAATCTAAACTAGGTGCCCACCTAACAAGACGATTCACGAACTATGTATTATTAATTTTTATTGTCATACAATTTAGCTCCGTGAATTAGATTTAACCTGTTGTAATCCTTGTTCATACCTCATTTTCGTAGTCCGAACATAATCTAGACACAACAAGCGCAATAAACCTTTTTACCGTGACAACCTCTTGAATTCAAAAATCCAAAAAACTTTATTTTTAGCTCAATATAATCGATTAAAGAAATACAACTAGAACATAAATTTTGATAGTATTCACTCCAAAAACTAAAAGTGTAGTTCAAGCATCAATTTATAATAAAATCGTAAATGATATTTTATATCTCCTAGAACTTGAACAAAATTTCTTTTAAATAAATATTGTATAGACTATTTAAAAAAATCATTATAACAAAAGAAACTCTTTTGTAGATTTTGTCACTAGACTCATTTAAAAGTGCAACGTGATCGCTTGTAGATAAAAATAATTAAAAACATAATAGGATTGTAGAACTTATATGTAGTGAACCTTGATTTGTTCAAAACTAAATTGGTAGTATAGATTATGAGGATAAGAGTGAAATTGTTGAAGCCAACAATAGCAATGGTGATATTAGATTTTTAAATTTAAACATGAGGGTTGCATATAATTCTTTCGTGCACGAACATCCTTCGGCTTAGTCCTTGAAACAGAATAGCTAATAGAACTCAATAGCATGTTGAAACATGACATTAAGAATTTCGTTTTAGAGATAAAGTCTGAACAAAGACTTGTTAGAAATAAATATATATATTGATTATTTTTTCTTTAATATATATTTTTATCCATGTATTTGTGAATTTACATAACTTTAATATCGAATATATTTTAATATGATCATGTTCTGTATGTTAAGCACTATAATTATATTAAACTCTCAAAATCTGATATCTATTTTCAGTGTCGGTCTAGTGATATTTACACCGTCTTCACCATTCTCACAACCATCAATCTCAATTCTACTTTCATTGATTTCATCTTCGACAATCACAGATCCTGTTACGAAGTTATGCATAGATTTGATTTAACAATTTTTTTTATCTTTTTTTTCCTTTTTTTTTATTCAAAAACATATTTTCTATTGTTTATTAGAGGTATATCACTACAAAATAATATTAATAATTAGAGATATAAAAACAAAATAATTAATAATATATATCCATTTCAACTTTCAAAAAAGAAATTCCATTACAAAAAAGAACATAACAAAATACTTTAGAAACTTTATCGATAGATTTTGTCAAACAAAAAAATACAAACAAAAAACTACCCCAATTTGCGGTTAACCTTAATCTATAACCTTTTAAAAAAATAAACACTTTAAAAATTAAAACTCAAAACAACAGCTTCATGCGGTTCAATGAAGAGTCGTCTCTCTCTATTTTATACTAATACCAGGATTATATTAACTGTTATAAGTTCGCATTCTAAATTTTAAAACAATCAGTATTTATAATATAAATTTCATAAAACTTATATACTAGTCTACATTTTAGATTCATTTAACTAATATACATGTTATATTATATTCCATGAAACTCGTATTCTCGTCGGACTGTTGATTAAACTTAAAGAATATTTACCATTACAATTTACAACCAGATGAATACTCTAAATTTCTATATGATATACATTTTACGTTCTATATAATATAATATTCAACTTTAAAACTCCTTCAAAAAATAGCCAAGCATCCATACATTGAATTTTAACATTTTTCTGGTTACTTTACTTGCCGAATACATTTGATAATAATTTAATGATAATTAATGATTCATCTTTATAATATATTTCCCTCCACTCAATTTTTATAACAATGAAAAATAAATGGTTAGACCGCTGACTGACCAACCAACTATCTCACACATGTATAAGTCTCTATTGTTTTGTTAACGCGTTGAAAGAGAAATCTGTTAAAGAATTAGATCGGTGGGTGGGTCCATTGTCAATTTAGTCAAATTGACCTCTTTTTCCGGCCAATGAAACTGTTAAGCGATTTGACCTTTTCTTTTTTAGGGTCCTGCTAATAGGTGCCCCGGACACTGGTTAAGAAAAATAAGTTATTTTTTCCAGAAAAATTTTGTCATTTAATATTTAAATTAATTTATTTTTATTTTATATAATATAAAATATTTCTGGAAGGAGTAACTTCTCTCTTCTTTAACTGGTGTCCTCAGACACCGGTTAGCATTTTCCTTCTTTTTAATACTAACAAATTTATTTGCTTCAGACGAACGTGGTTCTTTTACGTCAGCCTCATTTACCAATTGAGTCGTGTTTGAGCTTGTTAATTTTCAAGAGAGGTTACCAAATTTGAATATCGAAAAAAAAAGATGTGAGTGTTGAATAAGTTTGTGTAAAAACATCACTAATGTTAAGAAAAATAAATTTAATTTTTAAACAGTTTTGGGTAAATAATTTCTACAAATATTTAAGTAGTTCTAATTTTAATCTACTCAGCGCTCATTATAAGTTGATCTAATTTTTTTCAAAATTATTATTAGACCAAAATTTTAAATCCGTCAAATTTATCCAAGTATTTCCTTCGGTTTACCCAAAACATTTTTCCTTTCTAATTTCATCTTCAACATCTCAATGTTCACCTTTTACCTTAAATTGATTTAAAAAACACCAAATATCTAAAACTCAAATTCTCAACACTACATTAGTCCATCACAAAACTCTCAACACTCTCAACATCTCTTGTTTGTTTATGTATGATTCCATTTTTATTTTTATTTTGGTAGAAATCTATTTAGATATCTAAATTGGTTAGTTATAGTGTTATATGCGAGTTCAGTTAATTTTTAGTTAGTTTGTGTGGTTGATTTATAGCTGCACATTGCTATTTTGATGATTTGAGTTTGACTTTTGGATATTGTGTCAAAGAACAGGAGTTTGGGTTCGTTCTTGTTCTTCGACACCGGCTGTGTATTGAGTTCTCGCCTATGGTGTGGGTGAACCACACGGCCAGCGCAGAGCACGGGTGGCATCGTAGTACTGACGGCACCCTCCGCGTACAGTGTAGCCAGTATGGTCCACGCCGCCCGCGCAGGTCACCGACAGCGTTACGACACCCTGCGCTGCCCGTTTGGTTAACATACATCGCCGTGTAAAAGACATAAACCGACGACATATAGAATTTAAACATTGTATGTATTCATTCAATATGACTAATTTATTTTTTAATTTCTTGAGGTACATGAAGACAATACCGGATTTCATTGTCGAAGACATACTGTCTAGGCTACCGGTAAAATCTCTTTGCAGATTCAAGTGCGTATCATAACCATGTCGTTCTATGATATCTAGTTCTAGGTTTGCTAAACTCCATTTAAAACAATGACATATTTTCTCATAAGCTTATTTGAAATCATAGTGGTACAATAGAGTATTTTAATTGTATTTATGTCCCTTTGGCCATGTACTAGCGCTTAGATTTTTAAGATCTTCAACCAATGCTTATTTTGAATTTTTTATCATCGTGCAACGGTATACTTTCAGTTTTTAGATACATGCCCGATGGAGTTAGTGTGTGCTTATGTAACCCATGTATCTCCATTTGTAATGAATTACCAAGAATGTGGATATCTAAAAATAATGTTGGTTTTAATTATGATCACTCCATGGATGATTACAAAATCGTGTTTTGTCTGATTTCAAGAGTCACAGAGTTGAATTTCGTTTTTACTCGCATAAGTCAAATTGCCTTGGAAAGTCGTAACCTTTATTAACAAAGCACCCGAGTCTATAAGTTTATATTGTAATAGAGTTAATTACTGGGTGGATACAAATCTTTTGGTTTTCAAATTAGCCACCGAAATTTTCAAGCAGGTGTCACTACGGGAGGAGCTGGATCCTAGAATGATGCAATTATTGATCTTACAAGGGAGTCTATGTTGTGTAGTAGGCCATTGGAATGACTACATGGAGAGTCTATGTCTTATTCATGTTGGAGAGTGTATGAATATGGTCTAAATAGATGTTGGAGTAATCTATTTACTTTACATGCGTTTGGTCAATAGAGATGTACAATATGCTTTAGCCAATATAACAAGCTTACAGTGATGTCAACACGTTACTGCTCGTTGGTAAAGTTTGATCCTTACGATAACAATATGTCTTATCTGATATCTCCAGCATGCGACGACGGATATTTGGTAGTTTAAAGGGAGACTTTAATCTTACCTTAGTATGTTTGTATGTTTAATTTTCTATCTTTAAACTTATAATATGCCATGACTAGTTTAATTCTCAATTTTGTTTGGTATTATTTTGTGTAGCCAAACTTATAATAGTAAGTTTTATGTGTGTAATATCAATACATTTTTGGAATATATTTTTTTTCATTTTCAAAGTATCGGACCGCTGGTTCTAACATGTCCATACTGGATGATTACTAGTCCACCACCAGCATGAGATAACGCAACCCTTGGTGCTCTATTACACTGACAGTATACACTATGGACACCACCGAGTTTATGCGATGGCGACGATCTTTAATTTCAGGGTGGACCACGTCGTACTACACTAACGGTGGGAAAATTAGGCCCCAACGGTGTATGTTAGTTAGAACAGTTTTATGTGGATATGAAATAATGTCACTCCCATCGTTAACGTTATGTTATACACACAGTCGATGTTCGTGTAGGCTGCCAGCCTAAAACTTTGTAATTGGCGGTGCGTATTTACCAGCCGGCGGTGTGAACAACTCGCTCCTTTGGGTGTGGGTTAAAAAAATGATACACTGATTTTGTAATTAACAACGCCTGACTGGCGGTGCGGACGATCGACACTGCCGGTGGGATGTGTTGACGCCGTCGGTGTTGTGTATTCTCAAAATAAATTAAGAGATTACACATAAATAACTTCCAATAGATAAGAAAGTTTTATATTTCTTGGTAAAATGTAATGGAATACCAACATAGACAAGCAAAATAGATACATAATTGAAGTTGATAATCATAGAAGTTAACGAGATCGAGTTCAATGAGATCCATTAAAGTACTTAACCCTTATGTGGCAGTCATGTTCTGTTCGTGGAAAATACTACATGAATTACATTGACGAATAGTTTGATGATAATATTAGACGCAAATTAAACGAAGGAGAATATATTGGTTAGTTCAAAACAACATCGTTGAATTTCAACATACCGCTTGCAACGGGGAATAATCAATAATTTCTAAGCCCAAGCTTTACCATATTTTTCCCCAATTTTATATAAATAGGATGTATTCTGTTGCACGAACTGTCAACCTTATTGTTTTAGTAGATACTTACATTGAAAAAGTGGTTGCCGTTTGATCAGTTTAGATATTGTTGGAAGCATATCTCTACTAATCCTTATAATATCTGAAAGGCCATTCAGACAATCCAAATAGAAGATAATGGAAGAACAGTAGTTGGAGTAGAATCGTGACTCAACTACATGCCTAGTAGTTAATCTCTTGGACATGGGGGCTCATGTGAACCATCTAACTATAAGGTTTGATCCATATGGCCCAAGGGTCAAGAAAAAACAACTATAAATACCCCAACCAACATCGTTAAGAGCGTTTGACGTTTTCTAAAAATATCAAATACTAGCACATACCTCTGTTGTCGCTCTACCTTCAGCTTATAAATTAAATACTCAATTGATAAAATACATAAAGTAACCTCTGATTATATCAACTCTATAAAATAGAGGATGCAGTTAAACTTCGACGCGATTGTGATTCCCATCTCGGGCATCGTCATCCTATACTCATAAGTACAAATATCATTGTCGCATTTTACACGTTCTGCGGTCTTAGATAACTCCTCCATACTACCATACATCCTCATGTAATCGGCCGGATAATCCATAAGCTCATGGTAGAGGGTATTCCTAATAGACTTCCATCCATGTTCTTGCTTGTTGTAATGGAACGATATCCGTAATTCTCGTCTGCTTTAACAACATTAATGAAAGTTATGAATGGTCTATAAGAGATAAAGAATGCGTCTAAGTAACCTTCCATATGAGAATCCCATTGAAACTTAGTAGGCATCATACAGTTTGAGCTACAACCAATCCTTCCACTCGATAGCCAAAGCATCATAGGAGATCTAAATGACAATTCAACTTTGAATCGTTTGTTGGGATGAGAAATATGAGAAGTTTCTTACATAGGAACTTTGCTCCCTTTTCATACTTTGATCAATTGAGTTGTATTTCCTTGCATAATGGTTAATGGAGCATTGAAAGATTAGCGTAAAGATGGTTCACTCACTTTATCATCATCTAACATATGTTCATGTCGTGATTTATCTTGCTTAGGGAACAAATTTGATTGAACAATTGATGTTTTATGTTTTGTAATTGGCCGACCACGTGCTTTTAGTTTATCATTTAGCTCTAAAAGGGAAAATGTTTTCGGATAAATTACTTCAAACCATTTCTTGTAAACATGTTCTATGCGTGCATTGTCTTTGGTTGAGACAACAACATCAATTAGTTTATATAACTTCTCCTTCAATGCCTTTTTTCACCGTTCATTATTCAGACAACTATATCTAACGTCTTCTAATGATCGTGGAACAAGTGCTAAGGTGCCGCTAACCTTTTTTCTACCAAATTGAAAATATCGTGTGCGTAAGTTATACCGTGCATAGTATGTACAGGAATTGAGAATTTTGACCCATCATTAGCTACCATGTTTTGAGAATATTCAACCTCTATTAAAAGTAATTCTAAAGAAAAGTGAGAGACGTTCTTATGCAAAAATTTGTGTAGGTCCAAAACTCGACTCTTCTCATATGACCCTCTAATAAATCTATCTTGTAAACCGATAGAATAAGTAGGTTACTTCGAAGAACACTAGATCAACGCTAAATGTCTATCTGTAAATATAATGGACACTTGTTCGATTGTGTGAGTTACCCTCAATGATGAAATGCATTACAGTACGTACTTGTAGTTCGCAAGTTTATCTCTGGACATAAACACAAATCCGATATAGAACTCATACAACTGGCTCCAACGAACTCATACAACGGCATACCGTGAAAAACCGGGTGTGTAGAAAATTTGCAAGTTTGGAAATGTATGTAGGAAATTTAAAGTAAACGGGTGTGCGAATAAAAGTTCGCTTGTGATACCACACCCGTCTAAGACTGCTCTATACCATTCGAAGTAGTTTAACCGTTTAAATTCAGCTAACAAATATTACATCTGCGATCGATCGCCTTTGTCGATATTTTGTTGTTTAAGTTAGCAATGTATATCGTGTGCAAGTAGGACGAGTTGGTGGGGTTCATCTTTTTTACTCCGTCCAAAATAACTAGATCGGTTGATCCCATATTGGTAGAATGAATAACAAATTAAAACTCTTTATCAGAGAAATGTCTTAAATAAGAATGACCTTCATTGTATTTCGTGTTGTCATGATTGTGAACCTCGCACATGATATTTAAGGATCATTCGTCCTTTTTCATACAACTCTCCTTTAAGATTAAATGGACATTTGCATTTCTTGATTCTGGTAGAATTTCTTTTTGGATCCTTTGGATTTACTAATATTTTATACATGTCGGATCCCTCACATTCGAACACTAGCCTAGGATTTTTCCAACTTCTCACATCATCACAATGTCTTACTACAACCACTAGTTCGTTGTCTTTTGTGGTTTGCTTAACTCGATCAACTAAACATTATTGCGTATAATTGGCTTTAATGTAAATATATCACTATAATCGACAAGTATAGTCTCCGGCATACCGCCAGTATCTTTAACATCAAAATCTTCTTCCCATGAACCAGTATCTTTAACATCAGAATCCACTCCAGCAAATCCGGGATACTTTCCCTTGTACAACAATGAAAAAAATTATTATAAAATGTAGTATAAAAGATTAATTTGTGCAATACGTAGACCGGCGTCGACACTGTGGACACCAAACGCCGCCGATGTTCCTATGCTACATTTCAACGCAATATCATGCCGCCGACATACAATAACACGGCTGAGCGCTTCGTCCAACCGGAGGCCATGTTCAATAACACGGTCACTTATATATATAAAATTAACTATTTATAGCATACCCAAATTCACCGACGGTGTACAATATCCACATCACGAGGGTTCATCTTCTACGCCGTTAGTCGGCTACATCATAACCGCTGGTATACTGTACGACCATCAAACCTACTTAGTACACCGACATGGTAAAGTATCCTAACCGCTGGTGTAATTCAAACACATACATTATCCAGTCCACTGGTGGTATACACTCAGCTAACTAGCTAACTGGTGGGTTGAGTTATCCACACCGGCGGTGCACTACATCCTAACTGTCGGTGTGTTGCACGAATATAGTTTCCAAACCGGGAAACTCCATGAATTTTTATGACCTAACTCTATTCTAATCTAATCTAAAAAAAATAATAAATTACTTCCTTCGTAGTTTCAACTTCATCAATAAGCTTTAAATGTTTCATTAATTTGCTTCTTTTGATAATTTGTGGTGCTATGGATGTTGTTTTTAAAAATTGATTTTTTTTTTCAACAAAACATTTATGATATTGTTTAAAACATTATAAGAAATATATGTTTATAAAGTTATTGTTGGTTGATTTTGTATTTATGGATTAAAAGCAAAATCAATTCAAATAAAATATTTTTAATTTTGGTCAAAGAAATAAAAAGATAATAGAATGAAAAAAAAAAGCTTTTTTTGAATTATTTATAATTTTGATGTTAACATTTTAGCAAAATCTATTTATAGATTGAGAATGTTTTCATAAATATCTCTAACAATTTAAGTTGATTGATCAAACGAGTTTTTTAAAGATAATATATGTTTGGGTGATTTTAACTCAACCTTTTAATGTTTTGTTTTCTCCGCATGCGAAGTACTTTAATTTATAAACATTCAAACACTTCGGTATTACTATTCTTTAGATAACAAAAGTTTCAAAATTAAGAAATGGTATACTCGTATGTTTAGTTTTCCTTTTGTTTAGGAGTAATTTTCTATTTTATTTTTAAATTATTTATTTATCGATCACAAGATTTGATCTATAAAGATGAAAGTAGAAATAAAAAAAATTTCCAAATTCGCGGGTATCCGATTCGAGCCGATATGATGGGATGAGTTATGGGTTTAAAAAAAATTCACGAATGGATCGTAGATTTGAAAATTTATTACCCGTCGGATTTGGGCTGGATTTGGGATGGGTAATGGATTAAAAAAATTTCAACGGGTATCCAACACGAACCCGACCCACTGGATAATACCCGACGTGCGTCCGCTAAATTACACTAAATTAATAAATTATTTAGTTTTATTTATTACATTAAAAATAAAGTGATTAATATTATAATAATTTGCTAATATATATAATATGTTTTGAAAAATATGATTCTACGGGTAAACATTACATTTGATTTTTAAGTGTTTTTTTTAAATATATATTAAAATAAGTGATATTATGAGTATAAAGCTACTATTATTAATATTATTAATTAAATTTGGTTTGGTTTATTTTGGGCTGAGGGTAATTAAGTGTTTTGGTATAAAACAGTGAGAGATTTGAGCAGTGTGGTTGTATTAAATGTTCATTACCCTTATTAATGAAAGTAGTTGGGGTATTTATACCCTTAATTACCGACCCATGAGCTTATGGGTCAAGTTATGAAACCGGGTCAAGTTTAATGACCCATTAATCTATTAAGCTGATTAAGACATAGCTTAGTCAAAAAGGTATTTAGGTGTTTATTTACTTTTGTCCTGTCCGAATAGTTCAGTGGTACGTTTATGTCCGAATTGCCCTCGTCCGGATAACTCAGTAATTTATAACTAGATAATCTGAACTCATGAGGAGCCCTTTTTTTAGGCCTTGTCAAATATCTTTGGCAGGACTAAAAAATTTACTTGGCCAGTAGTAAGTTTGTCCAACCTGCTTAGTCACTTTGTGTTGGGGGGTTTATCTTCATTATTAACTCAGTTCAAAACCTGTCCGAACCAACTTCTTTTCCCATAATTCTAAGAGTTTTCTTCTTGGATCGTGGGACACGTGTCACAATCCGGTTCGACTTACTAGCCGTTTTTCTTCCTAGATCGGCACACCCACTAAGCCTAGAAAGTTACCTAGGCATTTAACCCTTCACATGTTGCGCCGTCTTTACTCATTACCAAAACTCTTCAACTTCTCCTAGGTAAGAATTACTTTTTTCTACTGTTATATAAATTCTTTTTCATTATTCCATTGTCTTCATCACTAAAAAAAATTATAGAGAGAGAGACTCCCACATTTATCTTCAAACTTGTTCTTGAAGATTTTTATGTTCACAGCCAGAAACGCACTTGTTAAAGGCGGCTGGTTGAACTTTTCAGAACTAGAAAAAGGGAAAAAGGTTAAACGGGAGAAACGCATTGCTGCTGGTCTCTCAGTTTCCCCAAGTGAGAAATCTGGTGAACAGACTCAAGAGGCTGACCAAGGATCGTCCTCCTCCACAAATCCCAAACCTAGACAGTTATTCAAACCAAGCCCCTCTCCTCTTCCCTCAGGCTCTTCTGTGCAAGAGTCTCAACCCTCCGTTTCTAAAGAAAAAGCATTTTCAAGTGTCAGAAAACCTTCCCCCTTCATAACAATGGGTTCCGACATTAAGAAGTCCCCGGATCAGAGGCATCTAAAACAACTTTAAAAGATAATCGGAGACATCTAAAGTAGCCTTAAAGGCCAAACCCTCCAGATCTCAATCTCAACGGGACACTAAGCCTTTAGAAACAACAGGCACTCATTCATCCGAATAGCTTTTACTGCCAGAAGTTGATCCTCCACTATCCAAGGCAACAGATAAACCTTCCAGAGTGATGGAAGAAGTAATGGAAGACAATATTGAAGAGGCTCCCTTCCAAACTGAAGCATCAGGTCAAACCGGGGATGCTGCCTCTAATAGGAAGGGAAAAGGTAAAGTCAAGGTTGGTGTGGCTCATCCGGATCTCCCTTTGTGCTTGGATGGCAAGGTAGGCCCTTTCTTAAAAAATGCCAATGTTAAATATTTGCTGGCCTTGCAGAATATAAACTATGTATACACCCATATTGCTGAGTTGGGCCGGATCCGGACAAAGTGGGGGATCCCAGAGTTAGTGAAGGTAAGGATACTTGTCAATCCCGAGACTCTGATGGACTGTAAACTCAATGAGGTGGTCATCTTCACTGAGGTGTTAAACCGGGGACTTCGGTTCCCACTAGACCCAAAAATTGTCAGGTATTTCTACCTGGTGAAGCTCTGCCCAAGCCAGTTGAGCCCGAACGCCTGGTATTCTCTCCTTGCTTGCATAATAGCATCGAGGTTGTCTAAACTCCCTCTCCCAATGGAGAAATTTTCCACTGTGGCAAGTCTATGCAAGAATCGCCACATTCCCATTTACCATCATAATATGGGGAATGATTTCAAGGTGGTAGACAACTTACTAGAGTCTGAGAAGAACTGGAGGACACAGTTCTTGTTCATCAGTGGGTCATGGGAGAATGGTAGGAAGATCAAAGCTAATACCAACCCTAATATGTTAACTAGCAGATGGAAGAGTACAGGTAAGTTATTTATCTTTGTTTTTCATGTTCTTATTTTTAACTTACAAGTATTCCTCTCCTGATTTATTTGTCACTTCTTTTTCAGTGCTGCCGAAGGAGTTTACCGGACACCTGGAGGAGGGGCAAACAACTTGTGCCAAACTGAACGCTTGGGTTGCGGAGCGTTGGGGGGAATGCCTTCCACAACTGCTTCACCTCAAGCAATCTGGTGAGGTCCCATATGTGGAACACCACAGGTCGGAGGGATCTCAAATAGGAAGAACTAACTAAACCTCCTCCTCCTGGCATAATCCTTAAACGGACAGAAGCCAAGCATGGTAAACTGGTCTTGCCTTCTAGAGCGAAAGCTCCCACCAAGATGAAAGAGAAAAAGAAGAAAGCCGCAACAGAGGCAGTCCAAGATGCCACAGAGGGAACCGGTTCGGGGAACCAAGGGGGAATCGACGCTGCCTTGCTCAAAGTAGTAGAGGCTGAGACATTTAGGGGGGCAGGAGAGTCACAAAACCCACCAAGGTCTCCCAAAAAGTACTGGAAAAGAAGAGCAAGCAGTGACAGAAAGCCTGCCAAAAAGAAAAAGGTCACCTTACGGGAATAAATAATTCTTCGCCCTTCAGAGCTTCTACCTCACTCTACCAGAGAAGATTCCGACAGGTCTGTAATCCGGAGAGGGTACCAAAGGATAGATTGATAGAGTGGACATTAGTGCCCTTCAAGACATTGATCTTTACTTCAACGACTCTGAGAATGATGACTTTGTTGGTCCCTTCCATCCTTCAAGCTCTTCTAACATGGTGACTTATAATGGTAAGTCTTTCTCCGTCTCCGGAGAACAAGACATTATGGCCCATTCCCTTCTTGGTCACCTCCAGTTAGCGCTTGATCTGGAGAGACAAATGAAGAGTCAAACTGCACTCATCAATACCCTCACTAGTGACAAAGAGTCTTTGTCAACCAATCTTCTTAATGCTAATCGGAGCATAGAAGAACTGAGAAAGAAATAGAAGCATTGAGGAAGGACAAAGAAGATCTATCAACCAAACTTGCTACTTCAGAGAC
Source organism: Limnanthes douglasii subsp. nivea (assembly GCA_036936605.1). Taxonomy (NCBI): domain Eukaryota; kingdom Viridiplantae; phylum Streptophyta; class Magnoliopsida; order Brassicales; family Limnanthaceae; genus Limnanthes; species Limnanthes douglasii. The sequence goes on from JAUPFV010000005.1 coordinate 95,314,474, forward strand.
GGCCAGTACCAAGCTCTAAACTAAGTGCTCCGGTTTGGAAAAGAATCTCACAACATTAAGGGAAGACTTGAAGACCAAAGATGGTATCATTCAAACCTTGTCCGGTGAGAAGACTTCCTTAGAAGGTACTGTGTTTATGGTGATCAAGGAGAAAGAAGACTTGGTGAAGGAGCAGGAACAAACTATTCAGGCAAGCATTGATAAATATACCAATGAGGTGATAGACTCCCTTGAGAAAAGATACAATGAAGTTAGGCCTGATATGGTGCTGCTCTTCCATGAGATATTTCCGAAGAGGACTCTTGGTCCCCTATAGAAATATGTAGAATACAAAGATCTTCCTCATCACACCATGGCAACTTGAGACAAGTATACTGATGATGAAGAAGGAACCGGTGAGAGTTCAAGCACCAAACTCAAAAGTCCTAAGAAAGGAGATGATGAAGGAAAATCCGAAGGGAACAAACCCTAAGGTTTAAACATCTTTTTGTTCTCTTACTTTTGTGAACTACTAAAGTCCTAGGATGGCCAAGACATTTTTGTAATGTTATCCGGTTGGAGTCCGGATAAGTCTTTTAAAATACTTAAAGTCCTTGGATGGCCAAGGCACATTTGTAATTTGGTAATGTTATCCGGTTTGATCCCGATAGGTTTATTTATCAAATCTTGCTTTGTTTAATACTTTATTTCCTTTTACTTTTACTAGCTAATGTTTCAATAGCCCCAACCTTTATTTAAATAGCCCTAATTATTTCAGAAATATTAAAATGAGAGTGTTTAATATCTCCGATAACATGTATTTAATGGTCATCCCTCAACCAGGTTAATCTGATCTATCAAAGATCCAAAGTGTTAAATCAAAGACTTGTACTTGAATGGAATTATAGTTAAACTACATCGGATGTTTTAAGAAGGCATCATATTTGATTGAATGAAAAAACCGGACACCTCATTAAAACCTCCCTGCTCCACCAGGGTAGGAAAGAGTATGCCCCCTAATATTTAGATTGACATTTAAGAAGTAAATATTTACACAACTTTTACTCTAGATATAACCTGAGCTGTTCAATATTCCAGGGGTGCTTCAAAAGCCTCCCTTCTTTGTCCTGAAGCCTATATATCCCGGGCTTAAGCTTTACGAACACCTCATAAAGGCCTTCCCAATTCGGAGCCATCTTAACGATCTGCTTCTCCTTGGTGTGTAAGAAGAATTTTCTAAAAACCTTATCTCCCAATTGAAAATGTCTTCTCTTGAACTTGGAAGCAAACCTGCTTCTCATCAAGCCTTGGTAGTGACTGTTCTAAGATGAGCTTTAACCCCTATTTCTTCTATTATGTCAAATTTATTCCTAATTACTATCTCATTAGCTTGTTCGGAATAGTTATGGACCTTGTATGATGGTAGGGTAGCTTCTATAGGAGTAATAACATCCATCCTATACACCAAGGTAAAAGGAGATTCCTGTGTAGCAGCCCTAGGAGTAGTCCGTTATGCCCACAATACTTCTTGCAGATAGCTTGACCACTTCCCTAAAACCCCTTCTAAATTCTTTTTTAACCCGGACAAAATAGTCTTGTTGGCTACTTCAACCTGGCCATTTGCTTGTGGGTGGAAAGGAGAAGAGAAACAATGCTGAATTCCCCTGGAAGCACATAAATTCTTTATTTCCTTGTTATCAAACCGTGGCCCATTATCTGTGGTAATTTTCTGAGGAATCCCAAATCTGCAACATATGTTAGATAAGATGAACTTTATGATAGTTTTCGAAATGGTTCCTGCCAGATGAGCTGCTTCTATCCATTTTGAGAAGTAATCAATAGCAACAATGATAGTCCTGCACCCTCAGGCCGCCATTGGTAGAGGTCCAACTAAATCCAACCCCCAACGAGGAAAATGTATTGGCTCATAAATAGACTCCATAGGCACTACTGGCACATGAATTTCGTTGCCATACCTTTGACATTGATCACACTATTTTACCATTTATTTAGTATCTGCCATTATGGATGGCCAATAGTATCCTCCCAATAATAACCTCCGGGTTAGTCCCCTGTAACCACAATGTGCTGATCCTTCTCCGTCGTGTAGTTCAGATAAAACGGTTTGGGATTCTTCAACCCCCAAACAGCACATGAGAGGTTTGCTGAAGGATTTTTTATATAGATTCTCTCTAATGATAAAAAAAACCACGATCGTTGTGTTTAATTTTTCTTGCTAAATCTTTCTCTGGAGCCAAAACCCCATCAGAGATATATTGAAGAAGGGGAATTATCCAATCTTTAGATTGAAATACTTGTATGCTTAAGATTTCCTCCTCTTCCTTGTTCTAAGTGATTGTATGGATGGGAATTCTTGTATATGAATGCAAGAGTCGGACTCAGAGTATGCTATGGTTGCCAAGGAATCTGCCAGCATATTTTTTGATCTAGGAATATGCTCATAGCAAACATTCTTGAAGTTGGCTGCTACCTTTTTAAGGATGAATAAGTATTTGATCAGCTGTTCCTTCTTGGCCTCAGATTGACCTTGAACATGGTGGTTAAGAAGCTGAGAATCACTCATCAACCTAACTATTTTAGCCCCACATAGGAAAGCTAATTTAAGACCAGCTATAGATGCTTCATATTCAGATTCATATAGCTTGGTACATTTTATCACCATACAGAGAGGTTAGGAAAATTCGAGCCCCACAACCCATTGTTCTTGATCCACCATCAGTCCGGACTACCCATTCTTTTTTATTTTTCCCTTCTGAAACTTGTTTAGAACTCCTGTCCGAATGGAATTCTATTAAGAAATCAGCAACAGATTGAGCCTTGAGAGCAGTTCGTGGGGCGAAATCAATGTCATAATCACCCAATTCTATTGACTACTTGGTCATTCTGCTTGATATATCCGCTTTCTGAAGAACATTATTTAATGGAAAAGACATTCAGACAATGATGAAATGAGACTGAAAATATGGCCTCATTTTTCTTGCAGCAATCATCAAGGCTAGTGCCAGCTTTTCAAGCTTCAGGTACCTCTTCTCAGCATCTATTAGGCTCTTGCTGATGTAGTACACCGAACGAGGGTAATTGTCCACCTCTCTTACCAACACTGCACTTATAGCATATTCTGACACATCCAAGTATACATAAAGTGTTTCTCCTTCTTCAGGCTAAAAAAGGGTTTTTGGTGAAGACAATTGTTTTTTTATTCCATCAAAAGCTTGGCTGCATTGTTGAGACCAATTAATCTTTAGCATTCTTCAAGGTCTCAAAAAACGGAGCACACTTGTCCGAAAACCTTGAAATAAAACAATTTAAGACAACCAATCTTCGAGGGGGATCCATTTCTAACATGGCGTCAAGCTGATCCGGATCGGGCTGGATCCTTTCTCACTTATCACATAACCCAAAAAATTTCCGGACTGCACCCCAAAGACACACTTTTCTGGATTCAACTTTAAATTTACCTTAGTCAAATTGGCAAAAGTTTCTCGAAGGTCAATTATGTGCAAATCTTCTTCTAAACTTTTAACCATCATATCATCGATGTAAACCTTCATATTCCTGCCAATCTTATCAACAAATGCTTTGTTCACCAACCTCTGATAAGTAGCCCCAACATTCTTCAACCGAAAAGGCATCACCTTGTAGCGATTGAGACCCCTGTCTGTAACAAAAGTAGTGTGATCTGGTCCTTCAGATCCACTTGTATCTGGTTGTACCCAGAGAAGGCATCCATGAAGGACATCAACTTGTTTCCAGATGTTGAGTCCACCAACTGATCTATCCGGGAGACTGGATAAATATCTTTTGTGCAAGCTTTGTTGAGGTCAGTAAAATAGATACATATACGCCATTTCCCATTCTTTTTCTTGACTAACACCGGATTGGCAGTCCATAAAGGATACTGGGACTCTTTTATGTGCCCCATCTTAGTAAGTCGATCGACTTCTTGAACTATTACATCAGCTTTATCCTTAGAGAAAGCTCTCCTTTTCTACACAACAAGTGCAACATCACTTCAGATGAACAACTTATGTAATATAACACTTGCAGGCACTCCGGGCACATCAGCATTGCATCAAGAAAACATGCTGGTTATCTTCCAAAAAGGATAACAATTTCCTTTTTAACTCTGGCGCCATCTTGGAGCCAATCTTTACACTTTTACCTTTTTCCAGAGAGTGGGTTTCAATTTCTTCAACCGGTATTAAAACACCGGAGACCTCTCTAGGGTCATCAATTTCACCCTCTCCTTCAGAAGACCCCAATAACTGCTAATCTTCATTAACCCGGACTGCTCCTAAAGTTTAGGAGCAAGCGCAGTTGCATAACACTCCCTTGCTACCTGCCCTTGAACCGCATATTTCAAACATTGGTGGACTGTTGAGGCCGCAACATGCATTCTAGAGAGCCAGGACCTCCCAAAGATTACATTGTAGCATGTGGGGCAGTCTACCACAATGAATAACAATCTGACCAGGTTTTTAAAAGGCCCCTTGCCAAACAACACCTCTTCCACAAACTGCCCGATGACATCCGTAGAGCTTCATGTGAAGCCCACAATGGTTCTGTTTGACCGTTGAATAACGGCCAGATTTTTCATCTGCTTGTAAGAACTCAAAAAGAGAATGTTTGCCGAACTGCCTGTGTCTATCAGAATTTGTCTGATATCGTTGCCCCCAATAGATGCTCCTATCACCACAACATCCTCATGAGGACCATCAATGTTTCTTAAATCATCATCATCAAAGATTACAAACGGAGAAGGGGTTTGGGACAGATAGGAAGACATGCCTCCTCCCAATTGAGTAGCCAGACTGTGAACATGCCTCTTCCTTGATGAAGGCGTGGGTGCTGTCATGGTATCCCCTCCGAATATGGTAAGTGACTCAAAGAAACTAATGAGTCCGGACACCGTTTTGACCTTTATGTTATGAACCCCACTTTATTCCGAGTTGGATCAGGCTTCAGATACTCTGAATCAACATCAAATCTTTCAAAGATCACCATTGCCCCCTTCGGAGCAGATGTTCCTGCATTGTTCGTAGGGCCACTTCGAGGAGCATTGTCAAGCCTGTTTCCACTTCTTCTTTTAACATAAGCACCCAGCTTGACTCTTTCAATGAGATTCTGTACTTCATGCTTCAAAGCGATGCAGTCTTGGGTATTATGGCCAATATCATGATGATACTGGAAAAAATAAGTATTACAACTTTCTCTAGGAGATTGTAGTGCTGATGGTTTCTGGAAATGGACCTCATCTTTAGTCTTGTCATAAATAGTAGCCACACTCTCTTTTAATTCTGCAAATCACTCTGGTTGAACCCAAGGACCTCTTTTACTCCTTGACTACTGGCTCTGAGCTGGATTTGGGTTAGATTGAGTCTGTTTGGCCCTGCTGGACCCTTGTCCGGTTTCTTTAGCCTTGTATCCAGACTGGTTTTGATTTTGAGCTGCAGGGACGGAGCTCACCTGATGGTGAACCGTGGTTTTCTTTGTTTCATCCACCTTGATCTGATTTCTCACATGGTTTAGCAAGCCATCCCAAGTCATGGCCTTCTTCTTGGTCACCGAATTAGCCAGATTCCCAGGATTCAACCATTTTCTTAAAAAAGCAATTGCCACCTGGTCGAAGCAGTCTGCTAACCCATTTTTGGTATTCACGAACCAAATTATGTAGTCCTTTAAGGACTCATTTGGCTCTTGGTCACAATGGATAATAGTATCTCCATGGCCCTTCACCTCTTTACTTCCCACAAACTGCCTTCGGAAGGCAACCCAGAATGTATCAAAGTTTCTAATACATCACTAGGGTAAACTGTTGTACCATTTAAGAGCACTTCCCGTAAAATATTGGGAGAAGGCCCTACACAGTTTCTCATCATCATCAAAATTCATCATGAAGTTCTTGAACTGCTCCAGATGATTGTCCGGATCTTTACTCACATCATACTTCTCCATTTTAGTACTGTCTAACCTTTTGGGTAGGTTTCTGGACAATATCTTGGTAGAAAATGGTGATTGTCTCTAATTCCTACTACGAATTAAGACTGTGTCTTCATTTGGTGTTGCAAAAATACCTGGTTCATCATGGAAAGCAAAAGAATCAATCAACAGCTGATCCACATGCTTGTGACTGTGGCTGTGAGATGACGCTTTGCCCAAATGTCTTTTAAGTCTCCCATGCCTATCTCTATTTCTTGAATATTTTTTAACTAGTTTTTTGTTTCTTCTTGGACCTCCGTTCATCACTGCTTGATGACAAAGACTCTTCAAGCTCAGCCTCGTTCGAAGAGCTACTGGAGGACTCAGAACGTGAAATTTCCACTGGCTTAGACCGGTGAGACTTCTTAGAACTGACATGAGTCTTTTTTGTACTTAAATGAGTCTTTGCCGAGAGATCATTCTCCCTAGGATTGTCAGTATGATAGATGGCTGACGCCTTTGACTTCTCCTTTAAATCCATTTCTGCTTTTTTAATGGTCCTCAACGCTTCTATTTCTGCTCTCAACTTGTCTCGTTTCTCGGTGGTGTATGCATTATTTTCCCCAACCACCTCCATCATAGGTGGTGGAATTGCTTGCTTGTTTGCATCCATCCGAACAGGTATTTTTCGTTGGTTTTGAATACAAGATTCAGGCACCGTCTCCTCTCACTTTTGTCGCCAATTTGGTTTGATTTATTTTGGGCTGAGGGTAATTTTGTAAAGTGTTTTGGGTATTAAGTGTTTTGGTATAAAGTAGTGAGAGATTTGAGCAGCCTGATTGTATTAAATATTTATTACACTCATTAATGAAAGTAGTTGGGGTATTTATACCGTTAATTACGGACCCATGAACTTATGGATCAAGTTATAAAACCGGGTCAAGTTTAAGGATCCATTAATCTATTAAGCTAATTAGTACATAACTTAGTCAAAAAGGTATTTAGGTGTTTATTTACTTTTGTCAGCTCCGGAGAGTTGAGTTGTACGTTTATGTCCGAATTGCCCTCGTCCAGATAACTCAGTAATCTGTGACTGGATAATCGGATCTCATCAAAATTAAAAAATGATTCAACATATAACAAAACTATATATTAATTATTAATAACATAACAATCTTCACTACTAGAATAAATAGTTTTTGCGACGAAATTTTTTTGGCTTAAAAATTTATATTCTCTCAATATATTTATTGTAACAATAATTTTGTCGCAAACCGTTCGCTGCAACAGCACCCTCACGGTAGGTTTTATGCGACAAAAATCTAATTTTGACGCCACAAAATCGATTTAAAACGAGGAAATATATTTCTCGTAACAAAGTATTCTAAAGCGGCAAACAACTTTTGCCGCAAAAACTATTTTGTCGCAATCGATTTTTTTCGTGGCGAAAATAATTTTTTCACAAATATTTATTTTTTTTTGCGACAAAATATTTTGTCGCAATGGAAATGATATTCTGAAAAAAGTATTTTTCGATTATTTTTGTGACAACTAATTGTTTTCGTACTAAAAAAACTTTTATGACCAAAACAATTTTTTCGCAATTGTTTGTCTTTTTTTTGCGGCAATCCATTATATCGCAATAAAAAACGATATTGTGAAAAAATATTTTTTGCAATTGATATTTTGTACAACAACTAATTTTTTTTTCGCAAAAAAAATATATTTTTGTGACGAAAACAATTTTTTCGCAATTGTTTGGTTTTCTCCAACAATAAGTTTATCGGAAAAAAAATCAGACAAAATTATTTTTCGCAATTGATTTTTTGACAACTAAGCTATTTTTCGCGATAAAAAAACCCTAGTTAGAACTAATATTTCCTCACTCTAAAAAGAATTATTTTAATATTATAAAACTTATCATTGGCAATAAAAATTTTAAATTATTTTCATTTAATTAAAAAGAAATATTATAAAAACTAAATTTGTAGTTAAAACCAATTAGTTTTGTACAAGTATATTTATTTCAATACAAGTATCTTATACAAAAACATAAGCCATGACAAAGTATTTATTCCATGATAATATTTTTACTAATAAATTGTAGACAACTTGTTAGACTTTTGCTTATTTAGCCCAACTATTATGGGCGTGTAAAAGTTTTGTACCTCAATTTTGAAAGTTTATTTTGAATTAAAATAATAATAATATAATATATTACAAATTATAACGGTTACAAGATATAATCCCAATACAAAACAAAACCTAATCCTTTTAATGCTTTTAAATAGTTGGATACTATTATAAATTTAGACACTATGATGCAAATTTAGAGTAATATCTCATTATGCATCTTCTTATTATTTTTATCTCGGTTTGGTTGGTTGGATATTTTCTTCTTTTATCCAGCCATCCTGAGATTATATACCTGATTTTTATGAAATAAATTCATTGGTAGTTCATCTTCTTACTATTTAAGTTACTAAAACATCAGTAGAATATGATTCGAGACTAAGTACCAATATAAGCACAAAATTCTGCATCGGTCCATACTTGTTATTTGTTATTGCAGATTTGGTGATGGAGACCTGGAAAAATTATGGAAACCATTTTAAATAGAAATATCCATAACTTTTTTAAATGGTTTAAACTCAATTTTTCTAAATTTTTATCTCTCAAATTATCAGAAAAACAATATTTTCTAAATTTTTCTTTGATACTCTTTGTAGTTGAAAAGAAGAATTCTGGTGTCCAAACACCCCTTAGGCTTAATATAGTATTATACAAAGTTTAGAAGAATTTTTACTGGTTTCTCCTTCCCTCTTTCATCTATTTTTAGATAATCTCAACTTGTTCCTCCAGTTCCACGTTATTTCCAATTATTACGATACTAGTTGCATCATGGGGTGGATGGTTGATATGTACCACGTTGTTTCTAATTATTACAACATTGGTTGCATTTAGGGTGGTTAACGGTTCTTCGGAACCGAGAACCGGACCGAAACCGAACCGATAAGGACCGGACCGAGAATCGGACCGAATCTTAATGGTTCAGTTTGTGGTTCCATTCTAAAAACCGAAAACCGATAAGGAACCGAAATAAAAAATCGGTTAGGAACCGAACCGATAGAACCGATAAACTGATTGAACCGATATGGAATCGAACTGATAAAACCGGTAAACTGATATAACCGATACGGAATCGAACCGATAAACCAGTAGAACCGATAGGTAATCGGACTAATAAAACAATCGATTATTTATTATTATGATTTATTCTTTTATAAATTATATTACCAAAATTAATAGTTAATTACCCATTTTTAACAAAATCAAACATTAATTTATAAACTTTAGTTGTTATATTATTTATTTAAATAAAAATAAATAAAAAATTAAATTTTAATTGGATTTAATTTTTTTATATAGATCGAACCGGACCGATAACGAACCGAACCGGGACCGGACCGAACCGAAATCGGACCGAACCGGAACCGAACCGAATCAGACCGAACTGAACCGGATCGGACCGGATCAAACCGAAAGCTTAGCGGTCCGGTCCGGTTCTAAAAATTGGAACCGAAAGCTTAGCGGTCCAGTTCGGTCCGAACAAATAAGCTTAGCAATCCGGTCTGGTTCCGTCAAAACCCGGCCCGAACTGGACCGATAACAGTCCTAGTTGCATCATAGGGTGGATGATGTTTATCTACGATAAAAAAAATCACATGTTCGTGAGTGTTTAGATTTTTATGTCATCTTGTATCAGTTGATGAAAAACTGCAACAAAATAATGCAACTAAGATAAATGTATGGAAAATGGTTCCTACTAAATATGAGTAACTTTTGTGAATATAACGTACAATAATATTTTTGTGACTGTGCACATTGTTAATAGATGGACCGAATAAAACTGATTTAGTCTTAAAGTTTTTTTAAAAAAATACTAAATTGATAAAAATATTTTGTGAACAATTCATACTTAGTATCTAATCTCAAAAAGATTTTAATGCTTATGCAATTAGAGCGATTTTGTTTCTAGAAAACTTGGGCATGAGTTATATTCATACAAATGAGTGAGCACTTTATTTAAGTCCAACTATCATTTTAATACCCTACTAGTTAATTTTGTCCACTAATAAGCTTAACAAGACCTCCTGAATAACCTTTCAAAATCTATGCAGACAAAAGTATAGAAATTTCTAACATTTCAGGTACAATCTAAGCAGTGGAAGACTCATAAAAAGCAGCGGATATTGAGGAATGAAATTTATGAAAGCATCCTTGTAAAAATTTCAAATTGAGTACTTGAAATTTATGTACTACAGAAAACCTTAGTCATCAAAAATTTCGTCTTATATATTGCTTGCCTTGAGTAAATGGTTGATTTGAAATCTAGGACACATCTGAATTACTCTTACCAGAGTAGGGAAAAGAAACTAACGAAATCAAGAATCGTGTTAAGAAGAAGAATGATTTGAGTGGGACTTAATCAAGAAATTGAGTTGAAATATATACAGACAAATGAGGAGGTTGGTGATGTCCTTACTAACGCTCTTCCTAAATGGAAGTTCGAAGAGTTCAGATGAGCTCTCAGTCTAGCTGATCGAAAGAATGCAATAACGAGAAGTGTCACAAATTAATGTACTCTTTAATCTCGGTTACCAGAAGCCGACAAACAGTTCCCACTTGGTTCCCACTTGGTTCCCGCACAGTTCCCACAGAGTTCCCGCACATTTCCCACAATTCCCACAAAATCCCCAAAAGAAGCAGACAACTCCAAATCAATTCCCAACTATTAAATGACGTTAGTGAAGCAGCGGGAGTTATATTAAGAAGTATGAAAGTCTCAAATTACTAAGTGATGTTAGTGGGTAGTGAGAATCATATTTTGTATAAGTACTAAACTTTTTTGTTTCATTTCTTCATGTAATAAAATCAAACTATTTGTATGTTCAAATTGTTTCATCTGTCTGTTCAATTTGTTTCATGGTATCAGAGTAAGGTCTCTAGATATGAAGTGTTTGAATTTATTACATAGAGAAATCATATCAAGTGTTATTACTTGTAAATTAATATTAATGGAAGTAATTCAGCTTCTCTTATGTCTACATAGAAGCTTGTTGGAACCAATTACCAATATTGGCGCTTGTGTATGGAGGCCTTTATTCAAGGACAAGATTTATAGGATCTTGTTTCCGGTACCGAGATACTTTATAGTGATGCTCCGGAAAACACTAAGTTATTGAGGAAATGGAAAGTAAGGTGCAGAAAGGCTTTATTCGGGTTAAGAACTTCGATCGGTTAAGAATTTATTGATCATGTCCGTGCATTGGATTATCCAAAATGATATGCATATTCAATATCTTAAGAATGAGCTTGCTTCGTTAACCCAAGGTAATATGTCAATATCTGATTTCTTTCTTAAGGTTAAGAATGTATATTCGGAAATTTCAGGGTTTGGATAGTGATGAACCTATCAGTGATGCAAGGCTAAGATGTTATTTGATTCGTGGATTACGATCTGACTTCATGGCGTTTATATCATCAATATAAGGATGGGTTAACCAACCATCAATTTTTAAGTTAGAGAACCTACTCTCTAACCAAGAAGCATTGCCTAAACAAATTCTTGGTAAGTATTCAATTGATGTTGAAGATAAACTGTTTACTAAAGATAGGTCAAGATAGAAAAACACACAAAATCACTTTCAAAATTGTGGTAAGAAGAAAAGGATTGAGGGGGAGTCAGCAAATCACTTTAAACGAATATGTTTTAGATGCGGAAGGACTAAACACATGAAGTCAAATTTTCGTGCAAAGCTTATTTACAAGAAGTGTGGAAAACCACGCCACATTAAACCAAACTATTATTAAAAAATCGTTAAATCAGATGCAAATGTTGCATTTGATGCTGAAGATAGCAATGAGCTACAATGGGAAAATTGTTTCTCAATTGAAGTTATTAATCAACCGGACAACATGGCTTCTGCTACACATAAATCTAAAAAATAATCGGAGATTAATACTAGCTGTATTGACTACAATATCGAGTGGATCGTTGATTAAGGTTGCTCATATCATGCTACCGATAATGCTTCTATACTCTCTGATATTTGTCCTCATTTGAGAAAACGAGTAATTGTGACAGCAGACAACTCATTACATCCAGTAGTGAAAGAAGGTAATTTTAGTGTGAAGGCTGCAAATTTAGATGATGAAAGTCTTACACTTGAAAACGTATATCAAGTACCGGGTTTAAAGAAGAATCTTGCTTCTGTCTCTCAAATTACTAATTCCGGTAAGTATGTTTTATTCGGACCAAATGATGTTCAGATTCTTGATGATTATAAAGGTGTTGATCTTAATGTCTTATTCACTGGAAGAAAGATAAACTATTTATATATTTTATTTGCAAGTGAAGCGTATGTAGAAAAGACAAGTCAAAATACAACAACTTCACTTTGGCATACTCGACTTGGACATGTTGGTAATCAACTGTTGCAACAAATATAAACAAATAGACTACTTGAAGGAGTTCCTTTATTCAAATCAACAAATCAGGATGTCATTTGTGGTGGCTGTCAATATAATAAGTTACATCTACTTCATTTTTAGAAACCCTAAAGCGTGCATCGTCGATGTTTGAGCTTGTACATTTTGATCTCATGGGTCCTACAAGAACACCAAGCTTTAGTGGGTTCCGCTATATGATGGTTATTTTTTATGATTTCTCTCGCTATAGTTGGGTGTATCTCTTGAAAAATAAAGGTGAAACTTTCACACACTTTGTTCAATTCAAACAAATGGTAGAGAAACAATTCATGTCTGTTTTGAAGTGTTTGCGAACTGATAATGAAGGCTAATTCCAGTCACAAATTTTTTTGGAATTCTGCCACAAACATGGCATTCATCAACAACTAACATGCCTGGATACCCCAGAACAGAATGGAGTCGCCGAGCGTAAGTTAACACATCTTACAATGACTTTATCTTGGATGCACGATCAGAACGTTCTTAAAGAACTGTGGGCCGCAGCTATGTAGTGTGCCTGCCATGTGATAAACCGATTGCCTCCATGGCCAGGTACATCAAAATCTCCTTTTGAGCTTCTATATACTATCAAACCTAATGTGAGTTACTTTAGAGTCTTTGGGTCTCTTTGTTATGTTTATACACCTACGTAAAATTGAACTAAGCTTGATCTGAAAGCAAGAAAGTGTGTGTTTGTTGGTTATGACGTGAACATGAAAGGATGGAGATGTATGGATCCTATCACTAAGAATATTGTGACTTCTCGTGATGTTGTTTTTCATGAGGTTTTTACCCAACTGCTGGTCCGGAAGAAACCTCTGTATTTGTGCCATTTTTTGAAATTGATCCTGAGCCAATCTCTGCTGAAGAAGATGTTAGTGAGATGGGGAGTTCAAAAGTTTCTGGTCATAATAATTCACCACAAGGATAAATCGCACTCCGAAGAACTATAAGACCTAGGAAGCTACCTATTTATTTAAAGGATTATGAAGTTCAAGCAAACCAATGTACTATCACTTCTTATTTTGTGTTAGAAGACATGCTAGAAAATGAGCCTTCATCCTATATTGAAGCTCAAGGGAATTCAGAATGGGAGAATGCAATGAAAGATGAAATTACAGCCTTGGACATAAATTCTACTTTGGTTCTTGTACCGAAACCGAAATATGTTGAAATTGTTACATGTAAATGGGTTTACAAGTCAAAGAAGGCAGCAGATGGAAGCATTTCTAGACATAAAGTTTGTCTAGTTGCTCGTGGTTTCTCTCAACAACATGGTTTTTATTATGAAGAAACCTTCAACCCAGTTGCAAAGACGGTAACAATTCGTACCATTATTTCTTTGGCAGCAAACAAAGATTGGACTTTTTGGCAATTCGATGTAAAGAATGCTTTCTTCTACGACAAACTGGATCGGGATATATATATGGACCAACCACTTGGTTTTATTTCAAAAGAATTTCCAGAATATGTCTGCAAACTTAAGAAGGCACTATATGGTCTCATACAAGCACTTCATGCGTGGTATGCTAAGATTACAGAATACTTCCTATTTTACGGTTATTATCTAATCTGATTTAGATCCAAGCCTTTTTGTGAAAAATGATGGAAATTTAAATACTATGATCCTTTTGTACGTTGATGATAAAATTATTACTAGTAATAATTCAACAGAAATCAAACGGCTGAAAGAGGATTTATCTACTCGCTTTGAGATGAAACACTTGGGAAAAGCTCACTACTTCCTTGGTTTAAAAGTTGAAGAAGCAAATGGCTATTTTCTGTCACCAAGAAGTTATGCTACGAAGTTTTTAACACAGTTTGGTATGGAAAATGCAAACTATACAACCACTCTAATGGATCCAAGTCTAAAATTACACAAGAATGAAGGTGAATTATTAGATGATGCGACTGGGTATCGCAAACTTGTGGGCTGTCTTTTATACTTAGCAGTAACTCATTTGGACATTACTTTTTCTGTTGGAATAGTATCTGAATTTATGAATCAACCGTGTGTTGGTCATATGGCTGCTAAAAAAACTTCCATATGTGAAAGGAACTTTAGAGTATGAGCTGATATATCAAAGGAATACAAAGTTCCGCTTACGTGGGTTTGTTGATGCTGATTGGGCAGGAAATGTGAATTACATACGCTCCACTTCAGGTTACTTCTTCAATATTGGTTCAACAACTATCTCTTGGTGAAGCAAGAAGAAAGACACAATTGCATTATCAACTGCTGAAGCTGAATATGCTGTATCCACATTAGCTTCCCAGGAGCGTATTTGGCTTACAATACTTATTGGAGATGTCAATCAGGTGCTACACCTTCCTATTTTCACATTTTGGTGACAACCAAAGTGCCATTAAACTTGCTGGAAATCATATGCTTCATGCTCACACAAAACATATTGATACTCTCCATCACTTTAGGGTACTTAATCAATAAATTGAGTTGAAATCTATATACAGAAAAATGAGCAGGTTGCTGATTGACTTACTAAGGCTCTTCCCAAATCGAAGTTCGAAGAGTTCAGAAGAGCTCTTGGTCTAGTTGATCGAAAGAATGCACTAAGGAGGAGTGCCACAAATTAGTGCACTCTTTAATCTCAGCTACAAGAAGCAAATAGACAGTTCCCACTTGGTTCCCACACAGTTCTTATAGAGTTCCTACAGAGTTCCCGCACAGTTCCCATAATTCCCACAATTCTCACAAAATCCCGAAAAGAAGTAGACAACTCCAAATCAATTTCCAACTATTAAATAACGTCAATGGAGTAGCGAGAGTTATATTAAGAAGTTTGAAAGTCTCAAATTAGTAAGTGATGTTAGTGGGTAGTGAGAATGATATTTTCTATAAGTACTGAACTCTTTTTTTTCATTTCTTCAAGTTATAAAATCAAACTATCTATATGTTTAAATTGTTTCATATGTCTGTTCAATTTGATTCAGGCCCTTAACATTATATTGTCCCTTTTGCTGGACTCATAAGCCAATCACAATCATAATATGTGGCTGCACATGAGGATATACACAAAATAAATCATAATAACACTACAACTTAAGCAGTAAAACACGAGAAATCGATTATGTATGGACCTTCTAAGAACCCAAATATATACACAAGTTGATCCTTCTAGATAATGTCCTATTAAGGAAGATCATCAATTACTTTACATACATAATTTGTCACGATACCAAAGTATGGATTATCTATACTAAAAACCTTGTGCACCTATAGTAAATCATAAATTTCGAATTCCTTAAATTGTCCCTATTATGAAATATTTTTTAAAAATAAAAACCTTCAGACCTTCGGTGGTAACTGCGTGGGGCACAATTTTCTAAACTCAAAGAACTATAGCACATCTAGGCTCAGAGGAAGTGAATCCCATAATCGACCACGAACGTGAAAAACAACAACTCATTTTAAAGATAGTAAAATGATTCTCACCTTTCTTTGGGAAGTGTATGATAACACCCGGAGGACTACACCCGTCCCTTAGCTTATTCAACTTTCACTACTTATACGAATATCTTATTATAGGTACCAATAATTTATCCTCGATATTTTTGTACACCATCACTCTTATGTCTCACAAGATGATTGGAGATAAAATAACATTTCCCTTTGTATAAAAAATTATATTAGGTGATGAAAAAGCATTTGGTAAGCATTCATCATGAATGACCGTTGCCCTCATCCCCCAGAGAAGATTTTCTAATGGAACCTCATCATCAAAACTATCTCCCAAACGATGAGCATCAATAACATTGGAAGGACAAAATTAACTCTCTTTAGACCCATCTTGATAATAAAGGTGTCCATATGAAAGAAAGATGAAAGAGGAAGGCAAAAAATAAATTTGTTTTCATTTCTCACGAATGTTCAAGGAAATAAATATGTGAAACAGACCCCGCATGAGAAGATCATCATTCTGCAGGTAAAAGTAAGTTATAATATTTCCCTTGATTTCAATTAATCTAAAGGTTTATAAATTAATATTCTCAATGGCTAAGATGCGACACATTCAACGTCTAAGATGGATGCAACCAAAACGTTTGAGATAAACACTGTTAGATGACCCTCCTACTTTTCTATAAGATGTAATTAAAAACCTTTACTCTACTGATGCAAGTTAAGATATCTGGAAAAATGTTGTGAAGCGTTAAAGATGGTGAGAAGGTTGGAGACAAGGAGGAGTTGGTTGCTGTAGAGAGTGGTTTTGATTTAGGGTTTGTAATGTCTGAGAATGATTTGGGAGAAAACAAACTCTCCAAGGTTATATGTTTCGGGTCAAGTATTGGTTCGGGCAAACAAATGAGAAATAGTGGACTGAAGCCAAGTCTTTACTCTAGGCATTGTTGGAGTGGACTCTATTGAAAAGCCTATTACATATGTAAATAAATAACATGTATTAAACGTGTAACAATAGATGTAACCACTTAACGAAATTCTGTTACATGAAACAGAATTTTACATGACGGTAAATAAGGAATGTAACTGTATGAAGAATTTAGAGATATACAAACAATAAGAAATTTATAGTGCTTTCTTCTTCTCATCTCTCAAATCTAACTTCGTATCAGAGCAGTGATGATCCTCCAATGGCCAGGACAGACTCGCCGTCGTTCAACTTAGGGTCAGTTGATCAAATTGGTCCGTCAATGGACAACCTGCTAACAAACAACAACAACAACATGAATCAGATAAATGCTTTCACAACCTTAGGTTGGACGGAAGCAACTTCCTTTGTGGAAGAATATGGTGTTGCCTATCATAAGAGGAAACAAGCTGGGAGGCTTTATAAATGGTGAAAAACCATGTCTTTCCAAGCTAGTCAGTAGTTCAGATGGTTTGCTGGTTGAGAATGTTGAGTATGACAACTGATTTACGAAAGACGAGTTGCTAATAGGTTGGTTCTATAACACCATGAGTGCTGAAGTTTCATCTCAAGTTATGGCGGAAGAGACCTCCAAAGGTTTATGAGATACTGTGGTCAGGCTATCTGGTTCTCAAACAAAGTCTAGGATAACATTTTTCAAGGCAGATTTTTTTAGGACTAGGAAATGGAGCACATCTATGGAGGACTATCTAGCTAAGATGAAGCATATTACTAATATTTTAGCTCTAGCTGGTTCACCAATTTCCTTAGATGAACTAGTTTCACAAGTGTTATCAGGACTTGACACTGAGTATACTACAATTGTTGTTCAATTAGCTGACAAGGAAGTAAATAATTGGCTTGATTTACAAGCCATACTTCTCACCTATGAGAACATACTTGAACAACTAAGGAAGATTTAGATCTCTATAGAAAACTTAAACCTTATTGTTGTTAACAAGTCAGAATCTGAGTCTAATGGGAATAACATCTATGGTTCAAGCTCAACGTATGGAAACAGAAGTCAAGGTAGAGGTTTTAGAGGAAGGTATTCCCCAAACTACTCTAACAACTACAGGGGAATGAGTTCTTAGAGAGGTGGAGGTGGAAATTTTAATTACTCTAACAATAAACTTACATGTCAGATATGTGGGAAGTTTGGTCATGGTGTAACCTATTGTTATTTTAGAGACGATCCTAATGTGATGGGACAAGTACAAACTAATCAACCGATGACTGATCAAGATCAGATGCGATGATAGTCTCACAAGACTTTGGGAATTGAGATGAAAGCTGGTATGTTGACAATGGTGCTAGTCACCATGTCACCAACTTAGCTAAAATATTGAGCCAGAAAGTTTAATGCTCAGGTAACAAAACAATAATTGTAGGAAATGGTAGTAAACTAAATATTGAAAACTCAGGCAAAACCTGCTTATCTACCAAAAACAACAAAAAAATCTACCTAAACAACATATTATATGTACCACATATCAACAAAAACCTACTATCTGTTTCACAACTAACCTTTCATAATGATATTTTTCTTGAGTTTCACAGTTTTAAGTGTTTTGTAAAGGACAAGACAACATGGATGATTCATCTTACAAGGAGAGTTGAAACTAGATTGTATAGGTTGGAAGACTCATTTGTTCCTAGGTCTCCTAAGGCAGCTATTCTAAATTCCTATTCTTCAATGTCTCTTGTTTCTGTTCTACAAGATAAATCTACCTTTGAAAAGTTGTTTGAATCTAAGCCTGATTATAAATTCCAAAAAGTGTTTGGGTGTACTTATTTTCCTTGTCTCAGACCTTACCAACCAAATTAATTCCAATTTCATTCAGTAAAATTATTTCTTGGGGTATAATGATGTTCATATGGGCTATAGGTATCTTAGTCCTAGTGGGAGAGTGTATGTGTCAAGGAATGTCATCTTCAATGAAGATGAATTCCCATGTTTTTCTGGATTCCTAAACTCGCAATCATCTAATTCCGTGTCTAAAGGTTCTTGGCTGGATAAGTTTCCTAATGACAGTCTTACAGATGAGGATTCTAATCTACAAGAAACTTATTTAAACACATCACCTAACTGTTCTACTGATCATACCAACAATAACTATCCCTTATAACCAAATCAGCAATCAACTACTACCGGTGTTTTGCCTTATTAAAACTTACCTTGCAGACTCAACAACTCACAGCAAGCTCAAGCCACCTCTCAAGCCCTCTTTGAAGTTCATAGCCCTTTGCCAAGAAGTTTTCCTAAAACACAATCCATAAAAGAAGGTCAGTTAGTTATTGAACTTCCTTTTGATAAGACTACTAGCCAAATTATACCACAACCACTGTCAAACAGCCACCATGTAACCACTAGAGCTAAGGATGGCATGTCGAAACCTAAGCAAATTTACTCAAGAATTACCATATCTCCTACAATTACTGACAAGGAACTTGTTAAATTTTATAAGGCTGTCCAGTTGCCTCAATGGGTTCATGAAATGAAATGTGAATATAATTCCCTAATGGTAAATCATACATGGTCTCTTGTTGCCTACACCAATAACATGAGGCTGGTGGGCTACAAATGGGTTTATAAGTTAAAATACAACTAGGAAGAGTCTATTGAACGCTACAAACCTAGACTTGTAGCTAAGGGTTTTCATCAACAACCTGGTGTTGACTTGACTGAAACTTTATCTCTAGTCATAAAAGAATCTACCATAAGGCTTGTACTTAGTATAGCTGTATCGAGGGACTGGGTCATCAGAGAGTTAGACATAAATAACACTTTTTTAATCGTCGATCTAAAAGAACAGGTTTATGTGATGCAACCGGAAAGGGTTTGTTGACTCTAAATGCCCCGATTATGTATGAAAGCTGCATAAAGCTTTCTATGGGCTCAAGCAAGCACCTAAATCCTGGTACTCCAAGCTCAAGGATACTATGCTTTTGTGGGCTTTTCAGAATTCAGGGGCTGGCTGTTCAATGTTCGTTCTACGGTCAAAAAGTGTGTTTGTCATTCTACTGGTCTATGTAGAATGACATAAGTGTTACAGGGAACAATTCTTCCTACTTGACTATTTTATTCAGAGATTGAACTCTGAAGTTTCTCTCAAGGACATAGGCTCTCTCGAAATCTCTCTGCGAATTGAGGCTTACAGAGACGAGTATGGACTATACTTAACTCGGACATGCTATATAAAAGACTTACTGATGAAGGAAGGTTTGGCTATTGCCAACTCTTGTGTAACTCCTATGAAGGTTAGTCCCTCTCTCTGCAAGTCTAATGGTGAGCCACAATGTCATACAAGTTACAGAAGCTTGTTAGGGTCATTACAATATTTACTGCACACTCGACTAGACATTGCATTTGTTGTTAATAAGCTAAGCCATATTCAGCAATTTTCTACGAATGAGCATCTACGATGTGTAAGAAGAATCTTACGATACTTATCTAGTAATTTTACGATAGGGCTTCACATAAAGCCGAGTGACACTCATCAGTTTACGGGCTTCACTAATGCTGATTGGGGCAGCTTCTTTGGATGATCGTTGCTCAGTTGGTGGATACCGCATCTTTCTGGGCGATTCTTTGGCCTGGTGGTCTTCTAAAAAAGAAGGGGTTGTTTCTCGATCAAGCACCGAATCAGAATATCGGTCTCTTGTGAACTTGGCTTTTGAACTCATCTGGTTGAGGTCTGTTCTTCAAGAAATTCATCTTCCTTTGCATAAATCTCCGGTCATTTGGTATGATAATCTCGGAGCAAGCTCCCTCGTGTCCAACCCCGTGTTTCAATCCAGAATAAAACACGTTGAGTTAGATCTTCATTTTGTTTGCCATATGGATGTTCAAGATCTATTGGATATTAGATACGTACCTTCTCATGACCAGGTAGCTGATTTACTCCCCAAACCCTTGTCTCAAAATCGGTTCTTGTTCCTATGGGACAAACTAAGTCTCGGTATACCTCCTTTCTGTCACGAGAAAGACGCGCGTAAGATCCCATCACGCGGAGGTTGAGACTTTCTTTAGTCTCGGTAAGGAACTGGACGATCTTTTCCCCTATTGTATTGAATCAATAAAAAAAGAGGTCATTGCTACGACCCTCTATTTTTTGATCTAATATTGACCAGGGACGAGCTCCGACTTTCATAGGTCCTTGGTTTGACCTCTCATCGTGGTCCTAAATTTTTCCAGAGCGGGGCCAATTTCTCATACTTGCTCTGTGTGCCCCCCTTTCGTCGAGTGCCCACTGGCCTGTTGGCCTACCAAGTACTTGCCTGCTGCTCCTGCTACGTTTGAGGGGGAAAATTAAGATATCTGGAAGAAGGTTAAGAAGGGTTAAAGATCGTGAGAAGGTTGGAGACAAGGAGGAGTTGGCTGCTGTAGAGAGTGGTGTCGATCTAGGGTTTGTAATGTTTGAGAAGGATTGAGGAGAAGACAAACTCTCAAAGGTTATATGCGTCGGGTCGAGTATTAGTTCGGGCCAACAAATGAGAGATTGTCAACTGAAGCCCAAGTCTTTACTCTAGGGTTTGTTGGAGTGGACTCTATCGACAAGCCCGTTACAGATATAAATAAATAACATGTATTAAATCTGTAACAATAAATGTAACCACGTAACAAAATTCTATTACATAAACAGAATTTTACATGACTATAAATAAGAAATGTAATGTATGAAGAAGTTAGAGAAATACAAACAATAAGAAATCTAACTCTCTAAAATCTAACTCTCTAAAATCTAACTATGCACGTGTGATATTTACTTACGCGCCCTTTAATTCCTTATAGTGGAATAAATACCATAAGGATTTTTTCCTATCGGTTATATATAAATCCCCCACTATAACAATATAAAAACATTACAATCACTTATTAGCTTTAGACACAAAAAATAGATTAAATAATTTTTTTCTATTCTTCTCCAATACTAAAAAATATTTAGAAGGCCTACTCTCCTAAAAATAATTAATGTTGTAATATATCACACCTACATTGTAAGACTAACCTATTAATAATACTTAATACAGAAAATGAGGTGATTAAACGGCAATGCAAAATCTTATAATGTGATAGTTGATGGCACCCTTTATTCATCGCCTCATCTTTCAACAAGGATTATTCAGGTTACTTCAGGTTTTCAAGATTATAATCTGAATTGTTTTCTCTCTAGTCATTTCCTCAGTCTTTAACAATGACTATGGGGCTATTCAAGTCCTAACATCCAAATTTAAAAATTTCTTCATATCAAGTATGTTAGTAGTTTCCTCATTATTCGAAAAGGACTAGGGGGCTACTATGCAACACTCGTCGACAGTAGGAAGATTTTATTAATCATTTTTCAAGTTAAAACATCACCGAGACATAAATGAACCAATATAAGGCAAACATTTGAAAAATCTAGCAGCCGGCTACTTGAATTGGTACTTTGTTTTCTTGCATAAATAAATATTTTTATCTTCAAGGGAGGTTTTTGACTAACATGGCGTTTTTAACATATGCTGGAACATGGCCCACATAAATTAAATTTTGAGATGTATTTGAGGTTAGTTTGGATAGAGCAAAATGAATCTACCAAGGTGTTTAAATACTCTTTGGACTCCGGCCCAGAATGCTGCAATATCACTTGGTGTACTTGGGATCAGACATTCAATATCGAGCATCACACATATAATGAAGTACATATAATAAAGCACACAATACAAATAAAGGTAGTTGACCATCACTAAGATAGTCCTCCCTCGGTTATTTTGCAATGATTAGAGCTACTAATAAGGGTTAATTTCACCAACTTACCCGTATCACTACATCAATAAGCATATTGAGTTAAGAATCCTTTAAGCCAATAGCATGAGCCAATGCTCTTGGGATATGTCTCTTTGGCCGATGCTTGATAAGTGATGGTCCATCGACCAATCCGTTCTCTTGGGTAAATCTAAAAGGAAGCTACTATATCATCATCAATAGGTCTGGAAGTTATAGTTGACTACGTTAAGCATATCTAAATAAATAATTAGGCTCTTATAGTATTCTATAATTATTATAGTAATCAATAACATGTAAATAAATATAAATCGTAACCACTTCTCTACGTAAAGAAGATAAATTCATCAATAAAACCACAATATAACATTTTTACAACTTACTATTTTTTACAATTATCAGTAATAATATTGATTCTTTATTTCTCCCTATTCATTTTAGTTTTTCATCTAACATATTTATACCAATTTGTTTCTTTTTATCATAGATCGAAATTAGGTTATTCGAAGTCGAATTTACTTCATTCCTTTAGATTTTTTAGACGACTTTGATATTTTTGATAGTGTTAGAAAAAGATTTTGTACGGTCAATCCATACTATGTCGGGGGTACCTCCATATCGTGAGATGTTAGATCAAGTGAACGACCTCTCTATGATGTGAGATGTTGGGTAAATTAGAAGAGATGGACCGCTAAGGTGAACGACCCCAATCGATGATGAATTTTGGTTATAAAAAACAGATTGACTGCTCAACTGAATGTCCCCGATTTGATGTAGGATTTTGGGGCCAAATAAAAAAGGATGGTTATTTGAATAGTAAGGTAAATGGAGGAGGACTTAGCCTATTGGCCAAGTAGAGGGGTAGCTCAACACTTTGGCCACATAGAGAGGTCGTGTATGTATGGGACTTCCCATTACGTAATTGATTTATGGTTTTGTCCAACTACAATGTTCACGCATATGTATACTCTTATTTGGGTTATTATGCCTTTGACAAGGTATCATTAGGTCATTATCTCTTTGACAAGGCAAACGAGGTCTGACTTTTGGAACCTTACTTGGGATCTTCTTCATTCTTCGTCTATATAATATTTTATGTTGTATAACTATTGTTTGGAATATTAAAAAATAAAAAATATATCGAAAACATATTTGTGTTCATTATTGTACGAATATTAGGTAGTGTAATGAAAGATGTCGAAGACTATTGATTCTTATAACGGTATACGTGAAGTGTGATTGAGTAGTCACTTGAAAAATTGATGACTACACATTCTTAATATATTTTTATAAAAAAATAATAGGCTTATGCTTTTAAGGTTTCGAGAGGATGAGTAAAATAATCGGTCAAGGTTCTCCCTCTGTTCCTTCTTTGATGGTCGAAATTATGCTTTAATTTGTCTCTCTTTTTGAGCGTTTTCGCTTCAGATTTTTTTGAAGGGCTAACACCAGATGTATTAGCTGGTTTTTTTTTACCTTTTTTCTTCTGAGGTAGGTGACTGTCAGATTTGTTGCTGATAGGTACAAATACCTTGCAATCAGGATGAACTAATCTTTCGCAATCTTGACGAGGGTTAGGTTGTTCCATCAATTTTTCAGGAGGAAAGGCTCCATGTGTCATCCGAAAAATGACTGTTGAGGAATTTGAATGATTGGAAGGCTTTGTGGAAAGCATTATTCCATTCTGATTCAGCCCAAGCGGCGAGTTTAATGAATATTTATTTGGCTCTTGTTTGAGGAATGACACAGCGCCTCAGAATTTCTGATAAGAATATACAAGTTGACGGTAAATAAAGGTAACAACAATTTAAAATAATAATATTTTAAGAATAGTACTTACGACTACTCCTCCAGACTAGGTTTAATCTTGATGGATTGGCTTCAGATATTTCTTTACCGTAAGGTTTGGTCCCTTGGACAATTTGGTCAAGGATATGAAATCTTTGATGCTGATCGGAATCTTAGACAAGTGAGAAGCCATGATTACAGATATGGGTGTGAACTATTAATTTGGTGTCACTTGAGTTGGGAACAGATCTAGAAGTTCAAATCAGTTGACTATCATTGGATCTAATGGGAATCGAAGACCCCAATTGGTGATTTCCGGATAGACTACCAGCTCGTCTTTTTTACAAGACAATAATATAATCAGCATCAAGAGATCTCACTAACCGTTGCTCTTTCTTCATCGGAGATACTAATCAAAGCCTTCTTTTTTCTTGGTTTGCGAATCTTTTTATTTGTAGCGTTATCTGATTCTTTTGAGATTTCCTCATCAGAATCAACTTCATTGTCTAATTGAGTAGCATCAAAATCAAATTCCTCTGCTTTTGACGCCTTGTCTATCAGTTGTGGAGAATTCTTCGAGGGACTTTGTTGAGATAATGAGGCTTCCTCATCGATTTCCATCTGTGGAGGAGATTTGGTAAAAATATTTGATGTAGCATCGACATCATCTCCCATGTCTGTAAAAGTTATTTTTCTAGGAGATAGTGGGAAATAAGTTGAAGAAGGGGTTTCTTCGCATTCTTTCGAAGCAGATTTTCTTGCTTCACCACTAATTTGAGGTGATCATTATTAAGAGAAGCAAAAATTCGAGGTGTTCTACGCGTTTGAATTTTGGAAGACTGAGTCTCTTCTTTAATAATTGAAGGTGAAAAGACAGAAGTTTTAGAGGGATCGAAATTAACCGTAATAAATGACTGAAGTGGACGTTCCACGAGGAGGGTTGCTAATCAACCCAGAAGTTCTATATTTTTTTTGCCCTTTCGCTGATGCAGAAGTAATTGTAAGCTCCGAAGACAAGTTTGCTGTTTGGTGTTATGGATTTAGGTATTTTGGGAATTTTAGCCTTGGATCTTCTATATTTTGGGCTTTTCTCATAAACAGATTGACGATTGATCGGAAAATATGAATTTTCCGGTGAAGGTAGCAAGAAAGTTTGAAGAAGTCGATGAATGTAGTAATTGAGAATGGGGTTTTTTGCGTTTTCTCTCTCAAAATATTGTGTTTGTGGAAAAAGAATGAGAGGCAAAAGAATTCATTGGAGGAAAGAAGGCGTGTTCAAAAGTGGAAAGGGTTTGTGTTGATTGGGCAGAATTTGAAATGGTAACATAATTGAGAGTTTGACACCTGCCATGCTAGGGGTTTAGGTGTATGCCTAGCATCTAGGGAGTCATGATTTAATTTGAAACAGATTTTATACTTAAGGTTATTAATTTCACTTCGAACGTGAACAAAAGAGGACAATTATATGTGGTAATAATTAGATGTGCGCGGAGCAAATGAAACAAAATTATTGGTTTACTTCATATTATAGAAGAAAGAGTCACCATTGTTTTTTCTTAAATCCGAAGTTAATTAATTAGTTCTCATTCATTTACTGACTTGAGAACTAAGGGGGCTACTGATAAGGAAATCTAAATTTAGGGACTAAAATATAAATAATAAAACATTATGTAATAGTTGGTAAAGTTAGAGGAGGATTTAATAACTGTATCTTTTAGTCAATGACTAATTGTGTAATTTACCCTATTTGTATAACTAATTTCAGCTGTAAGCTAAGTCTTTTTGTCTCTATATAAAGACCATAGCTGAACTAATAAAGGGTTTGGATTTCTGACTTAGAAAACTTGCACACTGTAATATTCTCTCTTGAGAATATATTTATCTCTTTAAAACTACTATTCTCTTGTTTACAAAGGCAACTCCAAATAATCAAACTAACCAGAAACAATGCATTATAGATTACTTCTAAGTGATATCTCTTTATTAAAGATTGTGTTGTCTCACAATCATGTTATGTAGATTGCTAAACTCGTCATGTGTGCCAGTCTGCTATTCTATGTTGTACTACAACGTGACCAATCTATACTTAAATCTAGTTTTATTTCTGTATGTGGTGTGTGAATGAAACAACAACATCATACAACGTTTAGATTATCCTTAGAAATATATCTTCATCGTTTTCATGTAGGACGTCTTATACACACAACTACATGAGCTTGCATATGGGCGCTCAAAACCCTATCCATCACAACTCGCTAATATAGATCACTGTAGAGATTGTATTTGGGCTGTCATACAATTATACAAAATTAACACATAAAGTTTTTATATGGAAATCGTGCCATATAATAGTTTTTGTAACTGATAATATATTTGTGTTGTATCTCTTTACACCATGTACATACGAATTAGTCTCTAATATATGGAATATCCCTTCAAGAGCTCACAAATCTTAAGAGAGATGAATGCCCTTCAAACTCTGAACGTGAAAATAAACAATTCACGAGCATGCAAGACATCAACCATTAGGATAAATACACTCAATGATTGTAGGTCATCCCTCACACGTCCCAAAATTCATACATTTACAAAATTACATGCTTACTCAACACACACATAACATAACATCATAATTTTACATTCATTAAATACTTAACATAACACATAAACATGTCATCACATATAAACATATAAGGTTATACACACTAGATTAATTAAAAACAACATATTAAAACCTTAATGGTTTGTTGCAGGTCTAAAGGGAGTTGCGGACAAAAAACACACATACATCACAATAAGGAGAAACCAAATAAAAGCAAAATAAAAGCCTATAGTGAAGCGGCCCTCGTCGTCATAACTCATATGAGTGCAGCGGTGCTTTAACTATAATATTTCCATCAGTGCGATGACACATATGACCCTTCAGTTGTGAAACCTCTACCCGTCCTTATTTTTTGTATTTAATTATGGATTTTCTCGACGAATTGTTAAATATGGCATGTATAGTTTAGGCATGATTCATTAATCATATTAATCATGAAATCTATTACACAATATAAAACCTAATATTTTTATCATATAATCTTCGTTCTAAAATCCAAATGTGATATATTCAATATGAATATATCTGAGTAAAATGAGTTTTCTTTCAAAAAAAACCAAATTATATTGAATTGACTAATTGTAATGTTTTATGAATTTGAATTTTATAACTAATATATATAGACAACGACATAAAAGATGTTGAAAGCTACAATTTTTTCGAACGGCATGCAAACAACGTAATGGAGTAATCATCTCAATAAATGATGAATATTTTTAATAAATTTTAGAAAAACTATAAACTTATTGAACTTATCAGGTTCGATAACTATTTCGTTCGATAACTATTTCGTGAGATGGATTCATATATATTTAAATCGATTATATATTTAAAGAGAATTTAAAATTTCTGTCCAATATTAATTGCATTTAAATAATTTAACTTATAATTATATCAATGAATAAGAGGTTTCAATTTTTATATATTCTTGCACTATAAACTTGAGTCATCCAAAACCTTTATTTTTGTCCGCGCAATCTATCTTATGTTCACATCCAATTTAGTACGATCCAGAAACTATTTCCAGTCCATCTTGTTTATTCCTTCAAAACATCTTGTTCTTCCCTGAGTAATCAGTGTATACTAAGATTGATTGAACACAAATACATATAATTTCATTATACGTTTCTTGCGATTTTAGTAACGAATTACGATTCAACCATAAATCACACTCGTTCACGTGACTTAGTGAACTACAAATATTGGTGGTAAAAAAATAAATAGTAAAAATTAGACATTTATTATGGATGGCCCGGGTTTCGTACAGATGGAGTTCTTGGACAATCTTTCTCTCTACCATTTCTGATAAAAAAATATAAACATTAGAAGCTGTCTGATCAACATGATTAACAATCAATATATAGATACAAAGTGAAAATAAATAGTACAGAGGATTGATATTTAAAGAGATAGATCATGATTGGATAAAGGATCACCTTTTACTGATACCTTTAGAGGGAAGATGTGGAATTTTTGCATAATCTCTAGCTTGTCTAACCAGAGAATTAGATATTAGAAACTGTCTACTAATCTAATCAATTATATATAGAAAGATAGATTATAATAATGTAATACAGGGGTTGGATCAAGACTTACCTTACACAATCACAAGCCGAACTGATAAAAAGCAAGACTAAGATAAACAAGTGTAGTAGAAACTTCAAAGACTTCATCTCTTTTATTTCTTATTCTCCCTCTATCTTTCTTCTCTTGAGCGAGGTGTTCGTACAAATGATTAGAGATTTTGATAAGATTATGTGGATCACATAAACCAAACAATTCGTAATAGAGTCACATGATTATGTGACCATTCTATACGTACATATAACTGGGGTTTTGCCGATCGTTAGATGTAGTGCATTGAACGGCTACGCAACATTGATTAAATAGAAAGTTCTCTTTTACAATTGGTACTCATATCGGACTCCACCGACACATTTCGTATCATATTTTATAAACGGCTTTGCTTTCGGTTTAGAAAAGTCGGCTAGGTTAAAATAAATCCATAACTATTTCGTATAAGGTTAAAACTCTTTTAACTTGCATCTATAAAATTTGAATAAAAGGTGTGTTATGATTTTATTAATTTAATTACTTTTTAGTAAAAGGCAACCTGTATTGATAAAATGATGGGTTTACAATCGAGTTCTACAGTGATAGGGTTTGAATATTATTTTTGGATTTTCTCCTAAACAAGAAGTCGTCATGAAATATGAAATTTTGACACCAACATTGATTTTGGTTTTTCTCTTTGAGTTTAGATCATTTTATAGAATTTAGAATGGACATGATATAAAAATGCGTGTTTGAGGAGCTTTTTCCGTGTTTTTTGAATTAACTCATGCTTTTAAACAAATTTAAAGTGAGTTGAGCTTATTCCTTCACTGAATTAAAAGTACGTGTTCTTTTAATAAATAATCTTTTGAATTTTAGTCTTTTGGATACAGATTGTTGTGAACTAAGCTATTTTACTTTTCTACTTTATTTTACCATGGAGTTCCACAGGAAAGTCTTAGTTAGAATAGTTGAAGAAGAAGCAGTTTTTGGAGAAGGAGAAGGCGGATGGTGGCTGATGTGTGAACTAGGGTTTGACAGACTTGGAGAAGGAGGAGGCTGGTGTTTTCGATCTAGGGTTTGGAGGAACAAGAGTGTGTGAAGTTGGTCTGTGTTTTATATGTTGGGCTGTGTTTTGGACCGGGTCGTGGGCTGACGACCTAAGCTACTTATATTGGACCTAAGGCTTAGTCCTCTTGGTTGTTTTGTATGGGCTGAGTTAGTTGTTAGAGTCCAATAACAATAACAAATTGTGTAACAGCTTCTAACAAAATTCTGTTACATATTAAACAGAATTGAATGACTATAAATGTCACAATTGTAAATACAAAATGTAAAGAAAGATTAATAAAAATTCAGTTACATTTCTTCTTCTTTCAATCTTCTTCTCTCTCTCAAGTTTCAACTGTCTTGATGGAGTTGTGACTGCTACAAGTCTTCAATTGAAGAATTAATTTTGTCATGATTTTTTTTTCAATGAATACTACCTTAATATGTAGGGTCTAATCTCAGGTTTTTAGTGATTGAATCAAAAATTCATCATTCGAACATATCCAAATATTATTTGAGATGTTAGCAGTGCTACTGTGATAAAGAAAATCATTTGTTCTACTATAATGATGAGTTTTAGCCCTTGTTCGAGTAGCTTTGTTTCCAATGTTTATGATGTTCTAACATAGGATTTTTAGTATCATTTTAGAGGAGCCGGAGTGAAGCATGATATACCTTTTAAGTTGAACAACTTTGGAGGTGTTAATATTTTTCATTGGTTTTGATTCAACTTTTTTTCTTTTCTTGTTTAGGAACTTTTCGAATTCCTAAATATCTTGTGTTGTGGATTTGAGAGAAGGTGTAAGACTTCTGATGGTTTTAAGAGTTAAGAAAGGTGGATATGTCATGGAAGATGTCTAATCTTTATTTTCTGTTAACTTGGAGCCTATGTCGATCAAATGTAAAGCTTCAGTTATCTTTTCTTCTAATATCTCATGTATTTTCTGTGAATTGTTGATGGTATGATGTAAAATTATTGGCTCATTAGTTGATTATGACAGGTTTATGGATGTTGGTGACTTAAGAATGGTTATACTATTTGAAAATGTCAGGTTTTTTACTTCGTTGATAGGTTTAATATAGATCTTCTTTCATTGGTTTGTCAATGATAGAGTTTCTTATTTTCTCACTTATTGTTTCCATGACAATAATTTATTTAAGTTTAGGTTTTCCCTGAATTGTCAACTCAGACTGCTTTGCATTAGTAGTTGGGTTGGTTTTGATGTTTTCTGTCTACATTTCTTCAATGCAAATTACCTGAAGATATGATTACGGTTCAGCTTTGTTGTTTCATTCATAAAGTATACCTCGATAATGTATGCAAATCAAAAGAAGAGATATAGGCTCTCAAGCAAGCGCGATTGGGGTGATAGAATGATCAGTGGACTTTCCTTCTCCAAAATGTGTTTATAAAGTTAGAGACTAGATTTTATATTTCTACTATTTAGAATACTAGTGTAGTTCTATATCTTCTTGTTTATATGCACAAAATTATAAACACGGAAAGTCAGCCATTAATTTTTGAAAATATTATCAACAAACTAGCCACATATTTCTCTATTAAAAACCTAGGTACTCTCTTTTAATTTATAACTATTGAAGTTGTGCAACATCTGCATGGTTTATTTCCACATCAACATAATTATATTCAGAAAAAATTGCTCAAAGTCTAGACGAATGATTCAAAGTTCATCTCTATACATATATGTGTCACTTATACTATCACCAAAATTACTCATGACTCGCATGAAATAGAAACTGAGTATCAAATGGTTATTGGCATTTATGCACTTTCCAATAACAACACACTAGGAAGACTTGAAATTTCTTATTCGTTATATCAAAAGAACTTTACATCTTGACATTATACCTCCACGAATAAAAGCCTCTTATCTGCATGGCTTCAGTAATGATGATTATCAGGAATCAAAGATGACTATAGTTCTACATTATGGTATATTTTATATGTTGGCTGTATACCCATCACATGAAGCTCTCGCGATAAAAATCTAATATCATAATACTCCACCGAAGTTGAGTTTGTGCCATGAAAAACTCTTATTATGAACTTCTCTAGTTGACTAACTTATTAAGTGAACTTGGTCATAAACTTTAAAACCAATTGGTGTTATGTTGTGACAATATGGGAGCCAATAACTAAATTGTTAATCTAGTTTTCCACTCCAGAATAAAACATGTACAACTTTATTTTATTTTATATGCTAACTTCTTATAAATGTAGCTTATGTTTTGTTTACATTTCCACAATAAAATAGCTAGCTGATAAATTCATAGACCCTGTTATCATACACCAATCTTAAATGTTAGCTTTTAAGTGAATACTTTGTCCACCGGAGTCCAACATGCAAATATATGGTATAATATTGATTCATATTTACAAAATTTGGTTTACAAGAGTACAAAAATCATTCCGCTAACAAATAAAATCATTGATTTAATAACTCTTAGATATTATCGTTATATATTGATACGAGGAGAAAATATGGTGATGAATGAGCTTTAATATGATGAATAAAAGGTTTAGATTAATGTGATTAAATGTCAAGGACTAAATTAAACCAAACATAAGGGTTGAGGGGTTATATGTAATAACTAGTAAAAAAGTTATAAATAGTAAATGAGTGAGGTGAGAAGATCCATTAATGAGAGCGTAAATATATAAATTCAGAACCCACCTCATGTACTATTTAAAAGACATTCCCTTTTTGGGAAAATGGTTCAATGATTAGTCAATGATTACTACATTTATTATTTTGGTCTCTTTCACTCTCTACTCATTCCGTTTGTCTCTCTAGAATATCCACATACAAACATTTTTGTGACATGTATTCTCATACGAACATAGTTTTAACAGGATTAATAACTAAGAACTATCTGAATTTATTAGTGGTGTCGTCTGTGGGAACACGATTGGTACCCGAAATCGTTGTTCCAAAACCATAGTATTAATGTAAACATATTTTAAGAGTAACAGAGACAGAAGTCTGTGGAGAGCTAGAGGCTGATCCGAAAAACCATGCGATCAGAGCTTCATCTGGAGATCTCATGATCGAGGAACAAGTAACAAACAAAGGAAATTATAACGATCGATATGCTGAAGGTCTAGTCGAAAGATTTGTCTTGGTAACCCGGCTGAAAGAATTGTTGGAAGATATTGAAACGTTGAATGCGTAAAAGAAAGAGATAATCAGTTCACCAAAAATTAAGTCTGAGGTCCGACAAGTACGGACAATAGAAACATACCAAGTGCAAAATATTTCTCAGTCTAAGAAGAAGTGTCAGAGGAAAATTCATGTTCTTCAAAAAGAAAAAAAAAAGATATGGACAACGCTATGAGTCAACATAATCCAATGAATATTCGTCTTATAGCTGAATTGATGATTTGTTCTTGGAAAGGGATACTCAACGTAAAACAAATTACAGGAAAATAGATTCGAGGATACATAGAGATGCTCATCGAGCTGCTAGGGGAGCAAAGGGTTATAGGAAGGGAAAGTACGATCACAATAAAAAAAATCTTTATTCCGAAGAGTCCGATAAAGTTGTGAATGTAACTCGACGAGAACATATAACTCCCCGTATGCAAATTCAGTCTCGTAGCCATAACCATGACAACTGTGTGAGTAATCAATTTAAATTTCCATGTGATGAAGGTTTATATGCAGCGGTGAATGAAGGTCTGGGGGGAACTGTGTATAAGGTGGGTCATAAGTGCAGATCATCTCTACTCTCCTTGTAAATGTTTTCTTGTCATCTTCCGAAGTGGTTTGACGTTTCTAAGCTGGAAAGGTTTGATGGAACACAAGACTCGAATAGACACATCGAACAATTCAAAAAATTTATGATTAATTACGATGATGATGATGATGATATGTTGTTGTGTAGGTGTTTTTCCAAAACATTTAAGAATGATCCACCAAAATGGTATAATCGTTTGCCTCATGGTCGTATCAAGAATTTTGACATGTTATGGAGCATGTTTCACTAGTGAAGAACTCAGAAAATCCTTAGTGAAGTTTAGAAGCGCAAATGTTCGTATGAGAGGATCAGACTATGGAATATTCGTATGAAGTGACAACAAATAATTAAATCAGTGATTGCTAGAAAGGAAAAATGATAAAATGAATAAATGTAGCAATAATTGACTAATCATTGGCCCTTTTCCCCAAAAGGGAATGTCCTTTATATAGTAAATGAGGTAGATAGTAAAATTACATAATTACCATTATAAAAGTGGACTTCCCACTATTTGACTATTTACAGAGAAGTTCTTGTGGTGTATCATTTGACCCATCTATATCTTATGTTTGCTTTACTTTGGTCATTAACCACTAAATATATAAATCTTGGTCTTAGTTGGTCCTTAACCACTAAATATCTTATAGTTTCCATCCTTTATCAATAGCCCTAGTCCAAGCACAGATCTTTGTGCGTGGAGTGCAGTTGTCTTTTGACCCTTGTCGGATCGGAGGCCTTTGCCACTCAGAATTTATCTACTCACTTCGGAAACTTTAGCCTCTTGGTGGAAATCTGATTGGGTGGAAAACTTTAGCCTCTTGGTGAAAATCTAATTAGGTCGTAAACTTTAGCCTCTTGGTGAAAGTTTGATCGGGTCGGAAACTTTAGCCTTTTGTTGAAAGTTTGATAGGGTCGGATCAGAAGTCCTTGCATTCCTGACCTCATCTCTAGTCATGATGACATCACTTAAACAATCATTTTCTTTAGGCTCGCGTGCCCTTTCTTTGCTATTATCCAGCCAAATATTTTTTAGGCGGCGGAGTTACAACTAGACACGTGTAACGCTTTCGCCCAACTTACGAGTGTGTCTTTCGAGGCGTTTCGACATAGGGTAGCGTGTCAAAATATCGTTACTCTTTAATTGTTCACCTTTTGGTCCCTTTCACTATAAATTTTTGCATGTTTTTTTGAGTGAACGTTTTCTTTTCTTTCGATTTCTACTTGTCTTTTCAAAAACATTTGATCTAGAGAGAGAGATTGTCTCTAAGCCAACTTCTTGTTCTGCATTTACATGCCTCACAAGTTTGTCATCCTCGAAAGGTATAAACTCTGGAGGTGGTTCAACATTTCCAACTGAATCGACACTTATAGACCCCATGTTGCAAGAGAGTATCCTTCACCTGCAGATATTTGGGAGTCAACCTTCCGTGATAACTGGTCTCCTATCCGTGAACGTTCCTTCAGTCTTGTTACACCTTCCCCTGGTCAATCTCGCCTTTGTAATAGTGGGGTTAATCCTTCTGCATCTTCAACACCTCTCGAGTTTCCTTCTCGACCTTCTCCATTCATAATAATGGGTGACAAGAGAGGAAGACTGACTGCCAAGGATACTAGAGATAATGCTAAAAGAAAGAGGTCACCCGACCCAGCAACAGAGTCGGTTAGGACGAGGATTTCTGCTTTAGTAGCGAATCCCCAAGTAACCCCACATGGGTCACCGCAAACGACTCCAGAAGTGAGTCCTATGAGACCTTCCACAAGAGGAGTTTGACCAGAACCATCTCTAACATCCATTCCCGAACTTAGGAGAGAAATTTGACCGATGAGCCTCATGATGACAAGGAGCAACATGACATGGTAGTGGTCGAAGTGTAGCCTTTTCAGGTTGTTTCTTGTGCCATTCCTCCCCCAGATTATCCACACTCGGTAATGCTGCTTCTTCTCCTCCCTCGGAACCTACCACCGGTCTACCACCTCAAAGTGGTGATACTTCCTTGGTAAATGGTAAGAAGAAAAAGAAGCGTACCAAAAGTTTGTGTTCAAACAATAAGGATATTTTAGGCGAAAACCTTCGTGTCATTGAATCTCAACATCTCTTGGCATTTTATAGAGTGAAGTATAATTATTTCCATTCGACTGAGAAAGTCAAGCTAAGAGACCATTGGGGGATTTCGGGAAACATCACAATTCGATTTCCCACCGTCGGTGAAACATCATTGTCTGCCCAGAACAATGAGCTAGTTCTTTATACCGAGCTTATGAACTGGGGTCTTTGTCTACCGCTTGACCCTGCGATGGTCGACTACTTTCACTTGATCGGATTGTGCCCCTCTCAGCCCGTAGCCAACATGTTGTACACACTTATGTCTTGTATTATGGATTTCATGCTCTCTAAGATTTCTTTTACCATGAAGCAATTTGTCTCCGTCTTGGGTGTGGCAAAAAATTCCCACTTCCCATTCTACTGGCTCGGTTTTGCCAAAGTAATCAAAGATTTTTTTGAGGCGGACAAGAAGTAGAAGAAATAGTTTGTATTCATCTTCGGTCTGTGAGAGACTAGTTTTGAGGACTCCGATGATCTCCCCCATCGGTTAACACTGAAATGGTTCGAGCAGGTTAAGTATTTCAATCTAAATTTGTCTGGGTCGTCATAGTCGGAAGATTCTAACTTTATTTCTTTTACAGCCATAAAGGGGATTGCTAAATCCTTAAAGCGTCATGCC
Organism: Limnanthes douglasii subsp. nivea; assembly: GCA_036936605.1. Lineage (NCBI taxonomy): Eukaryota > Viridiplantae > Streptophyta > Magnoliopsida > Brassicales > Limnanthaceae > Limnanthes > Limnanthes douglasii. The sequence continues at coordinate 95,350,552 of JAUPFV010000005.1, forward strand.
AAAATAGGAATATATATTTTCAAGAAGTTAAGTGCTTAGGAAGACGAGCACTGAGATCACAAATTTTATCAGAGCTTCCTTCCGACGAACTTCGTCAAAAGCAACCTCTGACAATGCAATCTAAGTGAGAAGTATTCTGTATCTGAGCTTATGGTGCCTCCACTAAATGATGACATCCTCAAACTCTTAGAGTGCTTAGATTATGCAGTTTACCTTCCTACTCGTACTCGGGCTCCGAGTCATCAAGATACCAAAAAAACCGAGGAGGAGGAAGAGGAGCACGAAGAGGAAGCTGAACCGAAAGGTGATCCTCCAGAAGAGCGAAGAGTTAGAAGTCAAGGGGGTTCTCACCATGAGGCTCGGGGTGGTCTCCAACAAGAGGTGCAAGGTGTTCTTCCAGAAGAAGTTCAGGGTGACCCCCAAGATGTAGTTCAAGTGGACCCACAAAGAGATGAAAGGTCACCAGAAACATAATAGGAAGTCCCGGCAGGCCCTCATGCCGTCTCTCTAACCCATCTCCCGGAAAATAGACCAAATGAGGTTGACCATTAGTTGAAGTAAGGCCTCGCGGTCAGGCTGGTGCAACGAGGCCAAGAAGGTTTACCATTGAGGAGAAATAGAAAAAGGTCATTGAGAGTGAGGGGAGAGCGAAAATACCACATGTCCAAGCTTACCTTCGATAAAGAAATTCATAGTGGTCGACTCAGACTCTGGCGGTGAGTTTGTTCTCCAGCGAAGCGAAACACGAGAGGATGACTGTGAGGAAGGAAGGTATATCTCCCCTGCCTCATCTTATTTTGACGTGTATGAAAATGACTATACTGTGAACGAGTTCAATAAGGTGCTTCGCGTTGCTGCCCTTCTTGAACGCAAAGCCAACCGTAAAAACTGCTATAAAAGTGAAGTCCTTGAGAAAATGACTAAGGTGAAAACATTAACTTCTGAAGTGGCTGAATTGAAAGTTAAAGTGAAGAACTTAACCGATGAACTTGCCAAACAAACATAAATATCTTTCCAGGTGGAGACCTTGACCTCCGAGGCAGATGAGTCAAAAAAGAAAGTGAAAGAGCTGATTGATGAACTAGCCAAGGGATCAGAAGTATCTACTTGATTGAAGGAGGTCGATGACGAACTTGCTAAAGAGAAGAAGACTTTTGAGGATCTCTTGGCTGACATTACTTCCCTTGGGACTGAACTCTCCGAGGAGAATATAGGGAGAAATTTATTGGTAAATACGCCAAACGCGACACGATGGTGGATGGCCTCCTCGAGAGTTATTGCAAGATAAAGGCATACTTTGATAATGCGGTCGCGAACATTGAGAAATTATCAGTGGAGAATGAATCTATAAAGAAAAATTTCGAAGCTAAGAAAAAAAATGCCTTGATGAATATGCGGCTGGGATCGTCACTTGCCTTGAAGAAAGAGATGTCAAGTTGAGGTCTGCTATGGTGATGGAGATGCATGAGAAGTTCCCGGATCTGCACCTTGGTGGTCTTTGGACCCGAGTCATTGAACAGCATCACCCCGTTGGAGTACCGTGGAGGACCTGGAATCTAGTGAAGACTAGGATAGTTCATCGTTGGACTCGTATTCTCCTGCATACAGAAAAGAGAACTCCGCATCCGACTAACAAGTGTTGAGCATTCCATTCTTTTTTGTTGACTTTTAGTACCTTTAACCTGTTAAGAATCCCAATTTTTGTGTACAATTTTCCTCCTACTGTGAGGTCTTATGATGGGATAATTTTGGTGTGATTCTTATATTAAAATATTTCTTCCTTAACTTGATTTATCTTCTACTTATCTACTTATGATTCAAAACTGAATTCTTTGTCCAAATATTTTTGGAGTGTGTGCTGAGTTAAAAAAGATGTACGTTCTTGTCCAAATATTTTTGGAGCATGTTTTGAGTTCAAAATGATAAACTTTCTTGTCCAAACATTTTGAGGGTATATTTTGAGTTCAAAAAGATGAACTTTCTTGTCCAAACTTCTTTGGAGTATGTTTTGAGTTCAAAAAGATAAACTTTGTGTGAGTCGTTTTAAAAAAGGGAATGGAATTTAATATATAAATCGGCTATTTAGGGTACCTCATTAAAACCTTCGTGCGCCACCATGGTAGGAAATAGTGTGTCACCGGTACTTACATAAACTGATAAAGAAAATATTTACATGTCACACATTCATTCTAAGTAGACCTTGAGGTGATCAATGTTCCAGGGGTGGTGAAGATCTCTCCCTTCTTTATCCTTTAGCCTATACGTCCCTGGTTTTATCTTCTTTGTTACCGAGTATGGACCTTCCCAATTTGGAGCTAACTTTCCAAGTCTCTTTTCTTTTGTATGCAGGAAGATGTTTCTTAGGACCTTATCCCCAACCTAGAATTCTCTTCTTCTAACCTTTGATGCATACCGGCTTCTCATTAGATTCTGATAGTGCAAAGATTTTAATTGTGCCCTTCTTCTTTTTTGTTCTATCAGATCCAATTCGGTGCGCTTTCATTTGTCATTTCCCAAGTCAGAATATTCACTTAGCCTGTAAGATGGGAACATGGTTTCCGATGGCACTACTTCGTCCATTACGTACACAAGTGCGAAGGGCGACTTATGCGTTGCGGTCTGGGGAGTAGTACTGTAAGCCCATAACACTTCTTGTAGGTAGTCTGGGCACTTCCTGGCTTTACCCTCTAGATTCTTACTCAACCCATCTAAACTTGTCAGATTGGTTACTTCGATCTGGCCATTCGCTTGAGGATGGAAAAGTGCTGAGAAACACTATTTTATTCCTTTGGACGCACATAAAGCTCTCATGTCGTTGTTATCGAACTGCGGGTCGTTGTCCATCGTAATCTTCTTTGGTACACCAAAATGACAGTAGATGTTGGAGATGATGAACTTGATCACATCTTTCGCTCTCGTTCCTGCTAACGGTTCAGCTTTTACCCATTTAGAGAAGTAATCCACAACGACGATGATTGTTTGGTGCCCTCCTTAGGCCATAGGAAGCGGTCCGACTAGGTCGATTTTCCATCGATCAAAAGGAAAAGATTCCGAAATTGACTCGATGGGAACCCCCGGCATATGGATTTAGTTAACAAATTGCTGGCAAGTATCGCATTTTGTACCAATTCGTTGGCATCCGCTGAGATGGTCGGCTAATAATAACCAGCCAAACGAACACTTCGAATCAGTGTTTTGTACCCACAGTGCGCAGATCTTTCCCCATCGTGAAGCTCTGAAAGTATTAACTGTGACTCATCCTTTCCTAAACACCGGAGCAAAGGTCAACTGAAATATTTCTTATACAGTACACCACCCAGTACCACGTATCCGTATGCTTTGAACCATATTCGTTTAGTCATTACTTTGTCAACTGGAAGTATGTCATGGACTAAAAACTCTGGTATCTCGTTTCTCCAATATTTCACTAGAGCTGTGGAAATCTGGAAAGCATCGATGCCTCCTTCAACCAATTCGGACCCCCTTAATGATTGACGGGCTTTCTTGGGTGACTATCTATGGGTGTTCCTTGGAATAAGATGTCTTAGCCAAAGAATCAACCACTGAATTCCCTTCCCTATGAACGTGTTTATCATGACGTCCTCAAACTCTAAGTTCAAAGCCTTCAAGACCCCCAGGTACTTCACTAAATGATATTTTCTTAATTTTAACCGCCCCAGAGCATGGTTCACCAAGAGTTGGCAGTCACTTATCAACTTAACTTGTTTGGCTCCGCAAATTTTTGCAAGTCATAATCCGGCCAGAGCCGCTTCATACTCTGCCTCATTCTTTGATGCTTGGAATCCAAGCCGAATGGCCTGGTACTTCGAAATACCTTCCGGGGAAGTCAATTGTACTCCTACACCACAGCCAGATGAACTAGATCACCCGTCAGTTCGGACTAACCGTTATGGATCAGACTTTTCTTCTTCAACATCCATGTTATCCCGGTTAGAATGGAATTCCACTAAGAAATCAGCTAGTGCTTGTGCTTTGATTGCGGTTCATGGTTCAGATTCAGTGTCAAGTCTCCAAGATCTACCAACCACTTTGTCATTCTTCCCGACACATTGGGCCTTTGCAGCATATTATTTAAGGGAAAAGATGTTCGCACCACAACCGTGTGAGCTTGGAAATAAGGCCTCATTTTTTGCGCGGAAGTTACTAGTGCAAGTGCTAACTTTTCTAGCTTGAGGTACCGCTTTTGTGTCCAAAAGAATTTTGCTCACATAGTAGATTGGCTTTGGAACGTTTGACTCTTCTCGGACTAAGACCGCGCTGATTGCGAAATCGGACACTGCCCGATAAATGAACAACTTCTTACCCGAATGCGGCTTTGTCAGGATTTCCAGGGAGGAAAAATGCTTTTTGATATGGTTAAAGGCGTCCGAGCACTCTTGTGTCCAATCAAAACAATTTTGCTTTTCTTAATACCTGGAAGAAAGGGGCGCATTTATCCGATGACCTTGATATGAACTTGGTTAATGCGGCCAGCCTTCCAGTCATAATTTTGCACCTCTTGATCGTTCTTGGTGGAAGACTGGCCGCATTAACCAGGTTCATATCAAGGTCATCGGATAAATGTTCCCCTTTCAACCGAAATTAAGGTAAAAGCTTGTTTTTTAAAATATAATAATGATTTAATTATAATCAAATAAATCATGATTTTAGAGTGTTTGGAGGCCATTTTCCAGCCGAAATTCGGCCGGCAGCGAAGGATGAGCGCACCATAGGTACAGGGGGTGCGTACCGGCTGGTATGCTACGCCTGTACCTATGGTGCGCTGAGCCTTCGTTGCCGGCCATTTTACGGCCGAATTCCGGCTCGAAAATGGCCTCCAAACACCCTAAAATCATGATGATTTTTTTACCTAATTGAACCTTAACCCTAATTTTGATACTAACACTAAGTTTCCATATTTTAGTTCGCCGGATTTTAGTTCGTCGAATAAATTAGAGAGAACTTGGAGCTTTTAGAGAGAAGTTAGAGAGTGTAAGGAAAAAAATGAGGTGGACGAAGGTTAGTAAAAAAAACTTTATATACCCATAAAAGGATATTCTTGTCAAAATTTGGATAAACTTATACCACTTTGGGGAAACTCAAAATTGGAAATACTTAAACCTCATTTGGATATATATAGCTTGACCCTTAATAATAATATGATGTATTATTTAGCTTTGAAATATACTTTAATGATAGAATTTATTGAATTTATTATTTAATATTTGATTATTTTAAATTTTAAATATGTTTTTATTTTATTTTTATAATTTAGAAGTTTATTTTCAAAACTGTTATAAGTTATAACTGGTATGACTAAACTGATCTTAACTTTTTATTCACACAAATCTCCTGCTCACTGGATGCTTCTAAAATAGTTTGTTACAAATTAACAATAACTCAAAATTAACAAAAAAAAAAATAAAGTTCTTGCAGCTTAGCGCTATGCCAGCTGTTATCAACTATGCAAGCTTTGATCCCATGTTTTTTCGGCGTTTTAGCCAGACTAATAAGTGGTATGTTTGAATATGGTCGCACTTGCATAATAATATTTTCACACGTTTCATTTGGTGTGACAAATCATAATTTCTAGTATGAGTTTAAATCATCTACTTCATTTCTAACATTGTATAGACATGAAACTGCATTTCAATTGGGAAATTTGTTTGAACTATAACATTACAATTGTCATAATTTCCAATCTATTTCAACTCCAAAATCAACTTCAATTATTATAATAACTTTTTTTTTTTCATTTTCATCTTTAGATTTTTAGAAATATTATGTTTTATAGGTAAACTTTTGAGAAATATTATATAAAATGTGATATTCTGTAATTTTGTTTTAGTGTTTAAACTTTTACAAAATTATATTTTAATTTTGAAACAACAAAATTTGTATCTTGATCTCTAAACTTCTAAAAAATCTAACTTTTTTTTAAAAAAAAAACCTCCCAAAATTTAATTAATTTCTTCCTCTTTTATATTTTAATGAAGAAATGTTCTACTTTATATACAGAATGTATTATAAACGATTCTACTTTGGAATGTGTAATTTTGGGAGTTGTATTTTTGTTTTTCAAATTTTAAAAATCAAATTTTACTATCCATATTTTATGAAATGTCATATTAGTCCGAAAACAATGGAAGATTAGTAAAATAATTCATAAACTCCAATGTTCTAATTGTCGTTTATGCTTTTTTCCATTATTGTCATGTTTGACCGTTTTCTTCGTTGTTTTTGGATGCTTGCTAGCATCCTTCAATGGATTAGGATGAAACAAACACAGTCCATTCAGATAAATCAGGTCATCAAAGTATTAAGTTTGTTGAGAACTCGTCAACAAGAGTATCAAACCATGCCAACAGAAATAGAGAGAGTTGGTGAGTTCAATTTTTAAGAGTGTTTTCTTAGGAAAAAGTAATACGCGAGTTTTAGAGATAGAGAGTTTTTAGAGAGAGAAAGTCAAAGTACAATTGAGTTAGATCAAAAAGTGTTCAACCCCTTTATTAGTTCAGCCTTGCCCTTTATATAGAGGCGCTATGACTCAACTTTAAACTGAAAACGGTTACATAAAGGGATAAATTACACTTAGTCCGCAATAGTTTTACATAATCATAATTGTTCCACTAAACTTACATTATTTACACTTTAGTCCTTAAATTTTTACTTCCATATCAGTAGCCCCCCTAGTTCTCAAGTCAGTAAATGAATGAGAACTTAATGTCTTCGAATCCTGCTAGAGGCCATATCAGAAAACTCGAAGTGAAAAACTTAATAACATCTTCTCTTTCTCCTTGTATCTTTTCAGATGCGCCCACACATTAGAACTCAATTTCGAAAATGGTAATCATCGAATTTTACCAAATTTACCCACAAATCATAACTCAATTTAAAAAATGGTAATCAGCGAATTTTGCCGAACGTGCCTACAAATCATAACTCTCAAAGAAATGACTTTACTTCGAAAATACTTCGAAATAACTATTTATAAAAATCTAACCGTTCAGATTAATCATGAATACCTACCTACTAGACTCACGGAATCATCACAAAGTCTTTTCCACTTTTACACACCTTCTCATCCTTCTATAAATTCGTTAGTAACTTTATCTTTCATTATCACAATCTAAATTCCTTGAGAGAGAAACAGTACACCCTTGGCTACCGTCAACATGTTCTTCAAAATTCCCAGGATATTCATCAAAAAACTCATACTTTCCAATCAAAACCCATATTTTCTGATCAATCTCCATCTAGTTTATGAGAAAAAAAATCTAAAAACCAAAAGATCCAAGGCTAAGGTACCTAAAAAACCCAAATCTCTAAAGCTTGACAATAATCTAGTCTTCGGATCATACGGTTACTTTTGTATCACTGAAAGAGCAGATGAGTACAAGGCCGCTGGATTAATCAACAAAAGCTCTCATTGGAACAACCACTAAAACCATTAACTACGGTAATTTTAATCCATCCAAAGTTCCTGTTTTTTCACCTCCTCCTGCTACCGAAGTGCGTCATTCTTCTAGGGTTCAAACATTCGGAACGCCTCGAGCTTCTTCTTCTCAAGTTAGAGCTTCACCTCTGATTAGTGAATAATCAAACAAATCCCCTTCGAAACAAATCTCAGTTGCTCCTTCTTCAACTTGTCTTCCACCAATCCATAGGATAACTTTCATAGCCATGAGAGATGATTCTGATGTTACTCCAACTTCCCCCTCCTTAAATCCATAGACTCGGCCTCCTCCTTGGAAAGAAATAATCGAAAAATACCCATTACCTCAATCAAATCTTTCCAAATATCCTCCCCATATAAGGGATGAAACATCAGAAGTCGATGAGGTTGATTCTAAGGCTACTAGGTCTGATAACGAAGCTGAATCTGAGGAAGGAGACTCAGAAACTTCCACAGAAAAGAAAGTTCGCAAGCCTCGAAGGAAGAATACAATAGGTACTGTTTCCGATGAGGAAATGGCAGCTATTGGGAGAAACTTGAGAGCTCTTGATGCTCACTATATTATCGAGTTGAAGAAGGTTCCATATATATACTATCAAAAGAGCCAAGCATCGGACTTAAAGAAACAATGGGGGATGGGGGACAACATCACTGTTCGACTACCTAAGAAAGGGGAAACTCCTTTAGATTGTAAAGACGAAGAACTAGTATTATACCCCGAAATCATCTACTAGAGTCTTCGGTTTCCATTGGATTCTATGATCGTGAAGTACTTCGAACTTCTCAACCTATGGCCAAATCAAGTGACACCAAATCATTGGTTCACTCTATGGCATCTCGGTTGTCCAAGATTCCGATCAGCATCAAGGATTTCATATCCTTGACAAAATTATCAAAAGGTCCGAAGCTTCCATTCTACTACCTCACTTTAGTAGATGATTTAAAAATCATCGATGATCTTCTTGAAGTGGAAAAACTTTGGAAACAAAAGTTTATGTTTATCTCAGGAGCATGGGAAAATGGCAAAGAAATATCCAATGCCAACCCGTCAAAACTAAATCCCATATGGAGAAGCAACCGTAAGTACTTCAAATATTATATGTTTTAAGATAGATCTCATCTATTGTCCTCCTCATATAATATTTATTTATATGATTATTTCAGAAATTCCGATGCGATATGCTAATCGTCGGTCAGCAACCAAAGATATTTTTAAAAAGCGTTCCGTTTGGGCCGAAAAAGAGTGGAACAACGCTTTCCACACCGCCTTTCAACCGATCAACTTCCTCAACAGTAATATTTTTCCGATCACAGCGGGAGCCTTACCTTCTCGAAATTTAATCAAGAAATGAATATAATCATCATCACGCTTGCAAAAGATTAGTTCAACCTGATTGCAAGGTATTCATCCCCATCCACAACAGGTCAGAAAGTCACATACCTCAGGAGAAAAAAGATAAGGCAAAAAATGAAAAGAAAAATAAAAAAGCATCTAGCAAATCTGGTGCTAACCCTTCAACACAATCAAAACCTAAACACAACAAGAGAAAGGCAAGAGAACAGAGTCTTTCACCCATTGAAGAAGTAGAGGAGCATGAACCTTCTTTGAAGAAAAAGAAAACTTCCACCAGTCCTCATAGGAAGAAAAAAACAATAAAAAATTACTGAATATACATTGTCCGATGAGGATGAAGTCATAACTGTTGGGAATCAACAAAATCCTCCTCTTGAAGAGAATACAACCAATAATGATGCTCCGATCATCATTGAGGATAATGCAGACGATGGTAAGCAAAATATTGACCAATTCAACCCCGACAATTTTATTAATTTTGACGAGTTACAGGAGCTTGCTGGAGAATACGATCCTGTCCTCCAAGATATTCAGACTCGTATGCACCACTTTGGGAGAAAGACGACCATCGAAGCGTCTCCAGAGATCATTGGTCCCTATGTTCCAACTATAAACTTGGACATGATTCCTCGTCCTAGCCCAACACCTTTTCCTTCTCCTCAACCATATCCTGATGTCATTGTTGCACTCCAACCATTTGCTGATCTTGATGCTGCAGCAAAGACGATTTCTTCACAAATCTAAGCTTCTCACAGTCATTTGAAACAATTGGCCAAAGGCATGGTCTGTTACAAGGGAACATCTGAAGCTGAAAAACAATTAAGGGAAACGTTTCAGGTTAAAATGGTCAAGCAATTCCACGTGTTTGAGGCAACAAAATTTGAGCTTATTCGAGGAGTGATCTTCATTAAAAGTCATTTGCAAACATAAAATTATGTTGATAAATAAAAGTTGACTACCTCACATCAAGAGGAGATGAACAAGCTCAAAGCTAAACATGTTGATGACTTCGCTGCTGAAAATCTTAAATCTGAAGGTCTCTAAACTTCTCTTACTTCTAGCGAAGCAAAAAATAAAGAGTTGACCGATGAGATAGCCAAATAGAGAGGTGACTTTGAGAAGGAAAAGGAAGCTGTTGTTGCTGCTATAGAAGCCGAGTGTTCTAAAGACATGATGGCTGTCATTAACAGTGGTAAAAAAGAGACAACCATCGCTCTTCTTCGAGAGCTTCATGAAACTTATCCAAAAGTTATTGTCTCAAGTTTTTGGAACTAAATTCCCATCGAACAGAATCCTAGATTAACTTTCGATCCTGTCCCAAACTCATCATCATCAGAAGAAGGGTCATCCAAGGAGGAGGAGTCCGAATAACTTTTTTGTTCTTTGATTTTTTGTTATTCTTTTTGTACTTTTCAAATTAGTACCCTGCTTATTGTACTTCATGGAGTTAATCTAATTGACAAATGTTTGTTTATTTCTCATTTTTATCATCAATATGAATTATTCGAAGTTACCAATCCTGAAATAATTATAATAATAAACTTTAAATATAACTCCTTAAATATGATAATGTACTTCGAAATTCACAATACATAACCTTCAAACATACCACCTCAAATACCATAGTGCATTTATTAAACGTTGCACTTCGAAAAATCACAGTGCATTTGTTGAGTGTTGCACTTAGAAAACTCATAGTGTATTTATTGAACGTAGTACTTCGAAAATGGTTGTTCCTTCGAAAAGTTTAATATACACTTCAGAACATTATACTCTTAACCAACCTGAAAGATGATTAGTTTTTGATAAGTTGTTAAGATAATATTCAATAAACACTTGTAAACAACCATTGGCCAAAAATGTGTTTTATTGATAATATTGAATATGTACATAGCACCTTGTTAAAATCTTCCTGGGCCAACAGGGCAGGAAAGAGTGCGCCATTCAATGGTAAAAAATTGAAAATACAAAAACAAATCTATTCCTAATATACCTTCAAATGCTGTATATTCCAGGGTGTTGAAGCATGCTCCCTTAAATATGACAAAGGCGATAAAACCCTGGTTTTATCCTCTCAATAACCATATAAGGCCATTCTCAATTTGGGGCCATTTTTCCAAGGCTCTTCTGCTTTGTATGCAAAAATACTTTTCTCAACACTTTATCGCCTTCTTTAAATTCTCTTATTTTCACCTTCGAATCATATATGTTCCTTATAAGAGTCTGATAATGGATTACATTTAAATGACCTCGAACTCTTTTTTCCTCAATCAAATCTAAATACGCCCTTTTAGCTTCATCATTCGATCTGTCGTAATATTGAGTTATTCTAAAAGATGACATCATAGATTCTATGGGGCTAACTGCATCTATTTCATATGTTAAGACAAAATGAGTTTCTTTTGTAGCCTCATTGGGAATTTTCCGATAAGCCCAAAGAACCTCTTGTAAATAATTTGTACATTCTTATGCGGCCCTTGTGAAGTTTTTCTTCAAACTATCTAAAATAGTTTTGTTTGTCATCTTGACTTGTCCATTGGCTTGAGGATGAAAAAGCATAAAAACATTGTTGAATTCCTTTTGACACACAAAATGAAGTCATCTCTTTATTATTAAACTGAGGGCCATTATCTGTAGTAATTCTCCGAGGAACGCCGAAACGACAACAAAAACTATTCACAATAAACTTGATCACATCCTTTGCCTTTGTTCTAGATAGTGGTTCTACCTTAGCCTATTTCGTAAATTAATCCACTGCTACAATTATCATTTGCCTTCCTCCATATGTCATCGGCAAAGGCCCCACCAGATCAATCCCCCATCTATCAAATGATATATCCTCGGTTATAAACATAAGTGGTACTGTCGGCCTATGAATAACATTAACAAATCTTTGACAAGTGTCACAGCGTCGAACTAAATTATTAGCATCATTCATGATTCTAGGCCAATAGAATCATGAGAGTAAAACTTGTCGTGATAAAGCTTTAAACCTGCAATGACGTGACCCTTCTCCATTATGCAACTCTAATAAGACCTCCTGTAATTCTTGTTTGTTTAGACATCGTAATAATGGTCTGCTTAAGGCTTTCTTATACAAAATTCCATCTAACACTAGGTATCCGAAGGATTTACCTCTCAATTTTTTGGCCAACCTCGTACCATCTGGCAATATTCCTTGAGTAAAAAAATTAAGAATATCCGTTCGCCAATCTCTTCGGATTGCATCAGATGTGACAAAGAACTCCTCTATACATTCGCACTGATTAGATTGAGTAACAATCATAGGATTTTCATATAGCAAAATCCAAGGATATTCCTCCTTATAAGCAATATTTACTGAAGAATCAGCCATTATGTTACTCCCTCGACCAATATATTCAACAACAACATGATCGAATAACAACATTAAATTCCGAAGTTCCTGAAGATATAAAATTAAACGATCATTTTTCACCTCTGAAAATCCAGATACCTGATTCGCTAACAATTGAGAATCCGTTTCCAAGCGTACTGAAGTTGCTTCACATATTGTTTCCAATCTAAAAACATGCTAAATCAGCTTCGTATTCAACTTCATTATTCGAAGCGTGAAAACCAAATTTGATAGACTAAATCATCGTTTCTCTAGTTGGAGCTATTAAACTGAACCCCAGCACTGCATCATGAAATACTAGACCCTGCATCTGGTCGAACAATCCACCTCGAATTTGCTGGTGCAGTATATTTACTTTCTTCATTATCCGATTTTCTCGAATGGAACTGAACAAACAAATCTGCCAATGTTTGGGCTTTAATCGCAGTTCGAGGTATGAACAGAATATCATAATCCCCCCAAATCCACTAACCACTTGGTCATTCTGCCGAAAATATCAGGTCGTTGTAACACATTTTTCAAAGGGAATGTAGTTCGAACTTTGATAGTGTGAGCTTGAAAATATGGGCGTATTTTCCTAGCAGCAATCACCAATGCTAATGCTAATTTTTTCAGTTTCAAATACCTCTTCTTTGCTGCTACTATACTTTTACTGATATAATACACTGGCTTTGGAATACCGTTACAGTAATGTATAAAAAGATCTTTTGTCCACTTCGAGGTTTTAAAAATACTTCTGGTGATGATAACAAATTTGTATACTTGTTAATGTTGCCTTGCACTACGATGTCTATTGAAATCTCATTGGTCCTCGTAAAACTTGAAAGAAAGGAAAGCATTTGTCAGAAAATCTGGAAATAAATCGTTTAAGTGCTGCTAACCTTCCTCTCAAAATTTACACCTCTTTAACCGATCGAGGCAAATTCATTGCTATCAGCTCTTTCAATTATTCTGGGTCAGCATCTATTCCTCTTTCACTGATGATATAACCCAAAACCTTCCCTGATCGAACTATGAAGGTACACTTTTCAGGATTTAGCTTTAGTCTGATTGCCCTTAAATTCAAAAATGTTTCCTCTAAATCCTCAAGATGCACATCATCCTTCAAACTTTCTACCACCATATCGTCTATATACACCTTCATATTTTTTCCGATCTGAGTGGAAAAAGCTTTATTCATCAATCTTTGATAAGTGGGCATAACCTTATAGCAATTCAACCCTCTATCAGTTATGAAGGTCGTACATTCTTGGTCCTTTGGATCCATCTGGATCTGATTTTATCGTGCAAAAGCATCCATGAATGTTAGTATTTTATTTCTCGAGGTGCAATCAATGGTTGATCCATTCGAGGAACTGCAAATGGATATTTAGGATAGGCTCGATTCAAGTCTGTAAAATCCACACACATTTTCCACTTTCCATTCTTCTTTTAGACCATTACTGGATTTTCCGTTCATAAATGATATTGTGACTCCCTTATGTGTCCGACCTTGGATAACCGGTCCACCTCAGAAACAATTGCTTCCGTCTTCTCCGAAGAAAATTCCCTTATTCTCTGAATCATTGGTTTCGCCTTCATATCAATAGCCAAACTATGACGAATCACCTCGATTGGTACTCTTGTTACATCCTCCATTTTCCAAGCGAAAATGTCCAAGTTAAAAGACAAAAATTCCAGTAGTTGTTGACGTAAAAATGGGGTCAGTAAGGTTCCAATTCGAAGCACTCTTCCTTCCGAAAATGTATACTCCTCTATTTATTCACTTACTGTTAAAGACCATGGGGTTTCCCTCGGACCGTCAACTCTTTCTTTAAAATCTTAGGTTAACCCCTCTGACTGCTATTCATGCATTAAATCTCCATTGTTGGCTCCCTGAATTCAAAGCGCAGTGGCATAAAATTCTCTAGCTACTTTCTGGTCGCTTCGAACGACCCCCGACCCGATCCACTATCACATAATTAAAACATTGGTGAACTGTTAAAACAACCCCATACATTCTAGAAAGTCATAACCTTCCAAAAATAGCGTTGTAGCTCGTGGGGAAGTCCACCACAACAAAAACCACCTGGACCTTCTTCTTGAATGGTCCTTTTCCCAAACTTACTTCCCCCTTGAATTCCCCAATCACACGAGCTATCACGCCCGTAAATCCTATAATTGTACGTTCTGATTGAGAAATTCGAGATGGATTTGTTATTATCATAAATTTATTTAAACAGGACATTTGCAAAACTGCCCGTGTCTATAAGCACACGCCGGATTTCGATGCTAGCCACCTCTGCACCGATAACCACTGCGTCTTCATGTGGCCCCGCTGTTCTCCGCAGTTCATCCTCATCGAATAAAATAAAAGGAATGACCTTTTTTACATATAAGTATGTAGACATTTTCCTTTCAATTTGAGTTGTCAAATTGACAACATGCCTCTTCTTCGAACTATTAGAGTTTTCGATCATTGAATCGCCTCGAAAAATGGCTAACGATTCAAAAACTTAACACAAATCTCGCACACACCCCTTTTCTATTGGATCTTGAACTGCCATCTAAATCAACCTGTTTGGATCCTTATCCAAATATTCCGAAGAGGCATCAAATTATTCTTCCTTCGAATCTAAAATCATTAAATTCTCTGTTGGCGCAGCTTGATTAGCCTTTGAAGTTGATTCTATATTTTTTTAACCGCTCCCTTGTGACTTCACATAAGTAAAAAACTTCCCATTTTCAATCAATATTTGAACTTCTTTTTTCAACGCAATACAATCATTAGTATCATGTCCAATGTCATCATGATACCTACAATACTTGTTAGTTCGCTCCTCTCTTGGCCTACTTATCAGAGTTGGCTTCCTAAAAATTACGAAGATTTTGTTCTTGTCAAAGATTGCAGCCACATTCAACATAATATTCTCGCCTAACCCATTGATTTTGCCTTGGTATGTTATAGTTATAGGATGGAGCATGATTTGAATATCCACTAGTTCGAGGTAGCAATTTTTTATTCTTCGGACGTGACTGTTAATTACAATTTGAGGGTTGCCCTTGGTTATTAGCCACCTGACTCGAATTCTTTGGATTAGTAACTGGTCCTCCTCGGACCCTGGTTGACTCTTCAACCTTAATCTGATCCTCTACTTGAGCCATCAATACTCCAAAAGTTAGTGCTCTCTTTTTTGTAGTTTCATTGGTCATATCCCATGGCAATAGACCTTGCCAAAAAGTTGTCATCACCATATTTTCTTCACAATTGTCCAAACTTGGTTTAGTCAAAACGAACCTTTCCGTGTAATCTTTTAATTTTTCTCCAGCTGCTTGCTTGTATTGGATAATTGTATCTCCATTCTCTCTCATTTACTTGCTCCCCACAAACTGCCTTCGAAAAGCAGTGTAAAAATCCCTGAAATTTCAGATGGATGCCCTCTGAATCTGGTTATACCATTTTAAAACCGTACATTTAAAATTCATCATGTAAGTCTTGAGTTGTTCGATGTGGTCATCTAGATCTTGCATCCTATCGAACTTCTCCACCTTAGCAATATCAAAACGTTTTGGAAGCATTATAGATCGAATCCCACTTATCAACAGAGAGTTCCTCCAATCGACACCTTGCAGAAACTGATCATCAATTCCCATTACTGCGTACAAATTTCGATGAGCCTTAGCATACTGATTCAACGTGTTCCCCTCACACCATGTAAAATCTCTCAAACAACGAGGAAAGTTGTCCCTTTTAGATTTATGTTCCTCCTAATGCTTCATTGGATGTTCTCTTTCCGGTTCCTCTTTCGAAGAACTCATATATCTCTTAAAGCCCGAAGCAGAACTTTCAAACTCTTCATCACTAAATGCTACATACTTTTGCTTGTCTTTTTTCCCTCTGCGAGAAGAATAACGCTCTTTATGAGCTTCGAAACACACCTTTTTATGTTCACTTCTAGCATGTCGATCAGCACAAGATCGATCAGACTAATCTCCATATCAGCTTTCTCGTTTTATTGTCTCACCTCGGATTTGAGCTTCGCCGAGTGAATTTCTTGTTCTTTTTTTTCATATTTTTCGTTAAGTATATTTATTTTATCTAAAAGTTGATTCATGAACATCTCAATATCCGATTAAGTTTGGATCGGAGTTTATCCATCCAGCCTGTTTTCATTTCTTTGCAAATCATCTTTTAATATTTACATCGTTGATCGAAGTGCCGGATTTTTTTTGGGATTCATTATATGGAATTCAAACGAAAAATAAGAAATTGTATTGAATTTCGAACATTCAAGTCACTAATTCTTAATCGTCCCAAGTGGAGTCGCCAATTTGGTGAGTTCAATTATTAAGAGTGTTGTTTTAGGAAAAAGTAATACGCAAGTTTTAGAGAGAGAAAGAGTTTTTAGAGAGAGAAAGCCATAGCACAATTGAGTTAGATAAAAAAGTGTTCAACCCGTTTTTTAGTTTAGCCTTACCCTTTATATAGAGGCGTTATGACTCAGCTTTAAACTGAAAATGTTTACATAAAGGGATAAATAACCCTTAGTCCCCAATACAATTACATAATCATAATTGTTCCACTAAAATTACATTATTTACACTTTAGTCCTTAAATTTCTACTTCCATATGAGAAGTAATTATTAAAACAGAGATTTGGATGATGAATTTTCAGTTCTTTAACAAACTAAATCTTCTTTCGCATTAAAAGAAACTAGCAATAATCGAAGTCATGATATAAATAAGGAATATTAAAATCAATACAACTCAAATGCTCCTAAATCTTATGCAGATATGATAAGAACGAAAAGCATCAATTCTGTCTTTACTCCATTTGAAGTTCAAGAGAAGATTGATCATACATCTGGGCAATTTACAAAGCTGAACAAGGACAAATTGTTGTTTACTACTAAATATACATTAATATGGAAGTTCTCTAAATGTATGCCTAAACTTAATCTCCTAAAACAGTTCTTGGATGGCCATAAATTTGCATGAGAATACAATGCTTTCAACTAGGACACAAGCCATGTTGTGATGAAAGTTTCCTTAAAAACTGATATGTAAAAGTTATGGGTTATGCATGTTTGGTCAGTGGGTGAATATTCCACGAGGCTATTCAAGTGGACTAGTAATTTGAATCTTAAATACGAATGCCTAATAAATTTTATGTGGATTAGAATTGTAAATGTTCTCGATTTCCTCTATAATGATGCTATAATTCACTATATAGCCTCTACAATAAGAAATCCTCTAAAAACTTGGGTACCTCAGAATAATATAGTGATGTACAATGCTTGTTATGTTTGGATCCCGTTAGACTTAACAAAGAAAATTTGGTATCAAGTTTGGGTTGGATTTGGATAAAATGATGGGTGTTGGTTAGAGATTAGCTACAAGGACTCCCCACATTACTGCAACTTATGTCATCATCTTGGGCACAAACAAGATAACTGTAAGCAATCTCAGATGAAAGCCCAAAAGACCGAGGAGGATAAAAAATTGACAGTTATGTAAACAAATAGGCTGAAACAAATGAGTTTTGGTTCTCTAAAGTTAAGTCTATAATAGTCAAGACTAACCAGGAAGGAGCTTCAACAAGAAACAAAAAATATGCTAAGAAAACTAAAGTTCAGAAAACTCCAGTCAATAATCAAGGTTAGTCTCCAAAAGATATAATATTTTCTCAAGATACATCAACATACCAAAGAGAAATGGAGAAATTCTCATTGAAAATAAAAAGAACACTCACCAGACTAGTAACAATACCCCTATAGAAAAATAAATTATTGAAGCTATGAAGACTCTTGAATTGGGTTACACGCTATCCTCCTCCCTTGATTAGAAGAACTTGGTATTTGAAAACCACACCTCAAATCAGTAAAGCATATGTAGCCTTCCAACCACACTTATACTTAAGAGAATGGAGGTTGACAAAGGTTTTCAGGAAATGCTTAGCAATAAACTTAAAGAAGCTAAGGGAAAAAATGAACCTTAGTAATCAAGTCCTTGCAATATAAAGGGACCATCAGATGCCCAAACTCAAAATCTACATGATGATTAAGATCCTTATTTGGAACATTTGCGGCATTGATAATAAGACCTATTTAAAAAAATTAAATATATCATATTCAAAGAAAATATTAAAATGCTAGCCATCCAAGAACTGCTTATCAAAATGGATCACATGGACATCATTGTTGTTAAATTAGGATACAAGCATTACATAATAAACACAACCAATAAAAGCTGGCTTCTATGGAATGAATATTTTAAAATTAACATCCTTTTGGATCATCAACAATGCTCATAAGGAAATGCTTCAATCTCACAATGACATAATCAAAGATTAAGGAGGATGGAACATGAAATCTCAAAGGTTATGGATTTTGACCTATAAAATCGAAACTCTTGAAGTTGTAAACTAAAGCAAAATGTTATACCTATTAGTTTAGCTCTATCTCGTGGTTTTCTCGGTTTCCAATTCCTCCGGAAATTATTTAAGCTAAAACCATGGCAATCTTAGACACTGATTATCCCGTGAACTATGTTGATTTTTTCTTTGGAATGATAGCTAAGAAGTAATATATAAATAACTTGAACACCTAATGGAAATAAAGCTCGATCCTTTGGCTTCATTTATCTTAATGGCTTGTAGAGCTATTTTTTTCTGGTCTCCACCTATTTATCTAATCACGGTAATTCGCAAGGATCGAAAGTATTCAAATATTCAATCTTCATGTCAAAATTCAAGTTTGGAGTTTTTTACCTTTAAACTAAGTATACTCACCGTAACCCAAATATTTTATTTGTTAAAAACAATATCATATTAGTATCTAATTTGTTTAACATTACGGTTAGTCTTTCCCGGTTTTAAAATTACATTTTACACCATATGACTTTTGAAAATTTTAATATAATACAAAACATTTAAAATTGCATTTTAATTTTTAAAATTGATAAATATTTTGAAATTACAACTTATTTTTTACAGCCATATTTTAGTCCCATTTGTAAAAACAATTCTTCGAAGTTGCTAAAATTATATGTAGTCCTTTATTTATTAAAAAATATATTTAATCCCTCAAAGTCTCAAAAGTTGAATTTACTCATAAGTTTCCTAAATTATATTTTAGTCCTTATAATTTTGAAAATTCCAAAATTTTGAAAAATTTATTTTAGTACTTTAAATTTTGAAAGTCAATTTTAGTCTATATGGTTTCAAAAATTAACTTTTGATCCTTAAAGTTTTGAAAATAAAACATTAGTCCCTAACATTTTGAAAATTACATTTAGTCTCTAAATTTCAAAAGCTACATTTTAGTCCTTAAAGTTTTAACAACTACATTTTGGTCACTATACATTTGAAAAATGTATTTTACCTTTTAGGGTTTTAAAAATCACAGCGTAATTTATAAAGTTTTAAAAATTATTTTATAATCCATAAAAACTTAATTTTGCATTTTAATTTTTTAACTTTTAAAAATAATATTTATGTTATTAATTTTTTTCTTTAAATAATCGTTAGTTTGTAAATTTTAAAAATGAAAATGTAAATTTGAAACCTTGTCACTTTTCCTAATTATAGATTTAATTTTGGGTGGCTCTTCGAGATACTAGTTGTCTGGTTTAGGAGTAGAATACTTAGGAGAATTTATGTAATTTTATTATTTAATTTTTTTTATTGTATAACCTTCTTACAATAACGATTTGTATGTCTAAGATGCTGCGAGACATTATAATATGAAGGATTATAATTGTGTATCTTATGTCTATCTAGCAACCATCATTGTCACCCAATCCTACCCACATTTTATGAATACGAATCCTAGTAACATCTAGTATTATTAGAGCCTTACAAACATTATGTTTTGCCCTATTATTATTAGGAACCCAAATCTTAAGCAGACTACCTAATGTCGATGTCATACTATTTATAATACATTCATTGTATAAATATTCAGGAAGATTAGGAAACATAACCTATATGGGTGTTAGGTACATTCAGATTTAGCCAAAAAGTAAGGTTGCCATATGAGTAGACGTATTGAATATTCATTCATTTGCAAAAAAATTTGTTTTTAGAGTTTGCAAATATCATCATTTGGCTGAAATTTAATTAAAATGTGGCGTGCATCTTATGATATTGTATTCACATCTCTTGCAAAGTTAAAATAATTTAGAAACTTCTGAATATATGAAATTTGAGGCTTGCCTTTAGTAAATGTTTTACCTAAGGTAAACTTTGTAGATTCCAAAAGTGTTTCTTTGTCTTTTTTGTAGAGTATTGTATAGGATTATGGTTTCTTCAATCTTGAATTTGTTCATAATCCATTGTAGGTTCTTCCATAGTTTCTTTAGTTACATCTGCATATGATCGTGAATTTGCTTACTTGATAGATTTATCAAATACTGGATTTGTTATGTATTCAAAATTCTGTTGATTGATTGATTATTGTGATCCTTCTTTGTTTTGACTAATTATTTTTTGATTTTGGTAAGAATAGGACTTTGTTTCTTGTGTAAATTTATAAGACTCTTCTTGAATATTAGTTCTGGTTCTTTGACTCATATCAATTGAAAAAACCTTATTTTTGTGTATCACGTCATCCATGATTTAAGAAAATCAATTGGTAAACAACTAGTTGATTAGTAGAATAACTAGGTTACTCTGTTCTTTATTATCCAACACCACTGTTCTAGGAGTCTTTTTTATAGATCTGGACTTTGTTTCATTTCTGAGGTAGCGTTATTCATGATTTGATATATTTATAAAATAAATTTTAAAATTAAAATATATTTTGGAGTTTATCAAAAATATAATAACTCTATAACCGGATTTTGTTTTAAAATAGGAGTTATAAAATCTATTAAATTAAAAGCTGTTATGGAAAATCATGAAAGGATGAATCTCTGTTGATACAAATTTACAAAATAAAAAAATCAGTTTAGTTTCGAAGTGTATCTTCTATCAAGATAGAAAGATAGTTAACCACTTGTTTGTTAGTTGTCCTATATCTTAGGAAATCTGGAGTCATTTTTCTCTCATATTTGATATCCCCATTGGTAGGTATATGAAAATACATCGTATAGTAAGATGTTGGTTCTGATATACTTCAACACAGATTCATATCAGATTAATCATTCCAACTATAATATGCTGGAATATTTGGTATTTCAAAAATAAAGTTAAGTATGATGATCTTCTTGTAAATTTTAAAAATATTATTGATAAAAGTAGTCATAATATATAATGTATTAATAATACCAATAATCTGAAGAGACAGTTATGGTCTAGTGATTTTAACTTAACTAATAAGTTATGTTGTTTTTTCCATTCTAAATATAATAGTAGGTTGAATATCTTTAGTTGGATTGCTTCTAAATAATATAATTAAGTTAAATTGTAATGCATCTTGTCTAACTAATAGTGAGTCAATTGGTGCTGGAATGTTTAGAGATAAAAATGGTGAAACCATTGTTAATTATGGTAAATTATATGACAAGGTAAGTCCTTTGGTAGATGAGCATGGCATTATTAGATGGATTATTAATCTGTAATCTAAAAGATTATAATAATATTGATATAAAGTGTGCTTAAGAGCTTATAATTCAAATCATATCCAAGGGTAAGGCTCTTTAGTTTTTAGGTCCTCGGATCAAATGCTATAGAAATATTATTATATCAACCATGATAATTAAACACATTTCTAGAATCCAAAATTAAGCAGGAGATTGGTTGGCTTGTTGGACTCTCAAATGTAAGACGAGATCTGATTTTAAAAACTATCGAATTATTATTCCTCTTAGAGCCATTGTTCTATTAAAAAGTTTAGGAATATGTTACTTGAGCTTAAATGTATAACATATTGCATCAATTGAACAAACTATTTGAAATTATCAATCATTGTTCCATATAATATTCTCAGCTTAAACTTCTGGTCATCCAAATGTGCAGACATAAAAACATCGTCTTATTTATGGACCTTCGATACTCTATTGGATACTCAAGACAGATAGCTCATGGACCTCAAGTAACAAGATTGAATTCGCTAGAAGAGATAAGGTCGTTGACTAACACCATACTTTTTTTAATCAAGAGAACACAAAATGGCTGCTCTACACATCAATTCCAAGGAAGTCAAGACACAAAATGGCTGCTCTACACATCAATTCCAAGGAAGTCAAGACACAAAATGGCTGCTCTTCACATCAATTCCAAGGAAGTCAAGACACAAAAAATGCACTTTTTAAAATCTATAGATATCAAGAATATATCTCATTGTAGGTGTCAAGCGGGACTTGACACGGTAGGATTTGGTGTCTTCACGGCAGTCTATCACGGTACACATGACAGTCTGTAATGGTAAAATACGGCAGAGAACAGTGGGACTCACTAATACGACTGTCGTGGTCAAGATTGCCACGATCACGACAAACACGACACACGGCTGACACAGAAAAATTATTGTCATCACAGACACACGACTGTATATTATATAAATTATTAATATAGTTTAATTAAAATGTATGCATATATAATATATTAGTTTTGTAACAAATATATAATATATAAATGGTGTTATTTCTTGATAAACTAATTATTAATTATTTTATTTTGATTATTTTATTTTGAATATTTTATTTATGGTATGATGATACTTTTTATTATTATTATTATTATTATTATTATTATTATTATTATTATTATTGTTGTTGTTTTTTTTTATTATAATAGTTTTATAGTTTATAAATTATTATCTTAAATTAGTATAAGGTTAATAGGTTAATTTGATATAGAATTTGGATGGACTTTCTTGCTCTTCAAGAAATCTCCAAGAAAAGCTAGCTTCAATTTCTTCTTTCCTCTTTTAATCTAATTATTCTCCTTCAAGACTTAGTCTCTTCAATTGATCCAGTTAGGGTGGAAGACTCCATCAATTCTTCATTTATTCTTGAAGATTTCCCCAATCTTCAATCTTCAAACAACCTTTAAATATCCTTGCAAACAAAAAAGATAATGTTATCACAAGAAATCTAAATGTAACAGTGACATAATCAACAACAAGTCATCTCATTTGTTGACACTTTAAGAAAAACAATCCTCAAGCATATTTTAAACCTATTAGTGTTGACTAGAAATTGGATCACATCTCTATTTAGTTCAGTCAAAAGGATAAAAATAAGTTAACTCTTGCTACGAAGTTTAAATTAATCGAAAAACTTCTAACAAGGTTTTCCTTAAAAGAAAGTTCTCAACCAGTTCATGAATTCTTTGAAACTAACTAGAGAATAAAATATTGATGTCTAAGATTTAAGCACATCTTGCTGGAATTTGACTTAAAGGCTAATTTTTGCAAGATTTGGTCCCGAAACGTCTGGGCATTTGGGGAATCGTCAATGAGGCTGTTAAAGTGGAAGATTGATTTCAACCCCAAGTATGAAAGTTCAACTACCCCATATGTATTAGGATTGAAAAAGTGCTCAAATATATATATAATGAAAGTATAATTCAAACTATAGCAGCTACCATTGGGAAACCTTCTTAAGATGAAAATCCAGGAAAAAACAGAGCGTACTACAACGCATGTTATGCATGGGTTGAAATAGATGTTTTCCAGAAAACACTAACATCATATATGGGTTAGATTTTGTGATAATCAAGGATGTTGGCTAAACATTAGTCATAAAGATATTCCAAAATATTGCCAGAAGTGTTTTCATATTGGTCATAACCTTAAATCTTGCAAGAAGAATACAGGAAATGCTCAGCAAAATGAAGATATCAACAAGGTTATTAATGATGACATTTTTATAACTCTCATGGGAACACGATCTCCAAAACTAAAGGTAATAATCAACCTAAAGTTAAATCTATTGTGATTATTCTTGATCAAAGTATAGGTCCAAGAATCCTTAACCAACAATGCAAAGAGAATCAGTCTACTGAAGAGGTTCTTATATTGAGCAGTTCAACCACGAAGCTTAAATCCCCCCATGTATCCAACATTCATCAAAGTTTTAAATTTCACGATCCTAAGTCCTCTGATGCTGAAAAAATCATAGAAGTCATACAAACTCTAGATTATGGGTATGATAAATTTATTGCCAACACTATGAAAACCTAATATCTAGAAATATTACCTCAAGACAAGATAATATTAGAAGTTTCTCATCTTCCCCAATCTTAGAAAGAAAGAAATTTGATGTAGGGTTTTAAGAAGTAAACAACAAGAAAATTAAATATGCAAAAAAAAAACCTAATAGTCTTATTATCAAATCCTTGAAACTTTTAGGGACTAGTAAACATACCTCTTTTTCATCTAAAGATTATCAAAATGCTTAGCTAGAGTATTCGTGACATTATGAATAAACCTTCTCTCAGAAGCCTTAAGTCCATCATTCTTAAAGAAAAGGTCAAGATGGTTGTCATTCAAGAGCCTCCCATCAGTTCAACTAACTTAGAAAGTACTACCCTAAAGATTGGTTTTAAGAATTCTACAACTAATTCTTTAAATAAAACTTGGTTTTTCTAGAGTGAATATTTTTCTACTAAAATATTACTTGATTATCCTTAATGCTTACATGTTGATATTTCTTATATTGGTTTAGATAAAAAAAATTACTAACAATTGTTTACGCTAAGTGTCAAAGATTCAGCAGGATAGACCTTTGGAATAGTCTAAGAATTGTCTCTAACCCCACTAAGGAATGGTTGATCTTGTGTGATTTTAATGTAGTTACTTCTACTGAGGAGAAGATTAGTTGCTCAACCTTTTTCCATAATAGCTGAGAAGAGTTTAATGATGTTATAAGAGATTGTCATTTGGAAGTTACTCGTTATGTTGGCTCTAAATTCACTTGGTCTAACAATTCTAAATAGAAACGTCTGGACAGAGTTCTCTACAGCCCTGCTTGATTTGGATTTTTTAATGTTAGTAAATTTACTCACATGGCCATAACTTGTTCTGACCATGCTTCTTTGTAGCTAAAGACAGTCCTAACTTTAAGGAGAGCTTTAAATTTCTTAACATGTGGACAATAGATAATTATTTCTTAAATTTTATAGATTATAACTGGAAACAAAGTATTGATGGTTTATCTATATTTTATGGTACAAACTCAGAAGATTAAAAGAATACCTTAAGGTATGGAATAAAACTCATTTCGGAAATATCTTTGATAAAGCGTAGTTAACAGAAGAGATAATCAAGAAATCTGAGATGAAGCGTCAGTAATATAATTCCTTGGCCACTAAAATAGAGCTTGTTAAAGCTAATAATCTCTACCTTCAAGCTTTAAGGATGGATGAGTCATATTGGCATAAAATATGCTCTTTAAATTGGCTCAAGGAAGGTGACATAAACACTAAAACTTATCATGCTTATGTATTTAAGAAGAGAAGAAATAATTCTATAAACAACATTAAAGTGGGAGATGACTGGATTCTCGACACCAATTTGATTGGACAAATTGCTGAAGTTTATTTAAAAGAGATTCTGACCAATCATCCTTATTCAAGTATGGAGGAAGAAAATAACATAATGCAGGATAGTCTATTCAGTAACATTGTTAAGATGATAACTAAGGATGATAATGAATTACTCTTACTTCCTCCCTTTAAAGATGAGATCTATAATATCATTAACAATATGAATCCTTCAAGTGCATCTGGTATGGATGACTTCAATCAATGTTTTTTCAAGTCCTTCAAGTTAATTAAGCATGTTTATATCTCTATTGTAATTAATGGAAATGCTATAGGTTACTTCAACAAATAAAGAGGTTTGAGACAGGGTGACCCTGTCTCCCTTAGTCTCTTTATAATTGGTGAGGAGGTTTCTGTAAAGGGGATTAGCTAAGCTTTTCAACTATAACACCATTATGAAAATATGCTTCTAAAACTGAGTTCATCATTCCTTTCTTACCCTTTACAACTGATATTCTCATTTTTAATAACGGTATTAGTACATCTATTGATAATATTAACAGGTTTCTTACGAAATATCAAGATATTTCTGGTCATTTCTGAATTTCTTCGTACATAATATCTTGGCCTTTCTTTAAGCACTAACAACAAGGACAACAACTACATCTCTCTTTTAAACAAAATCAACAAAAAAATTAAAGATTGAGAGAATTAGTACATGTCTTATGGTGGAAGACTCATTATTATCAACTCCATGCTTATGGAAATTCCTATGTATTGGGTTTAGAGTTGTTGATTTCCTAATAGCATCATCAATATGATTGATAAAACTTTTAACAAATTTCTTTGGGGCTCCGCTACTAATGATCATAAAATTCAGTGGTCTTGAGTATGCTATTTGTAAGCCCTATGCTGAAGGAGGGTTGAGCATCAGAAAGCTCACTGACATACATGACTCATTTTCTTGCAAAATATGGGTAAATTTCAGAGAAAACAAGAGCTACTGGGCTAACCTAATGCGTAATATCTACTGTAAGAACTCACATTCTCTAAAAGCTAATTACTATAAAAAGGGCTCCCTTACTTGGAAAAGACTACTGGTATTAAAGCCTTTGCAGAGCCTAACACACGGTGGAGTTTAGGTAAATGTGATATGGTCTTATGGTTAGACAATTGACATGACCATTATCCTCTAATTATCTTAGATGAAAAGCTTGATAAAAATTGGTTCAAAACTAAAAAATTGAGTTCTTTTTTGCAACACAACTCGTGGAACATCAACATGTATACTAGCTTCTTATCTCAAGCTAGAATAAATATTATTAAGACCACTACTATTAACTACAACAAGGAGGATACTATACTTTGGAAATACTACAAATTTAACATTGAAGATACCTTGAACCATTTAAGACAACATCATAATTAATCTAACATGTTCAACAAAATACGAAAATCTATCACACCCATAAAGTGATTTTTTTATTATGTAAAATACTTCACAATTATATTCATATTGATTCTATTATGAAAAAGAGACATTTTATCATTCTCTCAAAGTGTTAATTCTGTGATTCTTATGAAACTCCTAACCCTCTATTTGTATATTGTAGTTTCGCTTGGCCAATCTGGTCTTATTTTGCTGATTTGTTCAACAATAAGATCAACATGTTCATAATTGTAGCCCATATGACCAAGAATTGGTTCTGGTTATAAAAAAAGAAGGCTCATCTAAGATATGTCATTCCTATAATGGCTTAAATCGTTGTTTCGTCCCTCGACTATCATGTTTTGTGTCATTTAGTCCCTCGACAAAAAAATCACGGGTGAGGGTCCTTCGACTATCAAAAATCTATAATTTCAGTCCCCGCGCGTGGTTTTTGCTATAATGCTGCCACGTGTTGCTATTGTTAAATGGTTTTTGTTTCATATATAGTCCTTCGACTTTTAATTCCATTTTTACCCTTCGAATTTAATATTTTTTAAATATACATATTTTTGTTTTCTCAAAACAAAGTATAGCAATATTTGCGATACTCTGATTTTTTTTTCCGACACAGTTTCCCCAGAAGTTCAATAACTTATTTTGTGTAGTGAAGGTCGATTTTCTTTTGTTTGAGCCTATCTCTCACTCGGTTCATCTGACATATGGAAATCAATAAGTTAAATTCAAGATAAAGCTAACGAATTTTAAAGACTGATTTATATATATCCGACACAGACCCAGACCCAGCTTAGGACAGGTATGTCTGAACCAAAGCCTATACATGAACTAAACCAACAGATTCTTTGGGTCATTTATATTAAATTTGAGTTTTTAAAAGTACTATATTCGATGTTTGTACCTGATGCAGAATGTTAAACTTGGATTTCAAGACCCAAATCTTACATGGTTGTTTGAATTTTTTGTCCTAACCAAGATACTGGACAACTTGTTTTTTCCTGTTGGACAAAACATACCAACTAGGCCAACCAAAAAAATTATATCTCCTAAATTTCTTTAAAGTTTAACCATTTTCTTCTCTTTCATTTCACAAGATTCTGAGAAGATTCATAAACAAAAAATTATAAGCTTGTTTCCTTTTCTTTCCCCCATACGGTTGTCTTTAAAATTCTGCATGCAGATGGATACTGAATGAATTATTTATAAAGATATATTACCTATAGCTCCACAATTTTTTTGATTTCTTTAGAGTCTAGCGGCTGGAAACGATGTACTCGTCAATCCTATTCATGAACTCCGGTCGGAAAGTCTGTCTAGCCAACTCAATAATTTGTCGCTTCATTATATCATAAACTGCATCCTTAATATCTTAAGTATTACGAAGAGTTTCAAGTATATAGTGAGAGCCAATATTCGAAGTAATGATTAAAACAGTGTTCGAAAAGCTAACCGTCCTCCCTTAAGAATCAACGATTCTTCCATCGTCCAACAATTGTAACAATATGTTTGTGAGAGGAAACAAAAGAGTATAGCAAATTTTGCTATACTCTGTTTTGAGAAAAACTAAAAAAAATTAAAAAAAATTAAATTTGAAGGGTAAAAATAGAATTAAAAGTCGAAGGACTATCTATGAAACAAAAGCCATTAAACTATAGCAACACGTGGTAGCATTATAGCAAAAACCACGCGCGGGGACTGAAATTATAGATTTTTGATAGTCGAAGGACCCTCACCCGTGATTTTTTTGTCGAGGGACTAAATGACACAAAACGTGATAGTCGAGGGACGAAGAACGATTTAAGCCTTCCTACAATAATAAATTGGGTCATTTGGCAAAACATAAACAAAGCTAAGTTTAATATAAAATACTATTCTATATTTCCATCTATTAACTATATTAAACATGTCTTATTTTGTCTTGATAATGCTCATCTTTTCAAGTCTAAACACTAGGATAATGGTGCTAAAGCAGCAATTGATCTTGATTATTTAAACTATCTGAATTTTAAAAGCAAGCTTGCTTACTTACAGTGGACTGTCCTAAATCCTTGAATACTTAAACTGAACTCTGATGACTCATGTTTTCGTAATGGTGACTCTAGTGGTGAAGTTATCGTTCGTAATAGCTATAAAGATAGTATTATTGGCTCCAACAACTTATATGGTAAGCTTACACCATTAATGGTTGAAACCAGAGCCTTGCTCGATGGCCTCCTATTATCATTCCTTCAATGATTATAGCTTACATTTTCAGAGACCAAAACAAAGTAGCTGATTGGCTTGCGAAATGGACTCTAAAATATAAAATGAAACTTGTTTTCACTCAATATCAAGCTTATGCTCACTTGAATGCTATTACCATGTTAGAGAGTCTGGGTCTTTGTTACATTTCTAATATCCCCCCACTTATATATTGCTTATTATTCCTCCTGTTATTTTGTTCTAAGGTTATGTGTATTTCAATTGAAGCCTGTTTACTGACTTTGCTTAGTAGGAATTAGGCTTAAATCGTTGCTCCGTCCATCGACTATCACGTTTTGTGTCATTTAGTCCCTCAACAAAAAAATCACGGTTGAGGGTCCCTCGTCTATCAAAAATCTATAAATTCAGTCCCCGCGCGTGGTTTTTGCTGTAATGCTGCCACGTGTCACTATAGTTAAATGGTTTGCGTTCCACAGATAGTCCTTTGACTTTTAATTCTATTTTTACCCTTCGAATTTAATATTTTTTAAATATATTTTTTAATTTTAATTTTTTAATTTTTCTCAAAACAGAGTATAGCAAAATTTGCTATACTCTATTTTTTTCCGACTACTTTAGTTGGATTGGTCCCTTCTTGTGGACATCGTGGACTGTCTCAAGGAAAATCTATTCATCGGATTGCGGTGAAAGCTGATCTTGATCAAGGAAATGAATGCCTTGAGATAAACAAGATTTTCTTGAAGAAGCCATTAAATCCCTAGCAGCAACATTAAAAATGTATAGCAAGAGAGGAATCTATAAAGATAAATATTGCAGACATATGGGATTTTGTGCAATTGTGCATTTTCCTTCTATGGTTTAGGACGCAAAACTAAACCAATACTGCATAAAACAACTGATCACGGTTCCAGAAAGCAACCTTCATCTGTTCTACAAGAAAGGAAACGTTGTTGACGATTCCATTGCTGAAGAATGGGGAATACTGATGATACGGTTACGTATCTGTTAGGCTATTTGAAAAAGTGAACTCGAAATGAGTTGCTTCTTACACGGGATCGATTGATGACAACATTTACAAGCCTAGTGTTGTTGTTTAAAATGCATCGTAAGTACCACCAAGATTTAGACAATATTGATTAGTGACACTCTAATGAGTATGCACACTTATCACGAGTTATTGGGCTGTTTCTGTTTCTTGTGCAGTCGAGAGTGAGATGTGCCAAGTACTCGTACCAGCTGTGTTATTTATTTTAGTGTAATTGGATCGACTAGTCGACCAATTTAATCATGATATATTATCAAACAAGTCGTAGAGTGCGGAGTGCACGCTTGTTAGATTAGATCATGATTTGAGACCCTAACTGCCCTAACTTCCAAACTGTTTTTTGGTTGGTCGAATTTATAAATATGGGTTATGTTGAAAAGGATATCATATCATTTTTCATCCTCTCTATTCAAAATTATATCTCTGATTTTATCCAAATGAAATTTTTGGAGAACCCCAAAAATATTTCAATAAGAAATTGTTTACAAGACTTCAGAGATTATCCGGAAACGAAACACTATTTTCTACATTTTATTGAAATATTCTGTTCTTGTTGATGAAGATAGAGATGACGAACGGAGGAGAATCTGCGAAGGAGATGACAAGTAAATTCGCTAAGTTGGACAAGTTCGAAGGACATAATTTCAGACGATGGCAGAAAAAAATGCATTTTCTGTTGACTACACTCAAGGTTGTGTATGTCTTGAGTACCCCCTGGCCAGAGATCACTGAGAATGAAACATTGGAACAAACGAGGAGGCGCAGCAAGTGGGAGAACGATGACTACATTGGCCGAGGCCATATATTAAACGGTATGTCTGATACTTTGTTTGATGTATACCAAAATGTCGAATCTGTAAAAGAGTTATGGGATTCTATAGAATCAAAATACATGGCAGAAGATGCTTATAGTAGGAAGTTCCTGGTTAGTAATTTTATAAATTACAAAATGGTTGACTCTAGACCTGTAATGGAACAGTATAATGAACTACTAAGAATTTTGGGTCAATTTGTTCAACACAATATGAAAATGGACGAATGTATTTCGGTTTCTTCTGTTATTGACAAATTGCCTCCTTCGTGGAAGGATTTTAAACACACACTGAAACACAACAAGGAAGAAATGACTCTAGTCGAACTTGGTAGTCATTTTAAGATTGAAGAGTCTCTAAGGGATCAAGATGAATTAAGTAATCCCAAGGGTAAAAACCAAGTGGGAAACTCATCTGTAAATATGACTGAAAGCAGCGGATTCTTTAAGAATGGAAATACAGATAAGGGGAATAAACGAAAGTTTAAAGGAAACAACAAAACCAATAATTTTAACAGCAAAAAGCCTAAAATAGCATGCTGGAAATGTGGCAAAACTGGTCACTTTAGAAGGGATTGTCGAGTTGGAAAGGCAAAAATAATGTTGGTCCAAGTGGGAACAATGCTGGTTCAAGTGGAAACAATGCTGGTTCAAGTGGATCTAAGGATCCTGAAAAGCAACAAGGTCAGATTTTATTTCAGAATTCTAATTCTGGTCAAAATTATATATCTCTAATATCTGAAGCATTTTATGTGCAGGATGATGATGTTGCTTGGTGGGTTGATTCGGGAGCAACAAGTCATGTATGTAAAGATCTTCGATGGTTTAGTAATTTTCAACCGATTGAAGATGGACCCTCACTTAAGATGGGAAATGTTGCTACTGAACCAATCAAAGGACTAGGAAATGTTAAATTACTATTTACTTCTCGAAAGTACATATTATTGAACAATGTATTTTATGTTCCTGGGATTTAAAAGAATCTTTTGTCTGGTGTTGTTTTAAACAATTGTGGTTTCAAACAAGTGTACGAAAGTGGAAAATATGTATTGTCAAAACATGGTGTATTTATGGTATTCGGATATTTATGTAATGGTATGTTTATGTTAAATATTAATGTTTCGTTCAAAAATGATTCTGTTTGCATGACCTCTACTAGTGTGTGTAGAAATATAAATAAAACAGAATTATGGCATGCTAGATTAGGACATGTTCATTATGAAAGAATAAAAGACATGTCCAAAATGAGCCTTATTCCTCCTGTTGATGCAAATAATGAAAAATGTAAAACTTGCATGTTAACTAAGATAACTAGAAAACCTTTCAATAATGTTAACCGAGTTTCCAAAATATTGGAACTAGTACATAGTGATTTCTGTGATTTCCATGTTACACCTTCATTAGGAAATAAAAAGTATGTTATTACTTTTATTGATGATGCATCTAGATATTGCTACATTTATTTGTTGCATGCTAAAAATGAAGCTCTTGATAAGTTTAAAATCTATAAGGAAGAAGTTGAGCTACATAAGAATGATTTGATTAAAAATCTACATACAGATAGAGGAGGTGAATATTATGATCCTATATATTTTCAGTCTACGGGTATAATTTATCAAACCACGACTCCTTATACACCACAACAAAATGGTATAGCGGAAAGGAAGAATAGGACTTTGAAAGAAATGGTTAATTCCATGTTGTCCTATTTGGGTTTGAGTGAAGGATTCTGGGGTGAGGCTATGTTAACAGCCTGTTATTTATTGAATCGTGTCCCTACTAAAAGGAATAAGATGACCCCGTATGAGCTTTGGTTTAAGAAGCCTCTGACACTAAATTATCTGAGAGTTTGGGGTTGTAGAGCAGTTGTAAGACTCACTGAACGTAAAAGGAAAAATTTGGGTGAAAGAAGTATAGATTGTATCTTCATTGGGTATGCTGAGCATTCCATTGCATATAGGTTCTATGTGTTCGAATCTAATGACTATGTGTCGGTGAACACAGTTATCGAGTCAAGAGATGCAATATTTGATGAAGAGAGATTTACTTTTATAAATAGACCTAGAGATTTGATTCAAAACTCTTTGAATAGGAACTCAAGTGAAATTGAAAATATATCAAGTGGTACCAATTGTGTACCTGGACCTTCTGAACCAAGGAGAAGTACTATAGCCAGAAAAGCTAAGTCGTACAGATCTGATTTTCAACTATATTTAGTTGAAGGGTCAAGAGATAAGATTGACTATCAATATCAATATTATTTTGTTATTGAAGATGATCCAAGGACTTTTAGTGATGCTATGGCATCAAGGGATGCTGCATTCTGGAAAGAAGCTATCCAGGATGAAATGGAGTCTATCATGCATAATAATACATGGAAGTTGGCTGATTTACCTCCTGGGTGCAAATCATTGGGAAATAGATGGATATTTAAACGAAAAATGAAAGTAGATGGTAACATTGAAAGGTATAAAGCTAGATTGGTTATCCAAGAATTAGACAAAGAGAAGGAATTGACTTCTTTGATACTCATGCTCCGGTTGCTAGGATTTCCACTATTAGATTGTTGATTGCACATGCATCTGTATACAATCTTGTAATACATCAAATGGATGTTAAAACAGCATTCTTGAATGGTGATTTGGTTAAGGATATTTATATGAAACAACCGGAAGGTTTTGTGATGCCTGGTTGTGAAAACAAGGTATGCAAGTTGAAAAAGTCTTTGTATGGTTTGAAACAAGCACCAAAAGATTGGCATCAAAAATTTGATAATGTGATATTTCATAATGGATTTATTCTTAACCAAGCAGACAAGTGTGTATATAGCAAATTTGATAATTGTGGTAAAGGAGTTATGATTTGTCTATATGTGGATGATATGTTGATTTTTGGTACTAACCAAAATCAGGTTAATGAAACGAAGAATTTTTTATCATCTAACTTTGAGATGAAGGATTTGGGGGAAGCTGAAATGATTCTTGGTATAAGAATCAAGCGAAAGAACAATATTATATCGATTTCTCAATCTTACTATATTGAGAAGATATTAAATAAATTTAATTTTAAAGATTGTTCTCCGGTAAGCACACCTATAGATCCTAGTCTTAAGCTTCTACCTAATAAAGGTATTGCTATATCTCAACTTGAATACTCGAGAGCCATCGGGTGTCTTATGTATGCCATGACTAGCACTAGGCCGGATATTGCCTTTGTTGTTGGAAAACTTAGTAGGTATACTAGCAATCCTAGTTCGCATCATTGGCAAGCTTTAAATCGAGTATTCAAGTATTTGAAAGGAACCATGAATTATGGTTTAACTTATACCGGATTTCCTTCTGTACTTGAAGGATATTCAGACGCGAGTTATATTTCCAATATGGAAGATCATTCTTCCACAAGTGGATGGGTATTTCTACTTGGGGGAGGTGTTATCTCTTGGGCGTCTAAGAAAAAAAATTGTAATACTGATTCAACAATGGAATCAGAGTTTGTCGCATTAGTAGCAGCGAGTAAAGAAGCTGAGTGGCTAAGGAATTTAATGTATGAAATTCCGTTGTGGCCCAAACCGATATCACCTATATCTATTAGATGTGATAGTGAGGCTGCCTTGGCCAATGTTTATAGACAAGTTTACAAAGGCAGGTCTAGACACTTAGGTGTTAGACACAGTATGATTCGTGAGCATATCACGCATGATGTTATTTTAGTAGAGTTTGTGAGAACTCAATATAACTTAGCCGATCATTTAACCAAGGGGTTAAATAGAGATCTTGTGCACAAATCGGCTATTGGGATGGGATTAAAGTCCATTTGAAATCTCTCATGTTGAGATACCCAATTCCCATCTAATATGACATTAGGTGTTGAATTCAATATGGAAAGCTTAACATCGAGATATTGGAACACATTTGTATATCATCCCAAGGTATATGTTCAGAACTGCAAGTTGTGAAGGTTGAAGATTATCTTCTTAATAGCTCTTTTCAAAAATTTCATATGCAGGTGCAAGATGAAAAGAACTACCTCTTTGGGCATGAAGTTTAGCCGCTTCAAGAAGCTAGGACTTGGCTTTGATATGCTTAAGAAGGATAAGGACACAAGGCTAGTAAAATATAGTGTCAAGTAAGAACAAGTGAGAATGTAAATTTATGTGTTTATTATCTTCATGTATTCATTGTGAATAATAAAGGTTCAATCCTTAGTGTTACCTTGATATTCGAATATTTGGAATGTGTAATATACTAATGTGAAATTCAATTTTTACGATATTTCATTTATGCATATATTATATATTTGATATGATTGTGTTTAGTAGATCATGAATTACACTAAAATGGGGGAAGATTGTTATTTATTTTAGTGTAATTGGATCGACTAGTCGACCAATTTAATCATGATATATTATCAAACAAGTCGTAGAGTGTGGAGTGCACGCTTGTTAGATTAGATCATGATTAGCGGGGTCAAGTTTTAGCCGTTTTATTACAAAACCATTTTAGAGACCCTAACTACCCTAACTTCCAAACTGTTTTTTGGTTGGTCGAATTTATAAATATGGGTTCTGTTGAAAAGGATATCATATCATTTTTCATCCTCTCTGTTCAAAATTAAATCTCTGATTTTATCCAATTGAAATTTTTGGAGAACCCCAAAAATATTTCAATAAGAAATTGTTTACAAGACTTCAGAGATTATCCGGAAACGAAACACTATTTTCTACAAGCTGTGGGGTTTTTATCTATTTGTTTCTTGTTATTGCCTTCCTATTGACATTGTTCTTCAAAGTAGACGCATATCAGTATCATTTCCAGGTATTATCTTTGTTAAAGTGTTTGTTATTAGTGGTCTGTATTTGTGTTACGTGGGTTTATTGAGGAACGTGATTATGTAAAATGACATCCTTAAATATTCTACTTTCCACTCCTGATTCTAGTATTGTGAATGTCTTCAAGGAAAATAAGGTATTAGGTTGTGATGCTATCACTCCTTTCTCAAATGCTGGAATTTCCAGTCTTCTAAATTTTTCATGGTTGAGTGAGTTAATTGTTGTTGGCTTTAGGAAAACCGAAAACTAGAGACCTCGAGGATGTTCATCAACACCATAAGGTTGATAATGCAGCTGGTTTGCAAGATTTTGTTATACTGTGTTTTGAGAAAAACTAAAAACTAAAAACTAAAAATAAAAATAAATATTTAAAAAATATTAAATTCGAAGGGTAAAAATGGAATTAAAAGTCAAAGGACTATATGTGGAATGCAAACCATTTAACTATAGTGACATGTGGCAGCATTATTGCAAAAACCAAACGCGGGGACTGAATTTATATATTTTTGATAGACGAGGGACCCTCATCCGTGATTTTTTTATCGAGGGACTAAATGACACAAAACGTGATAGTCAAAGGACGAAGCAGTCATTTAAGCTGTAGGAATTATCCTAACTAGTATCTTTAGATTGTAGAGTTTTAGGCTGTTGTAAGCTATCTAATCGGATCTTTTAAAATCAGAGGATTGGTTTTTTCTCACCTGATTCAGCTCTTCTCTGTTGTGTTGTTGCTCTGCACATGTTGATCAACCCTTCTTCTACAATGTTGTTTGTTGGTAAAAGCATTTCCTCAAACAATTAATCTCATTTTTGGCCCTTTTTTGTTGTTGGCTTTGTAAAAGTCAATTCGATTCAAAATACTTTCTAGTTCATATATGCATAAATTCTCCATCTTCATGTTCCCAAGCTCTCCCTTGATCCCCTAGTATTCATCAAGCGTGTGCCTTTTCTTTCTTGATTCGTTTGCATAAGATTTGTTTGTCCAGGAATGAATAATTCAATAAGTGGTGTAGAATTCATGCTTTAACTTCATGAACTTTTGTCTAATTAATATTATTTACAACTTTAGCACTTTTATTTCATGACGCCTGTAACTCTAAACCTAATTTTGTATCCACCTTCATTTCAATAAATCTCCTAATTTAATAAAAAAAGTTAATAGGTTAATCTAGCTTATTAGTGGTAAAAAATGGGATTGAAGAATAAAAACTAAATTTAATTTATTTAAGTCGTTCACAATATATACTCTTGCGGGCTAGAGTCTACATGTTATCAAATTCAACTATCCCAATTTATCTCATCCTTGTCAATATCTTCATCATCAAACATTTTTTTAGTTTGTCAACGTATTTGCATTTTAATATATTATTATGTTTCTATTTTAAATGAATTTTTTGAAACAGGTAAAGACATTACTTGATAAATCCAATAAACTTAAAAATATATAATATTTGAAAATATCAAAATATCTTCTAACAATTTAAAACATATATTCTAAATTTCTAATAATAAACTTATTAGTTACAAGATTTAAACTATTGACTTAAATATCTAATAAACTACTTAAAATATTTAATATTTGAAAAATATAAATATATAAAGATTGGAAACATATTTTTTAAATGTTCAAAACATATATTTTAAATATGTAATATAATTGAAAAATCTAATAATTAAACTATTTTATAAATAAACTATTTATATATCTAAATAAAAATATAAAAATATCAGATAATAATCTCAACAATTACGTTTATGATATATCTAAATAAAAATATAAAAATATAAAAATATCAGATAATAATCTCAAAAATTTCGTTTATGGTAAATATAATTTAATTAATTTACATCGAATAAGATTACTCATACAAATTAATTTTAATAGAAATATAATTTTTTTTAAACAGATAAACATGACACGATAAAAAACTACCACCGCATGCATGTTCAGGGCGTGTCCACAATCCCAGTGTGAATTTGACCAATAAGAATTTGTCATAAAGTATACCATGGCAATGTATATGCTGACACCGTATACACTCAGATTTATATTACGCAAATCACAAATAGCCACTTCACACTGAAACTGTGTTTGTAGATGATACTAAAAGATAAAATGAAATAAAAAAGAATTATTCTTTCTCAAGAATTCAATTCTTAATCCTTCTTCTTCTCTGATTTTTCTTCTTCGTTGATCTTTTCTTCAAGTCTATCTCCTCATGATTGTTGTTCTTGACTGCTTGTCTTTTTTAGCTTGCTGAGTGTAGCATGGAAGACTTTCGACCACTGAATCCTTCAATGCTGTAAAATAGAAACCAAATTGGTGATTCCCTCAATCACCATAGATCATATTCAAAAGTTGTTTACCAGCCAAATCAGAAAGTTAATGATATTAAGTCGTCTTCTATTCAGTATAAGAGTGATCATATATCAATCCAGTTTGAAGACCCTAACTATGAGGAACTACTAAAAGATTCTACATATACCTTAATAGGTAAATTTTCAAAGGGTCTTCCCAAAAAATCTGTTCTTGACATATTCTTTGAAGATAGAAAATTCAATATGGATTTTAACTACACTAATTGAGATTCAAGACACTTGTTTCTTGAAATTTCCCTTAAAGAAGACATATGTAAAATATGGTCGCGTAGAGTGTGGTTTATGGGGGAATACTCCATGAGGGTATTGAAATGGTCACCTAAAAAGATTACCTGAGCAGCTGTATAATGAAGGGATAGTCAATTCCATTGCATCTTCTATTGGTACACCACTAAAGACCTCGATCTCTTCTAAGAATAAGGCTATGTACAATGCTTGTTATGCATGGATCTTAATGGATATCTCCAAGAAGCTTAAAAAAAAGCTTGGTTAGACTTTGGCAACAACATGGAGGCCTGAATCTCTTTGAGTTATAAAGACGTGCCTAGATACTGTAATTCCTGTTTTCATGTTGGAGATGATTATTCTACCTGCAAAAGAAAACCTGTCAATAGTATGGAAGCAAACAAAACTACTCAAGTAGTTCCTACCTCACAACCAGTCCTTTCTGAACCTGTTGAAGAGCCGATGGAGAAAAATGATCCTACGTTGAGGATTATTAATAAAGATCAGTTAAAAGAGCTATCTGATCTCTTTGGTGATAAACAGAAGAAACTAGAATCGGTACCTGAGGAAAACCAAAAAACTGCTCTTGAAGAACCCACTGTAGTAAACAAAAATCACCTAAATGGTGGAGATCAAGATGTTATTAAAAAACTATTTTGAATTACTATCTAATGAAGTAATTTCAAGGAAAAATGATGAGAATACTAACTAGCATGATGATGATATCATGGAGGCTATCAAGTCCCTTGATAATATTGAAATTTCCCAATTATCTGAAGTCATCACGCCTTATATTGCTAAGCTATCTCCTCCAAAGGATAACAGTGGGAGCCTCCCTCCTTCACCTGCACATAGACTCAAAAAGGTTGATTCAAATTTTCAAAGAATCCTTGATCAGAAACTAAAACAAGCCAGAAGAAGTAAAAGAAACAAACCTTTTGTTATTAAGTCCCTTCGGTTTGAAGAGACCAGAAGATCCTCCCTCAAAAGCCCTAATGATTAAGCTCTTGAGCTGGAATATCAGAGGTGTTGGTAATCAATCCTCTCTTAGAAGACTGAAAATCAATAATCAGGTATTAAACTTATGTTTTTGTAGGAGCCTATGATTAGCTGTGATCAGATAATCAATATAGCCACTAAACTAAAACTAACCAAATATTATGCTAATTTCTCTAAGAAAATTTGGGTGTTTTGGCATGAGGATCTGGAGTTAGATATCCTTGTAGACAGAATTCAATGCTGTCATATGAAAATTGGGCACAACCTTTTAAATAATTCTGTATTTATTACTTGTATCTATGCAGAATGTCAAAGAAGTGGCAGGTTGGATCTATAGAATGGCATCAGAATGATTGAGCCTAAGGTGAAGGAATGGTTACTGGTTGGTGATTTTAATACTACTCTCTCTCCTTCAGAACAAACTGGGTGTTCTAATTTCTGACAAGACAGTGCTAATGACTTTCTTGAGATGATGGATGATTGTCATCTATAGAATGTGGGGTATATGGGTACTAAGTTCACTTGGACTAACAAATCTAGGTGGAAAAGACTTGATAGGATTTTAATAAGCCAAGAGTGGTCAGATTCTTTTGGAAGTACAAATGTATCTCACCTTTCTCATACTTGCTCAGACCATACTCTACTGTGTATCACCATTATTAAAGACAAGAGGAAGTATGGAAGTTTATTTAAATTTTTTAATGTCTGGACTATGGATAAAGACTTCCTAAGTTTTGTTGAAGCTAATTGGTCTATCCCTATGATGGGCTTACCTTTATTTTTCTAATATAATAAGTTGAAAAGACTAAAAACACCTTTAAAAGCTTGGAACAAAGAGCATTTTGGAAATTTGTTTGATAAAATCAAAGAGGCAGAGGATAACTTACAAATCTGTGAAGAGAGCTTCAGAAGAACTGGTAGCAATGAGGACAAAGTAAACCTCTCTAAAGCCACAACTATTCATCTTCTGGCTCTTTCCATGGAATAGAAATTCTGGAAATAAAAAACACACTCAAGATGGTTAGTAGATGGAGACATAAATACTAATCTATATCAGAATTATGTCAGAAAGAAAGAAGACAAAGAACTATCAAGGGTGTCAAAGTAAAAAATGTTTGGATCACTCAAGAGGATACTATCAACTCTTCTGCTATTGACTACTTTTCAGATATGCTTTCTAATCACTCTTACTCAAATAAGTATGTTGAAAACCTAAGCTTGAGAAACAATATCTTTAAAGTTATCCATAAGCTAATTAATGAGTCTGATAATAGAATGTTGCTAGAAGAGCCAACTGAATCTGAAATTTGGAGCTCAATACAGAGCCTTAACCCTAATGGGCCTGTTGGGATAGATGGATTTAACAAGTGTTTTTACACAACTTGCTGGCACATTGTAAAATTTGACTTTTGTAATGCTATAAAAGCCTTCATGCTTGGTCAAACTATTCCTAAAGGCATATTGGCAACTGGTATCTCTCTTATACATAAGACTACCAATCCATTTATGTAGAGTCAATACATGCCCATTAGCTTATGCACATTAACTAATAGGATAATTTCTAAATTGGTTAATAAGAGGCTCTCTAGAGTCCTCCTTAAACTTATATATGAAGTTCAGGGAGCCTATGTACTTGATAGATCTATACATGACAATGTAATTATAGCTAAAGAATCAGTACATGATATAAGTAGGAAGACTAAGGATGGGAATGTGATGATTAAACTAGACATGTCTAAAACATTTGATAATTTAGCTGACAGTTTCATCCTAAAGATTGTTAAAACTTTTGGTTTTCATTATCACTTTACTAAGATAATCAGCAACATTATTAAGTCTGTCAACCTTTCTATACTTATTAATAGAAATTTATTGGATATTTCAAAGCTAATAAGGGCGTGAGACAAGGTGATCCCTTGTCTCCAAGACGTTTTATATTAGCTGAGGAGGTCCTCCTTATAGGGATAACCAATCTATTTGAAACTAATAAAAAACTAAAATATTCAAGTAGAGGAAGAATGAACATACGAGTTTTAGCTTTTGCTGATGATGTCTTAATCTTTAATAATGGTTCCAAAGTAGCTCTTGAGAAGATTGCCAACTTTTTACAGATATATCAGGACATCTCTGGTCAATCTGTTAACAAGAAGAAAACATAAATTATTACAACAGCCAATAGGTCTACAGATAGAAGAAGATGCCTTACTACATAAACAGTTATAACACTGCACTTCTACCTACAACATATCTGGGGTATCTATAAGCCCTATTACTAAATCTTCTAATTTTGTCCCTTTGCTAGAAAAAATCAGAAACAGGATTTCTGACTGGGATAAAAAGTTGTTATCATTTGGTGGGCGTCTCACTTTAGTGAAGTCTGTCCTAATGTCTATTCCTACCTACTCGGTTCAAAGCTATTGGCTTCCTTCATCAATCATATCAAAAATTGAAAGATTGATGAATAGTTTTTTGTGGGGATCCAGTAGTGAAGTCAATATAATTCACTGGTCAACTTGGCATCTATATGCAAACCATTTAAAGAGGGTGGTCTAAATGTTAATAGCCTTATGAATATTCAAAAGGCATTTTCATGCAAACTGTAAATTAGATTTGGAGAAAATAATTCTCTATGGACCAAGCTTTTACATAATATTTATTGTCTGGACAAACACCCTATTCAAGTTGACAGTAGATATGGTTCCCAAACATGGAAAATGCTGATTAAGATAAAGGATTTTGCTGAATCCCATATCAAGTGGAATTTGGGCTGTGGTAATATGGATGTGTGGTTGGATAGATGGTTTGATAGGCTGCCTCTCATAAACCTTAATCCTAATCATAATAATACATGGTTCAAGGGCAGAAAAGTTAAATCACTATGGGATGGTAATAATTTGAATTAAATTGAACTTAAGAAAATCCTTAGTGACTACAATATGACTTTCGTCTCTAATTTGAAAATAAACAAGTCTTCTTAAGATATAATAATCTGGAATTTATCTAAGGATGGTTTTCTTAATGTTAAGGATACTATTAAAGACCTAAACCCTTCCTATAGTTCCGCTGCTCTATCTGTTAACATTTGGAATCAAATTTCACCTATGAAGTGCTCTTTTCTAGCATGAAGAGTCCTATTAAGTAAAATTCCTACTGATTCAATACTCCAATCAATGCATATGACCCTGGCATCTAAATGCCAATTTTGCACCAACTATGAATATATTAATCATCTATTTATATACTGTTTTTTTGCTTGGGATATTTGGTCTTTTTATTGCAAGAATGTTCAGGGTAATAATTCAAAACACATGACATTTAAGCATATGTTTTTTACATGGTTTTGGTCTGTTAAAAACAAAACTCATGTCAAAATCATTATGCATATCCTAATTAGTTGGGTAATTTGGAATTATAGAAACAAGTGTAAAATGGATGCAATTGATACTACTTCAAAAGTAGCAATCAGTCATATTACTAACATGCTGACAAACCTTGACTACTCTAATAGGTTTAAAGCCAAGCATTGTCAGCATTGTGAAGATGATGTCATTACGCTTGGCTGTAAGAACCATCTACGCATCAAAAATAAAATTTCATATCTTACCTAGAAGCCTCCACAACCCGGTCGTTATAAATTGATCTCTGATGCAAGCTGTTCATCTTCTGGTGAATCAAGCGGCGCAGTCGTCATTAAAGACCATATTGGTGCCATGGTTTTGGGTTGTGGCAACAACTATGGACTGCTTTCCCCGATCCAAGATGAAGCCAGAGCAATCCACGACGGACCCCAACTCTGCAACATCAAAGGATACAAAAACGTCGATATAGAGACTGAGTCAGAAATAATCATCACTTTACTATCAACTGAAAAATTTCCTTTAAAATTATGTTCTATTCTTAGCAGCATTAAGAATTTAATCACTTGTAATATGAAAAGCTCTCACATCTTTATAGAACAAAATCGAGCAGCCGACTGGCTTGCTCAATGGACTTAAAAGTGCAAAAAGAAAATTGATTACAAGGATTTCATAGCACCAGCTATGCTGGATGCCATAATATTTCTAGAAAGTTTAAACATATGTTATATAAGAATTGTTGATTAACTTATGTTTTGTTTCAGGACAATGCTCTGACTTGAAGGACTGGGCAAATTGTTGTTGACTGCTGTTAAGACCATACTAGAAGCTTATCAACTCCTACTCAAACTAACAGGATATAATGGAGAGACACCCTGAAGAAGATCGTTGGATCGCTGAAATGGATGCACGTCGTGGCTCCAAAGACTTATAGTGGTGACTCTTCCACTATCATCTACTGGAAATTAAAGTCTTCGTCAGAACCGCTTTGAACTCAATGAGACTTTCTATAGTCTTCAACACATCTTCGTTGGATTGCATGTACAGAAAGCTTTCTCCAAGTATTGTCTTCAAATCAAGGAACGATGTGCAATTTGGTCCTCCGAAACTGAAGTTTTCTTTCACCTAATGACTGCCTTCAAACCAAGGTCATTACGCTGAAGATGATTCAAAGTAGTGAGAGAAGCAGCAATGGCAACCTTTTATTTCAAAGGTGTTCGTCCCTGAAATTTTTTGGGGATAAGAAGGAAAACGGTTCTAAAACGACGGGTGGTATTATTTGAAAGTGTTGATACGATTGGGGAAGGATTGTAGAAGCTGTATGAAGGAATCGGATTAGAAGAAGAAAGGTTGTCTCAAATCAGGGTTCTCTAATTTTAGGAATCGGATTTGAAGAAGAAAGGTTGTCTCAAATTAGAGTTCTCTAATTTTGGGAATGGTTTAACAAATCGATCTGATAACTTGTTTATATAGAATGGACATTTAGTCCTCAACTCTTGTATCTTTTCAATTTGATCCTAATATATTTTAAGCTTTCAAAAAAAAGTTATTAATATATAATAAAAAAGTTATTTGAAAAAAAAAATTAAAACTGAAGATAGGTTTTTAAAAAGACATACCGAAACTATTTATATTACTGAATATAATTATAATATTATATTTATATAGGTCACATTGACTGTTTACTTTGTGTGTATTTATTGAATACCGGCTGCATATTCTTTCTTAAGAAAAAACCATACTCAAAGT
Source organism: Limnanthes douglasii subsp. nivea (assembly GCA_036936605.1). Classification (NCBI taxonomy): domain Eukaryota; kingdom Viridiplantae; phylum Streptophyta; class Magnoliopsida; order Brassicales; family Limnanthaceae; genus Limnanthes; species Limnanthes douglasii. The sequence goes on from JAUPFV010000005.1 coordinate 95,395,185, forward strand.
TAAAAAGGTTTTTTTTATTATTCTTATTTAAAGATCAACATTATCAGGCTTGTTGTCTATAAATTTGTGTGTCTATCTGAATTCTTAGTTATTTCAATCAACCATGGATGGGCGATGGATGGTTACGTGGATATGTGCTGTAAAGCTATCTAAACATCATTTATTTACTTTTTTTTATGAAGTTTTTACATTGAATTATCTGATATTTCTGTTAATTTATTTTGTTGAAAAATAAAATTAGATTTAGATGTTTCGTTTTCCGATTTTAGATAACTAATTATAAATAAAACGATAACAAGTAATTAATCTATAAAATCTCGGATAAGTCCGATCTTGAAGAAATAAAAGTTACATAGGAAATATATACTATGGTAGGTCATCTTGAATTTATAGAGATAGAGAACAATAACAGTGGAAGCTTATCATGGACGACCACCAGGAGGAGGCGAGTAATGCCAAACCCTTGGTCGATCAGAACCCTTTCCCGAGGGCGCATTATAAGGAGGAGCCATAACAGGTCCTTTTCGACGACCCGATGAGCCGATTATAACCAAGAGAAGCACAAACCTGTGTACCAAGAATCTTAAAGATTTCATCTCTTTCGTTTCTATTTCTTCTTCTTGTCTCTCTCTGTATATGTTACAGGACTCGTTAGGCACGATAAATCCAAACTAGAAACCCAACGAAAGGTTCGAAAAATGGTAGAATAAGGACTAGGAGATAATGCTGTAAGTAAAAAGATTACCTCTAAGAACACAAATTCTCTTCAATGAGTATATGAGTAGACAATAGAGAGAAAGATAAAATAACTTGAAATTAAGATTATCCCTTTTCGGAGTTCCTATCTCTCTTACATATAGATTTAGAGTCATAAATAAAGAGAACCAAACAGACATCAATTAGGGCTTAAATGAATGAAAAGTAACGGTAGTAAATGAATGAAAAGTAACGGTAGGAGTAGGAGACCAATAGGATCTCTGTAACATTGCCCCCTTCTTCGGAACATCCTTGTCCTCAAGGATTGAAATTTGGATACTTGGCGGCGAAGTTTTGGTAAAACTCCCAAGTAGCAGCCGATGACGGATAACCCTTCCATTGAACGAGAACTTTGGTAACAACGGCGTTGCGGTGCTTGACTGTTTTGCGTTCCAAGATTGCTTCGGGTTCTTTAGAATTTTCCAAGTCGACGAGGTATGGAGGCAGAGCAGAGATTGTTGACGGTGGGTTAGGGCAAAACTTCAGTTGGCTCACATGAAAAACGTCGTGAATGGCTGCGGTGGCCGGAAGCTCCAGCTTGTAGGCAACGCTCCCAATTTTATCTGTAACACGAAAAGGACCATAATATTTCGGAGCAAGCTTATTCGGTACCTTGTTTGTTTTCAACGAATTCTGCCGGTATGGTTGGAGCTTGAGGTACACATAATCGCCTAGGTTGAATGCGCGGTGGGAGCGGTGTAAATCTGTAGTTTGCTTCATTCGATGTTGGGCACGATTGAAATGAAACTTTAACATCCGGAGGATATCTTCCCGCTTTTGTAGAGTCTTATCGATAGTGGGTGACTTGCTTTCTCCGGGTAGGTAAGGTAGGTGGGTTGGAGGCGGGTATCCGTAGACGGCTTCGAATGGCGTCATGCGTGTAGCGGTGTGGTAAGTCGTATTATACCACCACTCGGCTAAGGAAAGCCATTTAGACCATGTGGTTGGAGCTTCACCTGTCATACAACGTAAATAAGTCTCAAGTGTTCGATTGGTGACCTCTGTTTGGCCATCAGTTTGTGGATGATAGGCGGAAGAATGGCGAAGATCCACTCCATGTACTCGGAAAAGTTCTTGCCAAATTTCGCTTAGAAAAGTAGGGTCGCGATCGCTAATAAGCTCCTTCGGCATACCATGGTGTTTGAAGACATTATCGAGATAAATGTGAGCAATATCAAAAGCGGTATATGGATGCGAGATGGCGATGAAGTGCGCCTGTTTGCTTAACCGATCGATAACGACAAGTATACAATGCTTCCCGGCTGATTTTGGAAGTCCTTCGATAAAGTCAAGGCTAACTAATTCCCAAAGTCCGTCCGGTATAGGCAGTGGCTGTAACAAACCCTGTCGTTTTGTCCTGTCGTATTTGTTTCGTTGACATATCGCACAGTTCCGTACATAATTTTGTATTTCCGTACTCATTTTCGGCCAATAAAATAGATTTTTAGCACGATGAAGAGTAGAGTCACGACCCGAGTGACCTCCAACCGCTGAATCATGTAACCACTGAAGAATTGATAATTTGGTGTCTTTGTGGTTTCCGATAACTAGCTTTCCTTTCCTGCGCAGTTCGTTATTGGTGTACGTATAGTGCGGATGAACATTCGTACCAGCAACAATATCGTCGATGATTTGTTTGAGGGAAGGATCAGACTGCCAAAGAAGCCAGATGGAATCAAAAAAACCCGAATGAACCGTAGACAACGTAAGACTAAGGAGTTGTGAACCGGAAACCCGTGATAGAGCATCGGCAACATGGTTTTCTTTTCCGTGTTTGTACTCAATAACAAAATTGTAACCCATCAACTTAGAAAGCCACATGTGTTGAAAAGGAGTAGTAACGTTTTGCTCCATCATATATTTGATACTCTTTTGATCGGTTTTGATGATGAATAAGCCATGCGCAAGGTAAGCATGCCATTGTTGAATTTCATACACAACCGCAAGTAACTCCTTTTCATAAACCGAAAGTCGTTGGTGTTGAGGTCCCAAAGCTTGACTAATATAGCATATCGGATGATTCTCTTGCATAAGAACTGCTCCGATCCCGACGTTAGAAGCATCAGTCTCGACGATAAAAGTTTTGGCAAAATCCGGTAAGGCTAAAACATGAGTAGACGATAAAGCTCTTTTTAAAGCTGTAAAAGCCGCGTTTGCTTCATCATTCCATTCGAAACCATCTTTTTTTAACAAGTTGGTCATGGGCCTAGCGATCACGCTATATCCTTTGATGAACCTCCGATAGTAATTAGCAAGTCCCAAAAAACTGCGTAACTGTTTTTGCGTGGTCGGTGTAGGCCATTGCGTAATACTGTCCACTTTACCCGGATCGGTTTCAACTCCCTTTGCCGAAATGAAGTGTCCCAAATACTCAATTATGGTTTCTCCAAAAATGCATTTGCTTTCTTTGAGGTAAAGTTGTTGTTGGCGGAGGATCTCGAAAACGGTTTGTCGGTGGGTGAGATGTGCTTCCCAAGTAGAGCTATACACCAAGATATCGTCGAAAAAAACGAGTACAAACTTTCGCGTAACTTCACTAAAAATGTGATTCATGAGGCTCTGAAAAGTACAAGGTGCATTTGTGAGACCAAACGGCATAACAACATATTCATAGTGTCCGGAGTGAGTCTTGAATGCTGTTTTATAGATATCTTCGGGTGACATTCGTAGTTGATGAAAACCCGCACGGAGGTCCAATTTTGAAAAGTATACAGCCCCACCCAATTCATCTAACAGGTCTTCTAACAGTGGAATAGGATATTTGTCTTTGATGGTTTGTTTGTTTAACCCGCGATAATCAACGCACAACCTCCAAGTAGCATCTTTCTTCTTTACTAAAACAATTGGGGAAGCATACGGACTAGAACTATGTTTGATTATTCCTTGGTTTAACATATCTTTTATCATCTTGTCTATTTCATCCTTTTGAAGGGATGAGTAGCGATAGGGTCGGAGATTAACGGGATTAGAACCGCTTACCACATGAATTTTGTGATTAAACCCTTCACGAAAAGGCGGTAAAGCTGTGGGTTCGATGAAAATTCCAGAGTACGAACTGATCAACTCACGCAGCGTAGAGTCTGTAGAAAATTCCGTTTTGGTCGCCGAAATATGAGACAAAAGAGCGTTTGGGTTTAAGTCGTCTAAAACGTCATCTGTTATCTCATGGCCAAACAACAATGCGATCTGAGGTTCTTGAAGCATTAACTTGTTCAAACTTGCTCCATTGATCGCCTTACAACCCTTCTTTACATTCCCACGCAGCACATGCTTCAAACCATTAAGGTTGAATTCCATTCGGAGGTTGAGAAAATCCCATAAAATTGGACCGAGGGTGTGCAACCATTGAATACCTAGCACAAAATCACAACAGTCAAGGTTTAAAGTTCTTACCTCGGTGGTGAGATCATAGCCTTGTACTTTCCAAGAAAAATTGCTACACTTGTATTTTGTAATAATTGTGCTTCCCAGGGCGGCGTTTAGTCGCTTCGAGAGGGCAACCGATTTCATTAGCAACCTTTAGGTCCAAGAAGTTGTGTGTACTCCCGGGATCAATCAAAATGTGGATCTTTCGCTTACCACTTTGTCCTGTCAAACGCATACAATTGAAGGTTGTGTTGCCCGTCAGTGCGTGTAGCGATATCATAGGCGGTTGTGTTTGCTCTGACTCAACAACCGTCGTGTTGACGACGTCATGAACCTCATCTACATCGGAAAGTTCAGATTCTGCATCACCTTCCATGATATATATATGAGCCTTGCGATGGGTTTGTTGATGGCCGGGAGTGAAGATTTCATCACAATACATGCACAGACCTTTTTGTTTGCGATCTTGCATCTCTTGCCAAGTAAATTTTCGGGGTGTTTGGTTGTTGTTTCTTGAGATAAAATTTGGCGTCTGATGTGTTTGTGTGTTGCTAGGGGCAGTGGGTAAAAGCGGTGGCTTGGTGTTTTGATTCGGATATTTCGGTGTTTGATAGCGTTTGGAGAAGAATAGGTGTTGGGTTTGAATGAGGGTCGTTGTGGTTTGTGAGGGAGTAGGCGTAAATATGATTCATGCATCATAGCTATTTTTGCTGCTTCGGCAACGGATTCCACATTCTGGAACTGTCTCACATGAAGCTGCAAATGTGGATTTAGATTAGTTAAGAAAATACTTAACGCATGGGCGCGTGGTAGGGATAACCGTGTGAGTTTACACTCAAATTTATCATGAAACACCTCGACCGAATCGGTCTCTTGTTGTAAGCTAACCAACTCCGATAATGGATCGACATACAAACCTCCAAAGCGAGTAGAAATTGCAAGAACATATTCTGTCCAGGGTGGGTATCGATTGAAACGTTCTGCAATATAGTTGTGGTGCCATTGCAATGCCTATCCTGTCATATGGATAGTAGCGAGTCTTACCTTCGATTCATCTAGCGTTCCGTCAAGCGCAAAGAATTGTTCGCATTTAAAAACCCAATCGCGTAGGTCGGATCCATCAAAAACAGGAAACCCAACCTTAGTAAGGCGGGTGAGCAAACCGTTTGTTGGTGTCGTACGAGGCTCCTGATTAGTTCCACGATTCGAACCGGCGACAAGGTTCAGCGAATTAGGTGGTTCCAGAGGGAATGTTCGGGGAAGCGTCGTGAAAACGCCGGAATGTGAAGGATCGTCGTCAACCAGCGGATGCTTTTCAGGGTTCTGTGTAATAGGGCGTAGCTCCGCAAACATGTTCTTAATATCGTTGAATCGAGCAGTCATCTCATTACTCAATAGATCGTTTTGTTTGAGTTGAGCCACACGATTTTCTTCATTTTGCTTGGCTTGATCGGCCTGAACTTTCTTCATCTCCTCAAGTTGCTTATTAACCTCGATCAAAGTTTGTGCCCTAGTTTCCATGACTGCTTATTTTGAAGTAGAAAAAATAAATCCGGGTCCGGAAGATCGATGGCTCTGATACCAATGTTACAGGACTCGTTAGGCACGATAAATCCAAACTAGAAACCCAACGAAAGGTTCGAAGAATGGTAGAATAAGGACTAGGAGATAATGCTGTAAGTAAGAAGATTACCTCTAAGAACACAAATTCTCTTCAGTGAGTATATGAGTAGACAATAGAGAGAAAGATAAAATAACTTGAAATTAAGATTATCCCTTTTCGGAGTTCCTATCTCTCTTACATATAGATTTAGAGTCATAAATAAAGAGAACTAAACAAACATCAATTAGAGCTTAAATGAATGAAAAGTAACGGTAGTAAATGAATGAAAAGTAACGGTAGGAGTAGGAGACCAATAGGATCTCTGTAACAGTATATGTGTCTCTAAATTCATTATCTTATATAAAAATCAGGAGTCAAAAGTAAACGTCTCAAATTGCAACCACAGTCTAAATTCGTTTCCTGCAGACGACTTTCGTTTTCAGAGATTTGAAAAGTCTATCATGTTGAAATAAAATCAAGAGATAAAAAAATGTCTTCATCGCAAGGGATGGTGAGACCCATATCGTGATCGAACCCAAACTCTTCCTCTGCTTTGTTGAGGAGATACTGGAACTCGGGTTGGGATAAAATCGAAATGGGTACAATCTGCCTGCTCCGGTTCAGACCAACGTAAACCACGAAATGACCTTTGGGTACGTCCAGTGGGTGGCCTAATTCGTCTTTGAAGCTCTCTTTCTTTCCTAAACTTGAACATCTCTTTATAATCTTTTTCAGAGTCGCAGATTGAGAAAGTTTCTTGTTTGAACTCATTTCGAATTCTAGAGAGAGAGAGAAAGGATGGTGTGTGGAGAATGAAGTTGTATTTATGGCTGAATAGAAGAGAGAGATGAGAAGTCACATGGAGTGAAAAGAAAAAGACAGGAGGGTAATTTGGGTATTTGAAGGATGTATTATGATTCCTAGTTGTTAGTATTTAGGGTATTGCTAACTGGTGTCCATGGCAACGGTTAATGAAGACTTTAATTACTCCTTTCAAAAAGATTCCATATAATATTATTTAATTTAATATTTTTTTATTTTATTTAATATAAATCTTTCCGAAAGAAGTAACTGGTCCCTTCCTTAACCAGTGCCCGAGGGCACCGGTTAGCATTTTCCTAGTATTTAATTGGTTTACTGTATTGTTGCCTTTCCAAAGGACAACCTATCTCTTTCTTTCTCAATAAACGAAGACTAGCTTTACTTTCTTTTACTATATTTATTTTCAATCTCTCAATTTAAAAATAATAGTAACTTATTTTAAGACTTATATGAAAAAAATTTACTACCAAGAACCACATGTACATTTGAAATCAAGGATGTTTACCACCATTACTGGTTCTGATAAAACTTCAAATAACTGTAAGAAGACTTGCGTACTAACCACGTTCGACCGCATTGTACATTATCTTTAAACAGCTTGTCAAACTCGGGGCACAAGTGCGTGTTCCAGCTTAGACCCTCTGATAAACGTCGAGACATCTGAGTCATAAGAAGAACTTTAATCCTGTCGACCAAATCAACTATAGGCAGATTGCACATTTTTTAATCTGCGCATTGAACGATTCTGTAGTTGTTGATGCTCTGAAACTGTGATAGTCGTTCGTTAAAATGGTTAAACCATATTGTTTGTCTTTGACGTATGCATGGGCATACTTTTCTTGTGGCAAATTGTTTAGAAATTTGGCGATACGATCACCTGTTTGGCACTGAAACTGTGATATTCGTTCGTTAAAAAGGTTAACCGTTAAGGCATAACACAACTCTTAAACATCACTCGCATATTGTTTCTATGGACGCTATTTGTGTGTTCAAGAGCTTTATTCAAATTCTAAACTAGATGGAAGATACAATAAGCGTGGTAGTCATTAGGATACATAGTTGGTGCAGCGTTAATAATACCGGCATAACGATGTGAAATAAACGTTATTTGGCACCCTCGCAAATGCGGTTTTAGACTTTACGAAAACCAAAACCAATTGTCCGAGTATTCACTACCAGAAATCCAAAAAGCAACGAGAAATAGACCTGTAGCAACATGTAAGATTACATTTGTTTCGAGGGTTACACATAAAATTTGCAGACAGAAAACATGACTAGATTGTTAGATTGAATAACAGTAAATCGCAAGCTAGATACAACCAATCTAGTAATATTAGTGGTTATAGTTGTAGCCTCAATCTAACAGTGTTGAATGGCCATAAATCGCAAACATAAGACTTACCTATCTAGCAACCTAAGTCTGCCAATCTAGCATGGCTGAGATGTGTTTGAAATAAAACATACAGGCAGCAATCGCAATCTAATATAACCAATCTATCAATCTTTGTTGATGATATATGTTTGAAACTAGAAGCCACATATCTAGGAACATGTAAACGAAAAGATGGACTGACCGTTGTTGTCATCTTTTGCCTACTGTTGAGAGCAACACACCACTATGCTTCCCTTTTAGATGGGTTCTGCCAACGTACATTTAAGGCCGGCACGAATGGAAACCCTAAAGGCACGCGCCGAACGCTATAAAACCGCGTCGAAAAACATTGTCGGGCCTTAAATCCAAATGGCAGCCCGTTGTAATATCACGACTCTTTAGTCGTTTGAAGTATCTTTTAAAATCCGAACGAAGTATCGATATCTCCAAATACTACACGCCTTGACTTTTCTAAACTATTCCATGATAGACGATAAGAAATGTCTAAACCGTAGTCTTGCTTGATAGAGGACTGTATAGTCTTAGCTGTTACACTTTGGCAGTTCCTAAGAGAATCATGAATCTCATCGACAATCAAATCAGATGACTAATTTCTGCTCTTCTTTTTGTGAATACGGGACTGCAAGTATGGGTATTAACAAATCTCTTTATGGTCATTAAGCCGATTTTAGAATCAATTGAAGCATAGAGCCTCCATTTTCACCCATCTAAATGTTTGTTAACACAATAAACGGTGATCTTCGTAAATGTATTATGCATGTACTTAAAGGCAAAACCGTTCTCTAATGCATACCGGGATACAGATAACCTCAGACCTGCAGCACCATCAGCAAATGACTGACCAACACCCACGATAGCTTCGGCTCATCCAGTTGTAGCAAGATGCCTTCTCTTCGGGTTGAAATAACTAAACAATTACTAGTTTCACCACTATTTCGTTGGTTATGGGAGGCTTCTTCGAAAAGTTGAGCATGCTGTTTACGTTTAATTGCAGAGCCTTTATTGGCCACTTATTCTTCGATAACAAAACTAACACTCTTGAGACACTTGACATTAAGGTATACTTCCAAACCAATAAAACCTGCCTCTTTATTAAACAAACAATTCTTCTGAGCACCACAAGAATAGCTAATGGTGTAGTTGCCTCTAACAAGATCCTGCCATGTGCTTTCAACGTACTGTTGGAGAGTGTCAAAAAATTTAAATTCGGACAACGGAACAATAGTTGTTTCGTGACCAAATTTGAAAATTCAAACTTTGGGTTTTGACATATACTACCCTGCATTGTAGAAGATTGGGTTAGTTTGTTATACGGCAATGTAGAAAGCATGAATGTGTTACAGAACAAATCTATCTAAATCTGAATTGAACAATCTAGCAATGTCCCATAACTACAATCGCAATATATGGAAACCAACGTCTGATAAATCGCAATGTGTGTCAAGACTAGTGCATCACAGTGTGTATGCGTAATCTAGCACCTACTGTTTCTGGGTTTCATAAGTAATGTCCATCTCCAGCAATGTTTGTGCTTGTTAACGCTACAAACCTCTATTAATCATGTACAAATCTAAATAAAAAAACAGAAACACACACCTAGTTAACAATAAACCACACACTAACCAAGGAAAATCGCAATGAATATACTGATATCTAACAATCACTATATTCATACACAAAACGCAACGACATGTATCAATGCCAAGTAAAAACGCATTGAATATAACACATGGTGCTTGTATCTAGCAGTGTAGGTATTCAACACAAAAAACGCAATGACGGTAGAAGACTCAACCAAACTAGCAACGACAGTATAAAAACAACTCTTAAATCGCATCCTTTTCTCTCAAACTGAAGAGACAACAATCGCATCATGTTCGATCGGACTGAAAAAACTCCAAATGCTTACCGGAAAGTTAAACAACAATGTATCGATCGTTAATCGACCAGAACGATAAACTAAACACAATCTAAACGTTCAAAAAGGATTAACATACATGATTTCGACTAGTTCGATCTCATGTTGAGCTGGAAAAACGAAAACAGAAAAAATTACAGGTGAGCAGTACGTAACAAACCTTCGTTCTAATTTTCAGGTGAGGTTCAGGAAGAGACTTGAGCTGGTTATCGTGGTGGCCTCTAGCGTGTAGTTTCTCAGGTTCTCGACATGATTAAAGATTCGAGAAGTGAAGATCTGGTTTACATGTCTCCAAAAGCAGCATTATCGTCGATGGTTTTTTTATCTCTGGTGCTCGAATGTGGCCGGTGCACTGTGGTTTCAAAAGGTGAATGGTTTTTGGGTAGGATCGCCGGTGGCTAACGGTGGTTACCGGTAAGAAACTGATCACGGTAACAAAATTTCAAACCAACAAATCCTCCTTGGAAAACGGGTATTTTGTTAGATTATGAGAGAGGACAAAGAGAGAGTGACGGCTTATCATAAATTCCAAATTCAAATCTTTTGATTGGCCCAAAATACTTTTTTTTTTCACAAAATAAGACTTATATATTAGGTTGAGGGTAGTTGTGGTATTAAACAAAAATTAGATCTTGAAAGTAAATTATTTTATTGAAATGGACATTAAATGAGCATTAACCTATTTTTAATAGATACTTAGTATGTTATTTCTCTTTTCTAAAAGACATACCAAAACTGTTTATATTGCTGAATATAATTCTAATATTATATCTTACATGCGTCGGACCGATATAATTCTAATATTATATCTTACATGCGTCGGACCGATTGTTTATTCTGTGCGTAGTGATTGAGTACCGGGTGCATATTCTTTCTCAAGAAAAAACCATATTCAAAGTTAAAAAGGCTTTTTTATTATTATTCTTATTTAAAGATCGTTAGGCTTGTCGTCTATAAATTTATGTGTCTATCTGAATTCTTAGTTATTTCAAGCAACCATGAATTCGCGATGGATGGTTACGTTGATATGTGCCGTAAGCTACCTAAACATCATGTTTACTTTTTTATGAAGTTTTTATATTTAATTATCTGATGATTTCTTTTGTTTTGTTTTGTTGAAAAATAAAATTAGATTTAGATGTTTCGTTTTTCGATTTTAGATAATTAATTACAAATAAAACGATAACAAGTAATTAGTCTAGAAAATCTCGGATAAGTCCTATCTCGAAGAGATAAAAGTTACATAGGAAATACATACTATAGTAGGTTATCTTGAATTTATAGAGAACAATAACAGTAGACGTTTATCATGGACGACCACCAGGAGGAGGCAAATCCTGCCAAACTCTTGGTCGATCCGAATCCTTTCCCCCGGGTTTATTAGTAGGAGCTGGAACCGGTCCTCTTTGACCCGACGAGCCGATTATAAGCAAGAGAAGCACAAACATGTGTACCAAGAATCTTAAGGATTTCATCTCTTTCGTTTCTATTTCTTCTTTCGTATCTCTCTCTGTATATGTGTCTCTAGATTCATTATCTTATAAAGCTTGATTTATATAAAAATCAGGAGTCAAAAGTAAACGTCTCAAATTGCAACCACAGTCTAAATTGGTTTCCTGCAGACGACTTTCGTTTTCAGAGTTTTGAAAAGTCTACCATGTTGAAATAAATCCAGAGCGTAAGTTCTATTATCATTTTTTATTTGTTATTGTGCTCTACATTTATATTAGGAAAAATACGATTTTGCTTTGGAGGAATACAAAAAATTAGAGATGCCAGATTTAAAATTCTGTTATTGTTTTGATTTATAAATAATATCTATCCATATTAGCTACTAAAGTTTATGAACCCCCAAAATATAAATATGAAGTATTTGGTGATAAAATTTTCTTCCAAATTTTAGAAATAAAATAATAATTGTTTATTATTTGTAGGAGAAGATAAATTTTAGAGTAATCTGTTAGTAATTCATCTAACATTATATTTATTTTTTTAATTAAATAACATAAAGTTTTTTTTAAAATGGATAATTATATATTGACAAATGAGTATTTACAGGTAATCCTGTCGTGATAAATGTTATATTTTTCCGGTCATGGCTTCAAAAAAAATCTGCAAATATTTTTGGTTTATTTTACTAAGACGAACAAAATTAGATCCATAAAATATTTTTTTGAATTTTTTTTAGTTTTGTAATTACATGTATTTGGGTTGTTAAATAAATTTGAAACATGCAATTTTGTTCTGGTTGCGGAATCACATATAATTTGGTTGCTAAAAATAATTGTGTTCGAGTTGCGGAATATGTGTAGTTTGGATGCTAAAAGAACAACCATATTTCAATTGCAGAATTACGTGCAAATACGTTACGAAATAAAAAGAAAATAGTTATATAAATAGACTATCATTGCCAAAATAAATCTAATTGCGTTAAAAATAAAATACAACTAATTTCTGTAAAAATAAGTATCCACTCAATATGAAACAATTAACCCTTGTTATACTAAAATATGGATATTTTTGCGTTATTTTTTAAAAAAAAAGAAAAGAAAAGAAAAAATAAAATACGTTCTAGTTACGAAAATACTATTATTAATAGCATAATTAATTTTTGGCGGCATAGGGCTTTATTGGAAGAGAATACCCTATACCTGAAAACGCTCCAAGAAATGAACTCCAAGAACAGAGTATCTAAGAAAGTTGTGGCGCCTACTTCGTGATCTTCTCGATCATGAATCCTCGGTCTTCTGAAGAATTCCCCGTTCTTCATCAGGGTTTAAATCAAAATCAACAACAGTTAGGAAAGAGATTTGTAGATTTGTTCTCACCTGAAGATGATTTTAAATCATGGAATCCAGAGTTTGCCAATAAAGCAGGGGATCATTTATCGATTCAATATGGTGCTGAGGTAAAGCAATCTCTCTTTAGGAAATCCAGAACTACATTAATAGGAAAATTCAGCAATGGTGTGCCCAAAAAGCAGAAGCTTGAGAGCTTTCTTTCCATATTGAAATTCAGGGGAGGGTTTTGTTTCGAGGTGTGGGATTCGCATCAAATCTTTTTTGAGTTTGAATTGAAAGAAGACGTTGCTAAGTTATGGTCTCGTAACGTCTGGCGTTTCGATGATATTGTTATGAGAGTCTTGAAGTGGACTCAGAATTTCAATAAAAAGATCGAAGATCCTACTGTTTTATTGTGGGTTCGCTTTGAGAATTTGCAGGAATGTTTATATGATTCTGGGTTGGTTTATGATTTGGCTAGTGTTATAGGTCCTGTGTACAAAGTGGTTGTTCCACACAAGAATAGGGCATGTTCAAACGCATGTTATGCGCAGGTAGAGGTTGACGTTTCTCAGAAGTTGTAGAGAAAGATGTGGGTTGGATTCGGTAGTAATGATGGTTATTGGATTTCCATCAGTTATAAAAATGTCCCTTCGTATTGTCATGGGTGTTTTCATATTGGACATGACCAATTTGTTTGTAAGAAAGCCTCAAAGAAAACTGAGGGTCCTGTGGAAAACAACAAGACTGTGGTATTGAATGATATGCAAGAAGAGAAGAAGGAGGAGGTTTCAAAGGTGCCGTCTGTTAATACCACGATATCAAGAAACATTGTTCATGTTTACAGGAGAAAGCTTAAGTCCATAGTGACTCAGAAGGAGCCAGAAGTTGGTAATGATAGCAGTAAGAATGAAGAAACTGTGAATAGCAATATGGTTCAAGAGGATAACGTTCAGGATGTTAGCAATATGATTCAAGATGGAAATAATGATGTTCAAGAGGATAACGTTCAAGTGAATAATGTTCAGTGTGCTAACGTTTCAATTCAGGATGTTTCTCAAGATAAAGGAAACGAGGTTATTGATGCTTTGAACAGAATTGATGATGATCAGTATAGTAGTTCTATTGACCCTCAGGTTAGTAGTTGTTCTCCAACTCCAAGGTTGTCTCCGCAGCATAGTTTTAGTGAAATCATCTCTTCTAAGTTGAATAATGCAAAGAAGAAAAGATCCAAGGATAGGTTAACCATCAAGTCTCTTAGTTCTAGAGGCAAAGTTCGTAAATCTTACTCTGATAATGATCAGAGTGATTAGCTGGAATGCTAGAGGTGTGAATAACAATCACACCTTGAGAAGACTCAAATCTATGATCAATGTTGAGGGTGTGAAGGTGCCTTTCATTCAGGAGCCTATGGCTAAAGGTGAAAAGATCAAATTGGTTGCTGAGGTATTGGGTTTTACTAACTATGGTGCTAATGTTTCTGATAAAGTGTGGGCATATTGGGCTGGCTACATTAATATCAGGATTGTTCTTAATATGGATCAGTGTTTACATTTGGAAATGGAAGTCCCTGGTACTACTGAGGTGGTTTACATTACTGCTGTTTATGCTAAATGCAATCGCATTCTTAGGATGGATTTATGGAATTGTCTTGAGTCTGTCTGTGTTTCTGATAAGCCATGGATGTGTGTTGGGGATTTCAACACTATTTCCACTTATGATGAGCAGTTGGGCTGTACTTCTTCTTGTCATGTTAGTATGGACAATTTTAATGACTTTATAAGAGGTTGCAATTTGAGTGATGCTAGTTATTGTGGTTCGAGGTATACTTGGTCTAGGAGTAATAAGTGGAGACGGCTTGATCGTGCTTTGCTTAATGACAAATTGCTGTCAACATTTGCTGATACACAGGTTCTTCACATGGTCAGAACTTGTTTTGACCATGCTCCTTTGCTCATCAATATTAATATGGTTAACTCTACTGAAAATGTTTACAGGAAAAAGAACTTTAGATTTCTTAATTTTTGGTGTAATGATGAGTCGTTTCTTAGTGTTATAGAGCAGGATTGGAATCAGCCTATGGATGGTCATCCTAGTAACATTTTTTGGTACAAGCTCAGACGGCTTAAGAGCTGTCTTAAGCTTTGGAGCAAGGCTAAGTATGGTAATGTCTTTGACAGTGTCAAAGATGCTGAGAGTAAGGTTAAAGCTTTGGAAATTGTTCATTACACTAATAATACTAATCAGTCTGCTGCTGATTTGGCTTTGGCTAATGGCTTATATCTTAAGGCTCTTAGGAATGAGGCCTCCTTTCTCAAGCAAAAGTGCTATAACAGTTGGCTCCAGGAAGGTGACGGTAATTCTAAACTGTTTTATAATTACATTGCTAAGAAAAAAGGAAAAATGAGATAAAGAGTGTAAAAGATGGGGATGTTTGGATAACTGATAGAAAGGAGATAGGTGTTTCTGCTGCTTCTTTCTTTAAAAATACTTTAACTTCTTACCCTTATAAAAGTTTTGAAGAGGAGAGCAGGTTACTGGATTGTAAGAATTTCGAGTGCATCCCTGCTTTGGTTTCTGCTGAGGACAACAACATGCTTTCAAGGATGTTACTGAGGATGAAATCTGGCTAATTATTAGTAACATGAAAAAGGATAGTTCTCCGGGTATTGATGGATTAAATCTTGTTTTCTTTAAGCATTGTTGGCATGTAATTAAAACTGATCTGTGTTGTGCTTTTAACTCTTATGTTCATGGTAATTTTATCCCTTTTGGCCTCTTTGCCACTGGCATATGCCTTATTCCCAAGGTTTCTAATTCAACTTGGTGGACAAGTTACAGGCCTATAGGGTTGTGTACTTTCATCAATAGGATTTTCTCTGCCCTTATTAATCGTAGACTTTCTATTGTCTTGCCTCAGATTGTTTCTAACCATCAGTCTGCTTTTATTAAGAATATACTGATTCAGGATAATATTCTGTTGGCTAAAGAGTTGCTTTATGATATTAATAAGAAGCCCAAGCATGGTAATACTATTGTTCAGTTAGATATGTCGAAGAATTTTGACAGAATTTCGCATTCCTTCATTCTTAAGATGTTGAGTTCTTTTGGTTTTGATGCTAAGATGGTTGATCTTATTAAGAAGTTGATCTCTGATGTTCATGTCTCTATTCTTATTAATGGTGAAACTGTGGACTATTTTAAAATGAGAAGAGGTTTAAGGCAAGGAGATCCTTTATCTCCTTGCCTGTTTATTCTTGGTGAAGAGCTCCTTTCTAGGGGCTTAAGTAGTCTGTTTAATGCTAATCCTTCAATGTGTTTTGATTCTAGATGTTCTTTTCATGTTCCTTGTATTATGTTTGCAGATGATATCCTAATATTTACAAACAATTCTTCTAACTTGCTTGATATTCTTAGTGAATTTCTTGATTTGTATCAGATTTTATCAGGTCAAGCTATTAATAAAACAAAAACTAAGCTGATTGTTTCTACTTAGTCTAATCCTGCTAAGGTTCATAGCCTCAAATTGCAAACTGGTTTCGAGGTGGATTTTGTTCCCTTTCATCATCTGGGGGTTACCATATCAAAAAACAATAAGGCTCTTAATTATAAGCTCATCCTGAACAAGATCAGTGATCGTTTCATTGAATGGGAAAGCAAGATTCTTTCTTATGGAGCCAGGTTATCTCTTATTAGTAATGTCATATTGCCTATTGTTTTCTATTGGATTCAATGTAGTGAATTGCCTAGAAATGTTATCTGTAAGATTGAGCAGTTGTTGAATAATTTTTTTTGGAGAACTAAGATGGATCAGAGATCAACTCACTGGTCTTCCTGGTCTGCCATCTGTAAGCCTTTTGGAGAGGGAGGTTTAAATGTCAGGTGTTTGCTTGACATTCAGAACTCTTTCTCACAGAAGCTTTGGTTCAGGTTTAGACAAAATAGCTGGCTGTGGTCTAATGTCATGAATGACATTTACTGCAAAAGATCTCACCCTCTTTATGCCAGCATTAAGGGTTCATTGGTTTGGAAAAGGCTCTGTGGTATGAGACATCAGGCTGATAGGAATGTCACTTGGGTTCTTGGTAGAGGTAACGTTGATTTTTGGAAGGACTCTTGGCATAACTTGCCTGCTTTTGCTTCTGAGCTCAATATATATTGGTATCTTGATGTGAATGTTAATATTTTTTGGCAAAACAATTCTTGGTGTTTGAATGAGGTGCAGGAGATCATTGGGCCTGACAGATTGGCTATGATCAACATGCTTCATATAACTGACAGAGATGATGCTATCAGTTGGAGGCTTTCTGATAATGGCGAGTTCAACTTCAAGAAAACCTGGGAAAGCTTAAGAGCTAAGCATAATTTCTCTGCTCTTTTTAAGATTATCTGGAACTCAAAAATACCTAGGAAATTTTCTTTCATGACATGGAAACTGCTTCACAATTTTATTCCTGTTGATAGTGTTATGATGCGAAGGCATGTGTGTCTTGCTTCTAAGTGTGTGTTTTGTGACAATTGTGAGGATATGAATCATGTTTTTGTTAATTGCACGTTTGCTTGGCAGATTTGGAACTGGTTTTCAAGTACTTTCAAAATTAGAATCAGTCGGTCTATGGTTTTGTCTCATGTTCTTAGGTGTTGGTTCTGGTTTTCTAAAACCAAATTTCATGTTACTCATCTTGTGCCTCAAGTGATTTGCTGGGTTGTGTGGAAGGCTAGAAATGCTTTCAGGCATAAGGGGATCTTATTAAGTGTCTCTTGGGCTATAGACTATACTATAAATATTGTTAGAAGTGCTGATATTAATGGTTATCTTAGTTACAAGCATTGGTCTAATGTTAGAGAGGCTGGTGTGAGCTTGGGCTGTGGCTCTAGTGTCAAAAGAAGTGTGCCTCAATACCTTAGATGGATTCCTCCTATTCAGTCTCGTTTAAAATTGAATGTTGATGCTTCCTGTGCTAGCAATGGGGAGGCTGCATCGGGCTTGATTTTCAGAAACAGCGATGGTGATATTTTGCAAGCTTATGGTAATTTGTTAGGTAAAATGTCTCCTCTTCAAGCTGAAACTCTTGCTATGCTTCAAGGACTCGCTGCTTGTCACATGAATAACTGGCTAACCATTGATGTAGAGTCTGACTCTCTTCTTCTTATTAACCAACTTGCTAGTAGTGCCACTTCTGTGTTTGAGGACCCTAACCTCTCTTTATGTTGTAATCTTATGGATGGAAATATGTGTTTTCAGCACATTTCAAGGGTCCAGAATCAAGCTGCCGATTGGCTAGCCAAATAGACCCTGAAATGCAAGCAAAAACTAAGTTTTCAGCAGCATAATGCTCCTTCCGATTTGATTGCTCTTGCTTTTCTTGAAAGTTTGAGCTTAGGCTATATTGTCTAGTAAGTATGGATGCTGCTGTAGTTTGTCTTGTTTTGCAGGCTTGGTGCTGTGGTGCTGATGCCGTTGGCTTGGAAATGAGGAGAGCTTTGATGATGGTGTGATGATGGGATGGCTGGAAATCAAAGAGTTTGATGCATTAAAGAGGCTGGAGTTATGGACATTGATGTTGTGGTGCTGTGGTGCTATGGTGTAGATACTGGAGTTATGCATTAAAGTGCGTGATGTTTTGGAGTTATATCTTCGGAGCTGACCCTTGGGTGCTGTCTCTTGGGTTTTCTTTTTCAATTTTGGATTCTTTGTTTTGGCGGAAAGCTTTGGCGCCATTTTTTGTATTTTTGTTTTTGGACTTATTAACTTAAGTCCTCTTATATATAAACATTTCAGTTTATTAATAAAGTCTGTCTTTTGGTTAAAATAAAAAATAGCTTAATTAATTTAAAAAGAAAAAACAATATGTCCAAATTACACAATTAAGTACGTATTCAACATTTCGTATTCAACATTTAAAAATATCCACAAATATCACTCTCATAGATGTCATCCTTTCGCCTGACCACTTGATTTGGTATTTCCTATCTACCTGGATTTCGGCTAACTCGAGAAGCGTATTTTCTGGATAACTTCTTTGACTTGTCTAATTAAAAGAAAACTCTATTTTGTCTTTAAAAAATAGTACAAACAGGTTGACCTCTAGATCAAAGCATTAACCGAGTAAGTTGGAGGATGGTAATTTTTGGAGCTTTGTGGTTGGTTGAGAAACCAAAGGTGATCAATGTAGGGCGATGCAAATGGATGAATTACCCTTAGTATATTGAAGTTTATCTAAAAAAACAAATCTCGTCGGTTATCAGTTATCACAAAGGACCTTGACACATGCACTAAATTGTGGGTTTCGACTGCTCAACTGCTAGATTTCAACAAGAACATATAGTATTACTATTACCTCAAACTTTGGACAAAAGATCTCAAACACCGATCACGACGTGTTGGTAGAAGACTCCGCAACTGACTCATGATTCATGGTTTGATGTCTCGACTCGATAGTAGTGAAACCACTTCACAAGAGGGTCTCGATTGCCGAGTGTTCCAACTTTGACTACTCTACATTTTAAGCCGCTAAAGTAATGAGGCATGTAAACCTTGCTCTGGTATATTTCTTTATTTGGGTCGCTTGGTATCCTCCCGCATGGAAACACTTTAGGTTACGTAGATTTACCTACTTGCAAGTTGGATCAATAATTGGACCAATAATTAGACATGAAAATGAATAAATAAAGGGTTTGGCTAAACGGTGTCCATGTACACCGGTTAATGAACATTTAATAACTTGCTTTTTAGTCAAATCAATGTACTTTTTATATTTAGAATAAAGAGTAAAATTTATAGACAAAATTACCCTTCTACTTAATAAAACACACTCAATCTTTGATTTAGATAAAAGAAAATCAAATACTGTACTATTGTTTTAGAAAAAGAATAGAATTAATATATATATATATATATATATATTTCTTAAATTCAAAAATAAGAATAATTTTAGAAAGTACATTTTTGAAGTTTAAGAAACACTATTTTATTTTTTTATAAAAATTCAGTTTTTTTTCAATTAAAAATTATAAGTGATTTAAAAACAACCCTTTTGTTTTTTTAAAACAAGTTTTTATAAAGAATATATAGAACTGATTTCTAAAAATAATTTAGAAACTGATTTTTCAATTTGTATTTAGAAATTTCACAATAAAACTGACTTAAAACTAATTCGATAAAATTATATAAAATATATTTTCTAAATTTTGTTTTGAAAGTCAAAAATAAAATATTATTAATATATTAATTAGATAAAACATTGCAGTATTTAACGAAAAATACTCTTCAAAAATAAAAATAATTTAACAATAACTAATATAACTTAAGTTTAATAAATAATATATTACTACTTAATTAAATAAAAGATTACCGATAGATAATACTTTTACTATTTTTTAAGTATAGTAATATCCTAAAAGGATAGTTATGTCCATATTGAAAAAGTATAAAATTGTTATTATTGCTGAATTTGAAAATAGCCTAATAACCAATCAAAATTTGATATTAAATGTCCACTAATCCCACTAACCGGTGCCACCGGTTAGCAAAAACCCATAAACAAATACTCCCTCCGTCCCAAAATACTTGTCGTTCTAGGAAATATTTTTTGTCCCACAATACATGTCGCTCTCATTTACTAATACAAATTTTAATATTATTTATAATCATCTACCAATTAGACTCTTTCTTTTTTCTATTTTTTTATAGAAAAGAGGTGTAATTATGACCTTCCTTAAAACTCGTGCATAACCTTAAAACAACATGTATTTTGGGACAGAGAAAGTATTACATTTGAAATAGGGTGGTAGTTTGTCACTTTTATCATCTCACACATCAAACTACCTTAGAGAGTTATTTTATCTCCCGCAATCACCAACTATCATAAAAACTTTCTTAGTCACTTTAAGATATCTTTTTCACAACCGCTAGGACAGTAGCTGAATATCTCTGAGCCGGTCAACAATATCCAAGTAGCACCGAGACAATGTCACTTCAATCTTAAATCATATCTTAGGATTCTGAGGTTGATCCTTGATTAACCGTTATTCAAAGTATTTTTAATAGATTTATAGTTATGTTTACCGAAAACGTCACCGATGTTTGTTTGACTCCTGTTGCATTAGTGCCACTAAAGTTTTTGTCCCAAAACGTCACCGGTGTTACTCAATATCAAGCTTATGCTCACTTCAATGCTATTACCATGTTAGAGAGTTTGAGTCTTTGTTACATTTCTAATATTCCCTCACTTATATATTGCTTATTATTCCTCCTCATATTTTGTTCTAGGCTATGTATATTTCAATTCAAGCCTATTTACTGACTTTGCTTAGTAGGAATTATCCTAACTAGTATCTTTAGATTGTAGAGCTTCAGGCTGTTATAAGCTATCTAATCGGATCTTTTAAAATTAGAGGATTGGGTTTTTCTCACCCGATTCCGCTCTTCTCTGTTGTGTTGTTGCTCTGCACATGTTGATCAACCCTTCTTCTGCAATGCTCTCTGTTGGTAAAAGAATTTCCTCAAACAATTGATCTCATTTTTGGCCTTTTGTTGTTGTTAGCTTTGTAAAAGTATATTCGATTCAAAATACTTTCTAGTTCATATATGCATCAAGTCTTCATCTTTATGTTCTCAAGCTCTCCTTTGATCCACTAGTATTCATCAACCGTGCTTGTTCTTTCTTGATTCGTTTGCATAAGATTTATCTTGTCCAGGGATGAATAATTCAAGAAGTAGTGTAGAATTCATGCTTTAACTTCATGCTAATGTCTCTAATAAAATTTGGGTGTTTTGGCATGAGGATCTGGAGTTAGATATTCTTGTAGACAGAATTCAATGCTGTCATATGAAGGTAGGGCACAACCTTTTAAATAATTCTGTATTTATTACTTATATCTATGTAAAGTGTCAAAAACGTTGCAGGTTGGATCTATGGAATGGCATCAGAATGATTGAGCTTAAGGTAAAGGAATGGTTATTGGTTGGTGATTTTAATACTACTCTATCTCCTTCTAAACAAACTGGGTGTTCTAATTTCTGACAAGACAGTGCTAATGACTTTCTTGAGATGATGGATGATTGTCATCTAGAGGATGTGGGGCAGGGGTGAGCAAAAACCGAAAAAAACCGAACCGACTGACCGAACCAAACCAAAATGGGTCGGTTTTTTAAAGCTAGATTTCGGTTTCGGTTTTAATTTCTTAAACCGAATTTAATTCGGTCGGTGTTCGGTTTGTACGGTTTAACCGACTGATTTGAACCGACCCGACCGAACCGACCGAAACTAGAAAATATATTATATATGTTAATATATAGACCATATTTGATATAAACACTGTGGCTACCTCTGGCTTAGTGGTTGTACACTTACAACTTAACATATTTTATTTTTCGTTTCTCTTTCATTTCGAATTCTCGATGCCAACCAGAGCGGCAAAGAAGACAACTACTAAAAGAGATGGATGTTCTATTTGTGTTTGAACAAGTGTTTAATGTAATATCCCCTTCTATAAATCACAAATTTCTTGTCTCGTGCTTATGCCTTCCATTTCTTAGACAGGCTACGGGCAGAACAAAAACTACATTGATAAGTTTCAAAGTTTTGGTCATTATAATAGAGAAGTGTTTGTACTAATCATTTTGGTTCAATTTTCATGGTTAAAAGTTAAAATTACTGAATGTCCTATTATAATTCGTAAATAAAAATTCAGGAGAGGTGAAAATATGGACCACAACAATATAAGATGTCAAGACAGGTGTCTTGTGCGTCAACAATTGTGGTTTTTTCGGAAGTGCAGCAATGAACATGTGTTCCAAGTGTCACAAAGACATGTTATTGAAACAGGAGCAGATCAGGCTTGCTTCATCATCAATCGGATCAAGCTACCATCTATGTGCAACTGGGATCACAAATAATACAGACTAGAGACTCATATTAGGTGAGAGAGGAAGGAGTTGTGGGAATTGTCGGCAAAAGTGTGTGGGCGGTAATGTGTCAATTGTTAGTGGGTTTTGAAATTAAATAATCAATTGTTATGGTTAGTTTCTGCATTAACTATCTATTTTGTATTAATGCGTGTAGTGTACTTCAATGGATTATTGTGTTTCAACTCTTTAAATTCTTTCTTTTTGCTCAACTAGTCGTATGGAAGAGAAATTTTTTTATATTATATCTATGGTACAATTATCACATTACCAAAACAAAGAGTTTATTATGAATCTTTGTAGAGTTAATCTACACAAACTTAATCGACTCAACAGAGGCACTATGAAGAAAATTATATCGTGAATTCAAACTGCATAGTAAACTAATATCATGAATTATAACTGCCTAGTAAACGAACCGCATCGAACGGTACTGAACCGTACCGACCGAAACGCACCTCTATTAAAACTGAAAAACCGACCGAAACCGAAAAAATCGATTTTTTATTACAAAATCGGTTTAATAATATACAAACCGAATTATTTCGGTTTGGTTTAAGAATTTAAAAAAAACGACCGAACCGACCGTGGTCAGGCTGATGTCACCTAAGTAATCATTTAATGTGAGATACGCGTGCTTTGTTTTGCTTTTATCGAGTCAATTTTTTTAGGCGGCGCATCTGTTATGGACACGTGTCATGCACCGTTACTTTTCGACTTTTCGCATTCTGCTCCCTTTGCCTATAAATACTCAACTCTTTCCTTGAATAAAGGTTTCTGATTTTCTTTGAACAGAGTTCGCTCTAGAGGGAGAAACTGTGCCTAAACAAATTTTTTACTTTCCATTTTCATGCCTCACGAGTTTATCAATCTTGAAAAGTATAAGCTTTAGAGGTGGTTCAACATCTCTAATCAAATTGGTGCTCGTAGTTCTATCGAGGCAAGAGAACATCCTTCCCCTGCAGAGATTTGTGAATCTAATATTCGAGACAACTGGGCTCTGATCCATGAACGCTCCATCCGTCTTGCTTCATCCTCCCCCAGTCAAACACACCCGTCAAGTGGTGGGGTTGATCTTTCTGCTTCTCCAACTCCCTCTATTTTTCCTTCTCGACCTTCCCCCTTCCTCGTAATGGGTGATGAGAGAGAAATACCACCGATTAAAGAACATAGAGACCAGGTTAAACGTAAAATATCACCTGATCCAGCCACAAAATCGGTCTGAATGAAGATCCCTTCCTCGATACCAACTCCCCCGAAAACCCCCCAAGGTTCTCCTAAAACAACGTCAGACGTCAGACCTCGAAATTGTTTGCCAAGAGGGACTCGGCCTGAACCGTCCCTCACTTCCATCCCAGAGGTTCAGGAGAAACCTCTATCCGATGACCCTAAAGATGACAAGGGAAAACCTGACGTCGTGGTGATTGAGGGAGAGCCTCTTCGAGTCGTTTTTACTGATGCTCCCTCCCCAGATGGTGATGCTCTGGGTCCTCCCCCAGAACCTGTAACTGATTTTCCCCTTCACCAAGGTGAGACTTCCTTGGTAAAGAGTAAGAAGAAGAAGAAAAAAAACGTCCGACAAGTCTGCCCTTGAATGCAGAAGATATCTTGAGCGACCATGTTCGCGATATCGAAGCCAAACATCTCTTAGCTCTGTACAAGGTGAAGTATAAGTATTTTCACCCGACCGAGGAGATCAAGTTAAGGGATCAATAGGGTATTCCTACTAACATCGCCATCTGATTCCCTACTGTTGGAGAGACGCCTCTATCAGTTCAGAACAACAAGTTGGTGCTTTATACATAGATGATGAACTGGGGTCTTCGATTGCCCCTCGATCCTCTTCTGGACGACTACTTCCACTTGGTCAGACTTTATCCTTCTCAGGTCGAGGCTAATATGTGGTATACCCTTATAGCATGCATTATGGCGTCGAGGCTCTCCGGGAACGCTTTCACCATGGAACAACTTATTGTTGTTTCTATAATGGCTAAGAATTCTCATTATCCTTTCTACTCACTTGGTTTTGCTAGGAACTTTAAATTGATAAAGGATTTTCTAGAGGCCGAAAAGAAATAGAAGCAACAATTCCTGTTTATTTCAGGGTTGTGGGAGACCGGATTCGAAAACTCCAAGGACCTTCCTCATCGGCTGGCATTGAAATGGACCGGACAAAGTAATTATTATCACCTAAATGTTTTCTGATTTTCCATGTTCGGTAAATTCTGACTGTGTGTCTTTTTCAGCTATGAAGGGAATTGTTAAGTCCTTTAAGCATCATGCTAAGTCTGGTAAAGCTATCTTTGAGAAGCTGAGCATTTGGGCTGATGAGCACTGGGACCATAACTTCCACCAAAGCTTTATGCCAATGAATTTCGCGAAGAGTAATCTGTGGCGATACGATCTTAGTGAGAAGAAGACCGCCTCAGAACTTATTATGCCTCCTCCGAACGAAGTTGTCCTTGAACGTTTAGAGCGCTTGGATAATGCAGTCTACCTCCCTACTTGGGCCTGGGATCCGAGTCATCAAGATGCAGAAAATCCAAAGGGAGGTGAGGAAGAAGATACTGAGGAAGATATTGGGACTAAAGACGATCCTCCTAAGGCGGAGGGCGGTTCCCAAGAAAGGATACAAGTCAGTCCTCCAATAAGGGCTCCAAGTGATCATGATGACACCCACGTAAGCTTGCCCCTGGACGTGAGGCCATCAGATCATCAACAGGCAGCCCCTCTCGATCCTCAGACATTCTCTCCAACCTCTCATCCTGAAAACATGCCAAATAACGCTGATCACCTGGTTGAGATTAGACCTCAAGGTCGGGCCGGTTCCACAAGGCCGCAAAAGTTCACTATTGAGGAGAAAATCAAAAGGGTTGTTGAGAGTGGGGGGGGGGGGGGGGGAGTGACAACACTAATCGTCAGAGTCTGACACTATCCCGAAAATTTGTGATTGTTGATTCAGACTCTGGTGGAGAATTTGTCTACACTTGAAGGGAAGGTCAAGAAGGTGGCTCTGATGAGGATAGGTATATCTCCCCAGACTATCCTTATTTTGACGTTTATGGAAATGATTACGTGGCGAACGACTTGAACAAATTACTACATGATGCTGCTCTACTCGAACGCAAAGCGAATCATAAGGACCGCTATAACTAAGAGGTTACTGAGAGGAGGGCAGAGGTGAAATCCCTAACTTCAGAGGTCTCCGAGTTGAAGGAAAAAGTGAGAGACTTGGCCGATCAGGTAGCCGAGCAGACTGAGATATCCTCGAAGGTAGAAGGCTTAGTCACTGAGTCCGATAATCTGAAGAAAGAGTTTAAGAAGCTAAAGGATGAGTTAGCCAAGACATCATAAGTAACCGCTAATGTAAAAACTCTATCTTCCGAGTTCGAAGAGCTAAAGAAGAGGGTCAAAGAGTTGACTGATGAATTGGTAAGGTAAAAAAAACCTCTGATGAGCACTTGACTACCATCACTTTCCTTGGGTCTGAACTGTCCGAGGAAAAAACTAAATTTGATGATGAAAGGGAGAAGTTCATTGCCAAGGATACCGAGCGTGACACAATGGTTGATGGTCTTCTTGAAGGCTATTTCAAAATAAAGGTATATTTTAAAAATATTATTCAAGAGATCGAGAAGCTAGAGGTGAACATGAAAGCTTGAAGAAAAAATTCGAAGTTAAAAAGAAATAAAGTCTTGTTGGGTATGCCGCTAAGATCGTTATTCATCTTAAGGAGAGGAATGCTAAATTGAGATCAGCAATGGTAATGGAGATTCATGAGAGATTCCAAGACTTGCACCTTGGTAGTCTTTGGACTCGGGTCATTGAGCAGCATCGCCCCCTGGAGTATCCGTGGAGGATCCTGAATCCAGTGAAGACTCAGAGAGCTCTTCGTCGAACTCGGATTCTTCTGCTCATAGTAAAGGAAATTCTGCATCTGACTAACCTGTATTGGGTAGTTCCGATTTTGTTAACCCTTTGTTTTCAGATTCCTGTAACAAGAAACTTTTAGTGTAATATTTTCCTTGTTATTGGGACTTTTAGTGATACATTCTTAGTGTGATGTTTTGCTTAACCTTTTCTACCTTATCTTTTTCTTACTGTGATTCAATATTGAGTTAAAATGTTTTTTGGATCATATTTTGAGTTCAAAAAGATGAACTTTCTGGTCCAAACTTCTTTGGAGTATGGTTTGAGTCCAAAAAGATGGGCTTTCTAGTGCAGACTTCTTTTGAGTGCGTTTTGAGTTCAAAAAGATGAACTCAATCTAGTTTTTAAAGAAAACAATAAGATTTGATATATAAGCCGACTATTTAGGCACCTCATTAAAACCTTCCTATGCCACCAGGGTAGGAAAGAGTATGCAACCGGAAATTACATACATTGTCAAAGAAAATATTTACATATTACTCAATCAAACTAAATAAGCTTTTAGGTGCTCAATATTCCACGGATGGGGAAGATCTATTACTTCTTTATCTTTCAATTGGTATGTCCCATGTTTCAACTTCCTTGTGATTGTGTATGGACCTTCCCAGCTTGGGGCGAGTTTTCCAAGTAACTTGTCTTTTGTGTGCAGGCAGACTTTTCTTAGAACCCTGTCTCCTACCTCAAATTCTCTTCTTCTAACCTTGACGAGTAACGACTTCTCATTAAATTTTGATAGTCTAAGAAATTTAGTTGTGCCCTTCTTCTCTTTTAATCTATCAGATCAAGATCTGTGCGTTTTCCTTTGTCATTCCCTTCCTCGGAATATTCAATCAGTCGGAAAGATGGGAACATTGTTTCCGATGGCACCACTGCGTCTATTCCGTACACAAGCACGAAAGGTGACTCGTGTATTATAGTCCGAGGAGTAGTTCTGTAAGCCCATAGCACTTCTTGTAGGTAATCCGGCCACTTCCCTGCTTTACCCTCCAAATTATTTCTTAGACCGTCCAAGACTGTTCGATTGGTTACTTCGACCTGATCGTTCGCTTGGGGGTGGAACGGTGTGGACAAACATTGTTGTTTTCCCTTCAAAGCGTAGAAAGTTCTCATTTCACTGTTGTCAAACTTGGGCCGTTATCCATCGTAATATTCCTGGGTACACCAAAGCGGTAAAAGATGTTGGAGATGATGAATTTGATCACATCTTTCACCGGTGTTCGTGCTAATGGTTCTACCTCTACCCACTTGGAAAAATAGTCCACCGCAACGATGATTGTTTGGCGCCCCTATGAAGCCATAGGAAGTGGTCCGAACAGACCTATTCCCCATCGATCGAAAGGAAAAGATTCTGATTTTGACTCTAGAGGTAATCCGGGTAAGTTGATTGAATTAGCAAACCGCTGACATGTGTCACATTTCTGTACTAACTCTTTGGCATCCGCCAAGATAGTCGGCCAATAGTATCTTGCCAGAAGACCTCTTTGTATCAGTGTTTAGTATCCACAGTGAGCAGAAGCTTCCCCATCGTGCAGTTCGGAGAGTATTAGCTTTAATTCATCATTCCTTAAACAGCTAAGTAATGGACGACTAAAAGATCGTTTATACAGCACATCTCCGAGGACCACGTATATGTAGGCCTTGAAGCGTATTCTCTTGGCTTTGACTTTATCAACGGGCAGTGTGTTATGGACTAGAAAGTATTGTATTTCGATTCTCCAATCTTTTGTTAGGGTTGTGGATATCTGGAATGCTTCGATGCTAACTTCCCTTTCTTCGAATCCCTTGGTTATGGACGAATTTTATTTAGTCACTATCCACAGGTATTCTTCTGAGCAGGATGCCTTGGAAAATGAATCAGCTACTGAGTTTCCTGCCCTGTGAACGTGTTTGAATCGGACGTCTTCGAATTATAAAGTTAGAGCTTTCAAAATTCCCAGATACTTCACCATATGATCTTTTCTTGCTTCTGAGCACCCGAGAGCATGGTTCATTAGAATTTGAGAATCGCTGATCAACTTTAACCGTTTAGCCCCACACATTTTTGCAAGTCGTAACCCGGCTAGGGACGCCTCGTACTCTGCCTCGTTGTTCGATGCCTGAAATTTGAGTCGGATTGCTTGATACATTGCAATGCCATCCGGGGAGGTTAGTTTCACTCATGCTCCCATCCGGATGAACTCCCCCATCGGTTCAGACTTGCCACTCAGAGTCGGATTTTTCTTCCTCCATGTCCATAACATCTCTATCAGAATGAAATTCCGCTAAAAAATCAGCTAGCGCTTGTGCTTTGATCACAGTTCGTGGTTCGAACTCAATGTCGAAATCTCCGAGTTCTACCGACCACTCAGTCATCCTTCCAGACACATCGGGTCTCTGTAACATACTTTTTAACGGAAAAGATGTTCGCACCACCATCGTATGAGCTTGGAAGTAAGGCCTCATCTTTCGAGCTGATGTTACTAGAGGAAGTGCTAACGTTTCCAACTAAAGGTATCTCTTTTCTGCATCTAAAAGGCTTTTGCTTACGTAATAAACTGGTCTTGGAATGCTCGATTCTTCTCGGACTAAGACCAAGCTCACTGCGAAGTTGGACACTGCTAAGCATAGGAACAAATTCTCCCCCGGATATGGCTTTGTCAGTATCTACGGGGATGAAAGATGTTGTTTGATTTGATTAAAAACATCGGAATATTCTTGAGTCCAATCGAATCGGTTCAATTTCCTTAGCACCTGGAAGAAAGGGGCACACTTATCCGACGACCTGGATATGAATCTGTTTAAAGCACCCAACATTCTGGTTAAAATTTGCACCTCCTTGATCGTTCTAGGTGGATCTATAGTACATAATGATGAGTCCGAATACTGCATGCTCCCCGGACAAGGACAGATCGGTTCAAGGCCTCCGGACCGGACAGATCACTTCGAACGCACTGACCATAGGACTGTTCGAACTATGACAAAAGTACTAAAAAACCTAAACACTACTTGACTAAGCTACTTGCTCTCCTACTTAGAGCTCATGGGTCTTTGAACATGACCCGAAAGCCCACAAGGGCCCAAACATGAGGGTATAAATACCCAACCACCTGCATTAAGTGTGGGTAAGGAGAATTAACTGCTACCAGCCAGCTTAATTATCTCTCTACTCTCTACTCTAAACACATAATACCCACATACTACTGTAAAACACCAACCAAATTACAAGCCAACCCTCAGGCGATAATTATCCACACCACATAAGGCATTCAACTGCACCAGATCTGCTTCGATGCCCTTCCTACTAACTATGTAACCTAAGAACGTTCCAGATCTTACTCCAAACGTGCACTTTTCCGGGTTCAATTTGAGATTTATTTTAGCCAAATTGGAAAACGTTTCTTCTAAGTCAGCTAAATGATCTTTATCTCTAAGGATTTTAAGTAACATGTCATCAATATAAGCTTTCACATTTCTGCCAATCTGACTTTCGAACACCTTGTTCACTAAACGTTGGTATGTTGCCCCCCGCATTCTTTAGTCTGAATGGAATGACTCGGTAACAATGTAGACCCCTTCCAGTGATGAAAGTCGTGCTCTCCTGATCCCTCGGGTCCATCCGAATTTGATTGTATTCAACATATGCATCCATAAATGACAGTAGACGATTTCCGGATGCCGAATCCACCAGTTGATCTATTCTTGGGACCGAGAAAGGATCTTTAGGGCAAGCCCTATTCAAATCAGTGAAGTCTACACACATCTGCCATTTGCCATTCTTCTTCTTTACTAAGACCGGGTTGGCGGTCCATAATGGATATTTCGATTCGCGGATGTGGCTCAATTTCGTTAAACGGTCTACTTTTGCCATGATTGCTTCAGTCTTTTCGTGGGAAAAAAATCTTTGCTTCTGAATGATCGGTCGAACACTGTTCCGTATAGCCAACCTGTAACAGATGACTTCTTCTGGTAATCCTGTAACGTCTTCTGTACACCATGCAAACATATGTAATTTGGTGAAACAAATCTGATTAAGCTTTCGTTTACCTCAGGTGATAATCTTGTTCCTATCTTGAGAATTATTCCATGGCCAAACGCATGATCCTCGAAGCCTTCATCAGGGACCGTGAACCCAGAGGACTCCCTCATATCATCAACAGGATCGGAATCCGAAGGCGGCCCCTCTGACTGCTATTCTTGTTTGGATTCGACCCTCTTCAAATGCTTGGGGGCTAGCACCGCTTTGTAGCATTCTCTAACAATTTTCTGACTTGATCTTAGAGTTCCAATATTACTTCCCACTACGTACTTCAAACATTGGTGGACTGTGGACGGCACAACATGCATCTTAGATAAAGATGACCTTCCGAAGATGGTAGTGTACGATATGGGTGCATCTACCACGATGAAAAGTATCGTCTCTATTTTCTTGAATGGTCCCCTGCCCAGTTTTACCATTCCCTCGAATGCTCCGACAACGTCTGGGGCCGCACCGGTAAATCCCACTATAGTCCTTTCGGATCATAGGATAGTTGGAGGATTGGTTATCTTGTTGTAGGTTTTCATGAACATAATGTTGGTGAAACTCCCCGTGTAAATCTAAAATTTTATTATCTCGTTTCCAGCAATCTCTACTCCGATTACCAGTGCGTCTTCATGCGGACCAGCCACTTCCCTCATGTCATCATCCTCAAAGAAAATGATTGGTGATGGATTCCGGTAAAGGTGAGATGAGGCTTCTGCCTCTAACTGTGTTTCCAAACTAACGATATGCCTCTTCCTTGAGTAGTTTGATATACTTGCTATTGTATCCTCCCTGAAAATCGTTAGCGACTCAAAAAATGAACATAACTCGCTGACCTTTCCTCTGGGGATTGACTCCTCAATCATGTTTACACTATTTCTGCCTGGCTTCAGATCAATATACTTCGTTCCCATATCAAACACATCTAGAAACTCTTCTTCAATCACATCGGAAATCATCATGGTATCGTCTTGCCTTGGAATGACTTTTTGTTTAGGTACCACTGCGGTATTCTTCTTGACAAAGTCAACCAACTTTCCATTTTCTATTAAGTATTTGACCTCTTTCTTTAAAGCCACACAATCCTTAGTGTGATGCCCAATGTCATCATGGAACTACAGTATTTGTTCTTCATGTGTTCCCTCGGAGTCTGAAAACGAAAAGGCTTGCGGAAATGCACATTTGCACGTGTATTTCCGAAAATAGTGGAGACACACTCAGTTAACTCAGTGTAATGAGCTTGTCGGACCCACATGCTCAAAGATGGTCTGACATACTGTTGAACTGCTTGACCTGTCTAGTGATACTGTTGGTTCTGACTCGGTCGTTGAGGCGTCTGGTTCGTTGCTAGAACTGTGTGAGCCCGCGGTCGGACAGTCGTGGTCGGCTGAGGAGTTTGAGGTTGGACATTCACCGTTGTCGTACTTTTTCTGGCTAAGTTTGGATCCTGATATAAATTGAGACACAGATTCTATCTTTGAGCCCCTCGTTTCCTCGACTAAGATTCTTTTTTTTATCTGATCCAACAAACATCCAAACGTCATCGCTTGTGTTTCTACAACATTATCCTTCATTACCCCCGGAAGAAGACCCATTCGGAAGGAAGCCAATGCAAATTTGTCCTTGCAATATTCCATGTCCGTCTTGACTTGGATGAATCGCTTGGTATACTCCTTCAAACTTTTTCCGATCTTTTGTCGACAATAAATGATGGTATCTCCTTTGGCACGAAATTTCTTACTTCCGACGAAGTGTTGTCGGAACATACTCCAGAACATATCAAAATTCTTTATACACCCTTGAGGCAGTTGGTTGTACCACATAGAAGCGACGTTCTTGAAAGTCTGAGAGAAAGCTCTACACAACAACTTGTCGTTATCAGCGTAGTTAATTATGAAGTTCTTGAACTTCTCAATATGGTTTTCAGGATCTTGAGTCCCATCAAACTTCTCTAGTTTGGAAATATCAAACCATTTAGGAAGGTACCTATAGAGGATTTCCAGGGAGATGGGTGATAACCTCCAGTTATGTCTGACCTTGTACGTACTCCCCCCCCCCCGGACCATCATTAGTGGCAGGGTACAACCTTTCCTCGGTTGGAGAAGTAAAGTGGTTATTGTCTCTGTAATCTTGGTGATAGCTATCGGACTGAGGTTGTTTCCGAGTAGTAACATGGTCATCAGAATGCATTTTTCTCTTACCAGCATCATCTTTCTTCCTCGAATTATTCTTTCTCCTACTAGTCCGATGAGTATATTTATGCTTCATTAGATCTTTATGCCTTCGATCCACCTTATACCTCGAATCAGTCTCCGAAGAAGAAGACTTATCGGAGCTCAACGAGGTATCTTCGCTAGACTCGGACGGCTCATACTTTTGCTCAGATCTAGCACGTCTTTTAGAATGCCAATGGCTTTTCCTGCGTCGGCTCTCTTTGGGTACAAAATCATCTTGGATGTGGTCGGCCTCGACCTTTTCTTGTCGGACCTCGAATCTGACCCTTTTGGTGCTCGTCACCATGGCATCCCTCTCAGTATTTAACCTTTCGATGTCTTCTGGCAACTCTTTTCGCATGTCGACCAAAACTGACTCCTCTAATAGTTCTTCCGCATAACGATTCGGAGCATTTCCTTCGTTCGTGACCTGCTCTTCTATCAAATGGTCTCCAGATTCAACACCAACTAAATCTCTGGTTGGATTAGTCTCGATCTCTCCACGAATTTCTGTATCCATAATTTTTTTTTTTAGTTTTCAAGGTTTTATCAAATTAATTCTGGGTACCAAATGGTTTCCACAGACGGCGCCACTGATGAGCTCAGAGAATATTTAGTGAGACTCAATAGTGAAGATATTCGTGTGAAGGGGTCGGACTAGAGAATGTTCGTGTGATGAGACAGTGAACAATGAATTACTAGAAATGAATAAATGTTGCAATTATTGATCAATCATTGGCCCATTTTCTCAAAATGGAATGTCCTTTATATAGTAAATGAGGTAGAGGGTAAAATTACATATTTACCACCGTAAGAGTGGATATCTTTCCCATGACTATTTACAAACAAGTTCTTGGGGACTATCATTTAAGTCCATTATTTCTTATGTGTGCTTTACCTTAGTCCTTGGTCACTAAATACATGGACCTTGGCCTTATTTGTGGGCTAAATTATATGTTAAACACCTATATTTTTCTTCCCTTATCAATTTTAATCTCCATATTTCTAAAAGTTATATTATAACTTTTAAATTTTGAAAAGGAAGCCTTCCAAATTTAATTAATTAATTTCTTCATCTTATTTACCTTGTGATGAAGAAATGATCTACTTTATTTAGTCAATATATTTTAAAAAATTACACTTTAAATTGTAATTTTTTTTTTGGTAAATGAAAAGCTTAAATTAATTATAAAGTTCATACATAAGTCTGGGGTACGCCCCACAATACAAGACCAAACATTTAGAACAAAATGCTAAATAGATACGTCTCCATAGAGTTGCTCAGATAGAGTGGCACTCAAGATGGAAATGAAATAGGAAACTGCGAACGACTAGAATCTAGGTTGGATTAGTGGTGTCTCCATGAGCATCATAACAAAGAGTAAGTTAGAATTAAATACATTATAATTGCCAGCTAATTTTGGTACCAAGGAATCTAATTGGAGATCCGATATGATTTGGTACAATATTGATGAGGCCAAAGCTAGAGAGGA
Source organism: Limnanthes douglasii subsp. nivea (assembly GCA_036936605.1). Lineage (NCBI taxonomy): Eukaryota > Viridiplantae > Streptophyta > Magnoliopsida > Brassicales > Limnanthaceae > Limnanthes > Limnanthes douglasii. The sequence continues at coordinate 95,429,369 of JAUPFV010000005.1, forward strand.
TCCAAAAATTCTTAAATTTCTCTCTTTCCAAATGTGGTATATGACCGCATTGAAGCAGGTTCTCTAAGTAGAATGGGCTTGAGAATTTGACCATCTAGAGGCCTCATCAATCCAGCTTAGCCAGCACAGAGAGCGAATAGGAAAGCCGAGTTTGGTACTGGAAGAGGACATGATGCTCTGAGAGTAACTACAGTCAAAGAGAGTATGCGATATAGTTTCCGGCTCAGAGAGGCAATGGGGGCATTCAGGTAGGGTTTCATAGCCCCAACTTCGAAACTTGTCTTTGGTAGCAAGCTTGCCCAAGATTTCCAACCAAGAAATAAAGGAATGGCGCGGAATATTGAATTTGTTCCAAACTAACCCAGCCTATCCCTTAACAGGAATTGGCTTACAAAGGACATTGTACGTGTCCTTAATTGTAAAGATGTTACATCCAGCCTTTGCCACCCAGAAAGGAACATCCCACGATTGGTTGTTAGGAAGGGGGAAGGAAATAATAAGCTTGTGGATTTCGACCAGGTGGATCCGGCTTCTGGCTCTCGTAGATCTCAGATTTGCAGGCATTTCCATTCGCCAGTGCAGATAATGTCCGAGACTTTTAGATTGCTTCCTAACCGAGAGTCACTGATGATGTCCGCTCCATAGTGTATTACGAGAGGTAATGGGAGAAGCCATGGATCATGCCAGAATGAAGTGTTCAATCCATTGCTGATAGCCACCCTGTATAAATTACGAGCCAAAGGCCGAAGTCGAAGAATTTTCCTCCAGATCCAAGAGGAAGAGGAGGCCGGAGAAATTTCCCAAAAGTTTATATTTTTTATTTTTTCAGTTCTAATCCAATCACACCAAATAGAAGGATTCTTGTTACTAATAATCGACCAAAGATGTTTTAGGACGGCCGCCTGATTCCAGATTTTTAAGTCTAGTATCCCAAGGCCGTCCTTTTTGTATGGAGTTGATACAGTCGACCAGGCAACTTTTTCCCCAAATATTTTCATAGTCGAGCCAGACCAGAGGAACCGCCGAAGGTATTGGGTTAATTCTTTAATTATCCTAGAGGGTAGGATAAAAATCGAAGACCAATAAACTTGACCGGCGAATAAGACCGATTTGATTAGTTGGAGCCTACCCACATAGGAGAGGTGCTTAATAGTCCAAGAATCAATTCGGGAAGTTATTTTAAGCAAAAGGGGTCGACGGTCCGAGTGTGAAAGTCTACCAGTTATGAGGGGAACCCCGAGATATTTTACATGGAGGGTACCTTCAGGGAAATTCAAGATAGATAAAAGGTTATGACGGAGTGACTGGTCAATTCCTGAGAAAAAGACGAGGCTTTTCAAGGGATTAACTTTAAGACCCGAGAGAGTAGAATTCGTCCAGAGCATCCTTAATGAGATTGAGGGAAAGAGGGTCGCCATTGCAGAAAATCATTAGATCATCTGCAAAGCAGAGATTGATAATTTTATGCTTTTGGCATTTCCAATGGAATTGGAAGTTCCCATCTTGACTTTTCTCTTTGAGGATGCCTGAAAGTACTTGCATAACAAGTACAAAGAGAAGACGGGAGAGAGGTTCCCCTGCCGAAGGTGTTTTTTCCCTTTGAAGTTATCCTGAAGGTCACCATTGATAATATTAGAGTATGAGGGGGAAGAGATGCATTTGATTATCCAGGTAATCATCTTCTCAGGGAATTTCATTGCAACTAGAATATCTAGAATGAGATGCCAGCGAGCATTGTCAAAGGCTTTCATTATGTCTATTTTAAGAGCAACCCGTTTTCCCCTGCCTCCTACGTTATAGCTTTTAAGAAGCTCCTGTGAGAGGAGGATATTATCGGCTATGCTCTTTCCCGAAATAAAGGCCGATTGGGAGGAATCGACCAGATAGGGGAAGGAGGATTTAATTCTATTGGCCAGGATTTTAGAAATTATTTTATATACCACATTGCAAAGGGCGATGGGTCTATAGTCCGCTGGCGAAGAAGGGAAGTCACTTTTAGGGATGAGGGCAATTGAGATTTCATTCCAAGAGTCGTAGAAAGTACTAGAGAGGAAGAATTCTTGGACACCCTTACAGATGTCTGGGCCCACGATATTCCAGGTGGATTTGAAAAAGCTAGAATTGTAGCCATCCGGGCCAGAAGACTTATCACTATTAATACTAAAAAGAGCTAATTTAATTTCAGATTGGGTGATCTCGCGGATCATTGACTCTTTATCAGTATGAATGACATAGGAAGTAATCAGAGAGGAGAATTTTTCGAGACCTGGGTAATTAGCAGAATGCTTGGTAACTAAGAGTCTTCAAAAAAGTTAACGAAGACTTTAGAGACATTAGACGGAGAGGACATAATAACTCCCAACTTATTGGTGGTCGAGATAATTTTGTTACGGAATAGTCGGGCTTTTATATTGTTGTGGAATAATTTAGTGTTCCCGTCACCCAATTTGATCCAATTTTCTCTAGATTTTTGTTTAAGGAAAGATTCCTCTGCTCGACTTAGAAAGATGAAGGAGTCAAAAGCCTCCATTTCTTTCATAAGGGGAAGAGGGTTGAGAGGGTCATCAGCAAAGAAATTATTGAGCCTCAAACAAGGTTTTCTGGGCGTCAGAGGCCCTTGCAGAAATGTCACTAAACTCCTTACGGTTGAGAGAGGCTAGCTCAGTTTGCAGACGAGTTAGCTTGTTAGAGACCATCTTCATTCCAGAGAATGAAGAAGAGGCATTCCAGCTTGAGATGACAATGTCCTTAAACTTAGGATGGGATTGCCACATATTGAAGAAGCAAAAGGGTTTATTCCTCATTGGTCGAGGGAGGCCTAGGTTGAGAGTGACAGTTGTGCGGTCAGACGTACGAATATATCCGAAGTAGACAGAGGACATAGGGAAAAGGTCATCCCAGTCCGGGTTGACCAGGACAAGATCAATTTTAGAAAGAATTGGGGGCGGGCTGTTTATTTATCAAGGTAAACGGGAAGCCAGTGGATCTAAGATCACTGAGCTCGCACTTATAGCAACAATTATTGAAATCTTCGATAGCTGGAGACCAACTTTCAGAGGATCCCATGCGCTCTTGGGGGTGACGGATCGCACTATAATCTCCAAGGGAAACCCATGGAACGTGGGTGTCCATATTGGAGATTTTAATGAGGTCATTCCAAAGTGGAATGCGATCCTTAGCTTCATTCAAAGCATAAATAGCAGTGAGCTTAAAAGAAGCTTTGAAATTGTGACATTTAGCTAGGCAATGAATTAGCTGGGGGGATTGGGATAATCTAGTTATCGAAATTACACTTGGATTCCAGAGAATCTAGATTCTACCTAAGGGATGCGATGAATGGTTGGTTATTACATGCCAATAGGGTGTCATATTTCTAATTATTTGGTCGACTTTGTGAATTTGGACTTTAGTTTCTACGAGGACAATCAAAGATATATGATTGCTAAAAATAAAATCTGCAACATCTTTTTGTCTAACCGGGTCATTTAGACCACGCACATTCCAAGATGCAATATTCATAAAAAATACTTACAGTGAGTCAGTCTCGGATCTTGTCGGAGGATAATACCATTTTGCCCTTGCCTTTCGCCTCCACCGTGCAAGCTCTTTTTGGAGGAGAGTCAACTTCCTCACCAATCTCCACCTCCTGATCCTCGTTGATTGAAGAAAGACGGGATCCGTCTCCTATCTCAGGCTCAATTTCAGAGGGATCTTCCTCAGAGGACGAGATCCCATAAGGAAAGGGCGATAGCCTGATAGGGCCAAGCTTGCATTAGCGAGTAGGGTGCCCATAGATTTTACAATTATCGCATTAAGGGGGGAGCCCCTGGTATTCAAAGGAAACAGAAATGGTTTTGCCTCTTATCTTGAAGGCTAACTCTGATCGAATGGGGACACCTGCATTGATCTTTATACATATTAGAGCAAATCGAAGCTTCTCATTTTGCTTCATTTGTTGATACACAAAAAGAGGGGTTCCGATAACTGAACCTATGTTGCTGAATCCCTCTGCTGTCCATAACTCAAGAGGAAGATTAAAGACTTTGACCCAGATAGGAATTTCAGTGTGGGGTCTTTGATTAGAGAGGTGAGAGGTTCCCATAACTTCAAAATAATTAATTTGCCACCAAAATGCCAAGGAACCGTATCCAACACTTTCTTGGCCATTGCCTCAGATCCAAACTTAAAAAGGAAGTAACCCTCCGGAAGAGGCTTGAATTCCAAAAGCCCAAATCTTTTCCAAAGAGAATCCACATTGGCTTTAAGGAAGGAGAGATTAGGTGGTTGATTTAGAAAGTAGCCAGATAGACTAGCCTTCCAAGACTCTGGAGAGTCTAGAGCCGAGTCGTTCATTATGAATTCGTTGCCCACTTTTTCCATGTGATTGATGCTAATTACCAGCGGGGATCGGTTATCACTATGACCCACTACAATGCTTGCAAACGATGGGATAGAGGATGATTTGGAAAAAGAATTCGAGTTTGAAATACCTCTTGAAACATCCACCTTAGAATTGAGAGAGGGAGGATTAGCATGAGGATTAGCATGGGCTAATTTGAATTTTTTCCCTTTCGGCCCTTTACCCGCGTTTCCGAAGTTTCTAATAATGGAGTGATTGACACCGGGTTTACCACCTCCAAGTAAGCCTTTGCCTTTGTTTGGGCCCGGTTTACTAATAGAGATCTTAGAATTAAATTGAATGTAGAAAGTCTCCACCATAGGTCTCTTTGCCTCCATCCTCCATCACTCTTATAATTGTTCCCAGTCCTATGGTTTTTTGTGCATGTCGTTCAATTATTGTAAAATTTTGTTTTTGATAGATGTTTTTTTTTCATTTAAGAACTTATTTTTGTTATCATAGAATTAAATTGAATGTAGAAAGGCTTTGTTTCCTTTATTCTTACAAGTTATGTTTGCCTTGAAATATTACTTATATTATAACTAAACAAAAAATAAAATTTCATAGTGGAAATACTATAACTTCATTGGTGTGTTTTAAGAATACTAACACCTTAAATATAAACAAGGTACTTATATAATGTGACACTTCGAATACCGTTGTGCATAACCCCTCAAATATTACATTACATTTAGAAAAACGTAGCACTTCGAATATTATAGTGCTTTTAGAGGACGTAGCACTTTGAATATGGTTGTTTCTACGAAAAGTGTACTCAAGACTTCAGAATATTTACTCTTGGTCAACTTCAAAGATGATCAGTCTTTGAATCGTTATCAAAATAGTTTAAACAAACATTTGTAAACAACCATTGGCCAAAATAACATTTTTATTGATAGCTTTGAATATTTACATAGCACCTCATTAAAACTTCCATGGGCCAACAGGGTAGGAAAGAGTGTGCTAATTATTCAAAAAATAACAATTCTAAAATACAACAGAGTTACTCTCGATACAATTTTAGATGTTTTATATTCTAAGGATGCTGAAGCATTCCCAATTGAGGGCCATCTTACCGAGGTTATTTTCCTTAGTATGGAGGAATACCTTTCTTAAACCTTTGTCACACACCTTGAAATCCCTCCTTTTAACCTTTGAATTATATATACTCCTCATAAGAGTTTGATAATAAATCATATTCATGTGAGCTCTAACTCTTTTTTCTTAAATCAAATTTAAATTTGTTCTGTTTGCCTCGTCATTCAGGTCCTCGGAATATTGAGCTACTCTAAAAGAAGGAAATGTATATTTTTCAGGACTAACAACATCCATTCCATATGCTAACGCAAAAAGAGTTTCTTTAGTAGCTTCCCTAGAAGTTGTGCGATAGCCCATAACACCTGTTATAATTAGGCCATTTTCTCGCAACCCCTGTTAAATTCTTCTTTAAACCTTCCAAAATAGATTTGTTTGTCACCTCTACCTGACCATTTTCTTAGGGATGAAGCACAAAAAGTCAGAGAACTGAAAGAATAAAGAGAGATGTAGATTCTAGAGAGACAAAGTAAAGTAATCACAAAATTCAGAGAGCTTTATTAGATCAACCTTGGCCTTTATATAGAGGCGCAAAGACTTAGCTTTAACTGAAACGGTTACAAAAAGAGGTCTAATTGCACATTAGTATCTCATCATAATGTAAGGATTTATTTTTCTCCTATGATTATGCACTCTGTCATAACAGGTTTTATTTTTTTATATTTTAGTCCTCGAAGTTCTATTTCCTTATTAGTCGATTGTATATTTTTTCTCGTCGCCGTCGTGCTTGGTCGTCTTCCTCATCGACCCTAGGTCTTTGCTAGCATCCTTCAATGGATCATGATGAAACAAACATAATAAATTCAAATAAACCAGGTCATCAAAGTATTACGTTTGTTAAGAACTCAACAACAAGAATATCAAACCCTGCCAACAAAATTATATGGAGTAATTATTAAAAACAGAGATTTGGATGATAAATTATCCTAAATCTTATGCATATATGATAAGAATAACAAGTACCAATTCTGTCTTTACTGCAATTGAAGTTCAAGAGAAGAATGAACATATATTTTGGAAATTTATAAAGTTGGATAAGGATAAGTTGTTGTCTGCTACTAAATATAGGCTAATATCAAAATTATTTAAAGGTATGCCTAAGATCAATCTCGTAAAATAGTTCTTGGATGGCCATAAATTTGCAGGAGAAAACAATGCTTTCAACTAGGGCACAAGACATGTTATAATATAGTTTTCCTTAAAATTTGATATGTAAAAGTTATGGGTTAGGAATGTTTAGTCTGTGGGTGAGTGTTTCATGAGACTATTCAAGTGCGGAATAAATTCCGTGTGGATTAGAATTACATATGTTCTCGAGTTCCTATATAGTGATGCTATAATTCACTATATATGATTTACAATAGGAAATCCTCTAAAGACTTGGGTTCCTGAGAAGAATAAAGTGATGTACAATGCTAGTCATGTCTGGATCGAGTTAGACTTAACATAAAAAAATTGATATCATCTTTGGGTTGGATTCAGATAAGATGATAGGTGCTGGTTAGAATTTAACTACAAGGACCTCCCATATTACTGCAACTTATGTCATCATCTTGGGCACAAACAAGATAATTGTAAGTAATCTCAGATGAAAGCCCAAAAGATCGAGGAGGATAAAAAGACTGAAACTTATGTAAACAAAGAAGCTGAAACAAATGAGGTCTGGTTCCATAAAGTTAAGTCTATAATAGTCAAGACTAACCAGGGAGGAACTTCAACAAGAAACAAAAAGTATGCTAAGGAAACTAAAGCTCTAAAAATCCAATCAATAATTAAGGTTACTCGCTAAAAGATACTATCATTTCTCAATATATATCATTACACCAAAGAGTAGTGGCGAAATTTTCATTAAAAAGAAAAAGAATACTCACTAGACTGGTAGCAATACCCCTCGAGAAGAAGACATTATTAAGGCTATCCAGACTCTTGAATTGGGTTACACACTAACCTCATCCCTTGATTACGAGAACTTAGTATTTTAAAACCACCCTCAAATAAACAAATCATATGTAGCCTGCCAACCACACCTATAATTAAGAGAAGGGAGGTTGATAAAAGTTTTCAGAAAATGCATACCAATAAACTTAAATAAGCTAAGGAAAAAAAAGAACCTTAGTAGTCAAGTTCCTGAAATATAAAGGGACCAGCAAATGTCCAAACTCAAACTCTACATGATGATTAAGATCCTTAATTAAAATATTTGTGGCATTGATAATAAGTCATCTATGAGAAATCAAATCTATCATATTCAAAGAAAATATTAAAATGCTAGCCATCCAAGTACCACTTATCAAATGGATCACCTCAGGATCATTGTTGTTAAATCAGGATACAAGCATTACATAACAAACACAACCAATATAATCTGGCATCTATGGAATGAATATTTTAAAGTTCGAATTATTTTGAATCATCAATAAAGAAATGTTTCAGTCTCGAAAAAGATAAAATCGAAGATTAAGGAGCCTGGAACATGAAATCTCAAAGGTTATGCACTTCGATCTATAAAATCGAAACTATGGAAGCTGTAAACTAAAACAAAATGTCATTCCTATTGGTTTGGCTCTCTTTCGTGGTTTTCTCGGTTTCAGATTCCTCTAAAAGAAGGAAAATATCAATTACTTGACCACCTAATGAAAAATAGCTCAATCATTTATCTTCATGACGTCATCTCAATGACTTGTACAACTATTTTGCTCTGGTCTCCACCTATTTATCTAACCAACGTGCTTTTCAAGCATCGAAAGTACCCAAATGTTTGATCTTCATGTGAAAATTCAAGTTTGGATTGTTTTGCCTTTAAACTAATTATACTCACGGTTTCAATTTGTTTTTTAAAAAAATGTCATATTAGTATCTAATTTTTTTTAACATTATATTTAATCTTTCCCGATCTTAAAATTACATTTTAAACCCTATATTGTTTGAAAATTTTAATATAATCTCAAATTCAAAATTTCATTTTAAATTTTAAAATTGATAAATATTTTGATTCATTTTGATAAATATTTTGATAAATATAATCCCATAAGTTACAAAATTTTCATTTAGTCCTAAGTGTGTCTTAAATTATATTGTAGTCCTTATAATTTAAAAATTTCCAAACTTTTGAAAAATTCATTTTAGTATTTTGAATGTTGAAAATTAATATTAGTCTACATGGTAACAAACATTAAATTTTGGTCCTTAAAGTTTTGAAAATAAAATATTAGCCCCTGACATTTTGAAATTACATTTTAGTTTCTAAATTTCAAAAACTACATTTTAGTCCTTAAAGTTTTAATTGTTATACATTTGAAAAATGTATTTTACTCTATAGAGTTTTAAAAATCATATTATAAACTATAAAGTTTTAAAAATTATATTATAGTTTATAAAAATTCGAGTTTTACATTGGATTGTTTTTTAATTTTTAAAATAAATTAAAATTACTATGCAGTTAGTAAACTTTTAAAAATCAAAATTTTCAGGAATATATCTGTATCTCATGTCTATCAAGCAACCATAATTGTCACCAAACCCTATCCATATTTTATGAATACGAATCATAGTAACATCTAATTTTATGAGAGCCCTACAACGATTATGTTTTGCCATATTATTGTTAGGAACCCAAATTTTAAGCAGACTACCTAATGATGGTGTCATACTATTTATAATATTATTTAGGAAGATTAGGAAACATTACCCATATTCATGTTACGGTATATTCAGATTTAACCAAAAAGTAAGGTTGCCATATGAATAGATGCATTGAATATTCACTTATTTCCCAAAAGTAATGTGTTCAGAGTTTGCAAAAATCATCCTTTAACTAAAATTTAATTAAAATACAGCGTGCATCCCATGATATTGTATTTACCTCTCCTTTAAAGTTAAAATAATTTAGAAACTTTTGATTATATGAAATTTGAGGCTTACCTTTAGTAAATTTTCTAGCTAAGGTAAACTTTGTAGATTCGAAAAATATTTTTTTTATTTTTTACAGAGTATTGATAGCAATATGGTTTTCTCAATCTTGAATTTGTTCATAATCCAATGTAGGTTCTTCTATAGTTTCTGTAGTTACATCTGCATATGATCTTGAATTTGTGTAGTTGATAGATATATCAAATACTAGATTTGTTATGTATTGAAATTTCAGTTGATTAATTAAATTCTGTGATCCTTCTTTGTTTTGAAGAATTATTTTTTGATTTTGGCATGAATGAAAACTCTATTTCTTGTGTGAATTTCTCAGACTATTCTTGAATATTAGTCTTGATTCTTTGACTCATATTTATTGAAGAAACCTTATTCTTGTGTATCATGTTATCCATGATTTATGAAAATTCAACTGGGAAGCAACCAGTTGATTAGGAGAATAATTATGTTACTATGTTCTTAATTATCCACCACCATTGTTCTAGGAATAGTTTTTATAGATCTATACTTTCTTCCGTTCTCGAGGTAGCGTTATTTATGATTTGACACAATTATAAAATAAATTATAAAATTAAAATATATTTTGGAGTTTATTAAAAAAAATAGGTCTATAAATGGATTTTGTTTATAAGATAAGTTAAACAATCTATTAAATTAAAAACTGCTATGGAAAACCTTGAAATGATGGATCTCTGTTGATACAAATTTACAAAATAAAAAATCAGTTTAGCTTTAACGTGTATGTTCTGTCAATATATTGAGACAATTAACCACGTATTTGTTAGTTGTCCTATATCTTAGGAAATCTGGAGTCAATTTTCTCTCATATTTGATATCACAATTGGTAGGTATATGGAAATACTTGATATAGTAAGATGTTGGTTTTGGTCTACTTTAAAACAGATTCATATCAAATTAAACATTCCAGCTATAATATGCTGGAATATTTGGTATTTCAAAAAAACGTTAAGTATGATGATCTTCATGTAAATGTTAAAAATATTATTGATAAGATTGGTCAATATATTGATAATACCAACAATCTTAAGAGAAAGTTATGGTCTGGTGATATTAACTTAGATAACAAATTAGGCTGTTTTCCATTCTGAACATAATAGTAGGTTGAATGTATTTAGTTGGATTGCTCCTAAAGATGATAGAATTAAGTTAAACTGTGATGCATCTGTCTAACTAATTGAGAGTCAATTGGTGTTGGAATATTTAGAGATAAAAATGATGAAACAATTGTTACTTATGATAGATTATATGACAAGGTAAGTCCTTCCGTAGATGAGTATGGAATTACTATATGGACCATTAATCTATAATCTAAAATATTATAAGAATATTAATATAAAGCTTATAATTGAAATCCTATTCAAAGGTAAGGCTCACTAATTTTTAGATGATGTGATCAAAAGGTGTAAAAATTTTATTAATCAACAATGAAAATTAAACATATTTCTAAAATCCAAAATCAAGGAGGTGATTTGATGGCTTGTTGGACTCTCAAATGTAAGATGAGATATGATTTTGTTAACTACCAAATTCATAATCCTCTTAGAGCTATTATTCTATTAATTGTTTTAGGAATATGTTACTTGAGCTCAAATGTATAGCATATTACATCAATTAAACAAGCTATTTTAAATTATCAATCATGGTTTTATATAACATTCTCAGCTTAAACTTCAAGTCATCCAAATGTGCAGACCTGGAAACATCAAGAGAATCTTTTGGAGTCTTATTTATCTCTTATTGATGGACCTTGGAGACTCTGTTGCATACTCAAGAAAGATAGCTCATGGACCTCAAGCTAACTGATCAAATTCTCCATAAGAAATAAGGTCTTTGACTAGCACCAGAATCCGTTGATCAAGAGAACACAAAATGGCTGCTCTTCACTTTAATTTCAAGGAAGTCAAGATACAAAATGTACTTTTGGAAATTTATAAATATTAAGAATACATCTAACTATAGGTGTCAAACGGGATGTGACAATGTATGATTTTGTGTTCTGTCATGGTATGCACAACAGTCTGTGATGGAAACATACGACAGAGCACAACGTGACTCACTGATAGTCTATCATGGTATGCACGACAGTCTGAGATGGAAACATACGGCAGAGCATAAGTGACTCACTGATACGACTGTCACGACCAAGGCTGTCATGGTCACTACAAACACGACATACAGCATACACGGTTGTATATTATATAAATTATAAATGTAGTTTTATTATTATATATAATTTGATTATTAATATAGTTTAATTAAAATATATACATATATAATATATTATTTTTGTAACAAATATAGAATAAATAGTGTTATTTCTTGATAAACTAATTATTAATTATTATATTTTGAGTATTTTATTTGTGGTATAAAGATACTTTTATTATATTATTATTATTATTATTATTTTATTGTAATAGTTTTATAATTTATAAATTATTATCTTAAATTAGTATGAGGTTAATAGGTTAATGTGATATAGAATTTGGATGAAATTTTTTGCTCTCTAAAAAAGCTAAAAAAAACTAGCTTCAATTTCTTCTTTCATCTTTTAATTCTCCTTTAACCCTTATTCTTTTCAATTAATCCAATTAGGGTGGAAGACTCTACCACTTCTGCCTTCCTTCTTGAAGATTTATCTGATCTTCAATCTTCAAACAACCTTTAAAAATCCCTACAACAAAACAATAATGTCATCAAACTAAATCCAAATGTAACAATGAAATCCAGTAATAAACAACAAGTCATCTCATTTGCTGATACTTTAAGAAATAACAATCGTCAAGCAAATTTCAAACCTATTAGTGTGGACCAAAAATTGGATTACATCTCTATTAAGTTCACTCAAAAGGATAAAGATAAGTTAACTTTTGCTAAAACGTTTACATTAATCATCAAATTCTCACAAGGTTTTCCTTAAAACAAAGTCCTCAACCAGTTATTGAATTCTCTGAAACTAACTGGAGAATACAATATTATTTTCTGGGATTCTAGGCACATCTTGCTGGAATTTGACTTAAACGATGATTTTTACAAGAGTTGGTCCCAAAATGTCTGGACAGTTGGGGAATCGGCAATGAGGTTGTTAAAGTGGAATGTTGATCTCAACCCTAAGTATGAAATTTCAACTAACTTGGTATGGATTATGATTGAAAAAATGCCAGAATATCTCTACAATGAAAGTATAATTCAAAAAATAGCAACTACTATAGGAAACCCTCTTAATATCAAATTATTAGAAAGAATAGAGCGTACTACAACGCATGTTATGCCTGGGTTGAAGTAGATGTTTCTAGAAAACTCTAACATCATATATGGGTTGGTTTGGTGATAATCAAGGATGTTGACTAAACATAAGTTATGAAGATATTTGTTAATATAGGCAAAGTGTTTTCATCTTGGTCATAACCTTGAATCTTTCAAGAAGAATACATGAATTGCTAAAAAATGAAGATATGAATAAGGTTACTAATGATGACATTCTCGATGACTCTCATGGCAACAAGATCTCCAAATCCAAAGATAATAATCAACGTAAAGTTAAATATATTGTGATTATTTCTGATCATACTACAAACCCAATAAGCGAAGAGAATCAGTCTACTTAAGAGGTTCTTACATTGAGCAATATAGCCACGAAGCTTAAGTCTCCTAATCTATCCAACATTCAACAAAGTTTTCAGTTTCACGATCCTAAGTCCTCTGATACCGAAAAAATCATAGAAGCCATACAAAATCTGGATTATGGGTATAATAAAAATTACCTCCAAAGACTATGAAAACCTGATATCTAGAAATGGTACCTCATGAGAAATCAATATTGGAAGTTTGACATCTTCACAATCCTGAAAAGAAAATAAGTTGACAAAGGGTTTCAAGAAGTACTCAACAGTAAACTTAAAGATGCCAAAAGTAAGAGAAAATCTAATAGTTTTATTATCAAATCTTTGAAATTTTCAGGGACTAGCAAACCTACCACTTTTTGATTTTGAAACATGATCAAAATGCTTAGCTGAAATACTCGTGACATTATGAATAAACCTTATCTCTGAAGACTTAAGTCCATCATTTTGAAAATAATGTCAAGACGTTTGCCATTCCAGAGCCTCTTATTAGTTTTAGTAACTTCAAAAGTACTATGTTAAAGATTGGTTTCAAGAATTCTACAACTAATTATTTAAATATAATTTGGTTTTTATGGAGTGAAGATTTTTCTATTAATATCTTACTTGATCATCCTCAATGCTTACATATTTATATCTCTTATAATGGTTTAGATAAAAAAAATTACTAAAAATTATTTATGCTAAGTATCAAATATCAACATGACAGACCTTTGGAATACTCTAAGCAATGTCTTAAACCCCACTTAGGAATGGTTGATCTTGGGTGATTTCAATGTAGTTACTTCTACCGAGGAGCATATCGGTTGCTCAAACTTTTGCCACAATAGACTATAAAAGTTTAATGATGTTACAAGATATTGCCAATTATAAGATGTTGGTTATGTCGGCTCTAAATTCACTTGGTTTAACAACTCCAAATGGAAACGTTTGGACAAAGTGCTCTATAACCCTGCTTGGTTTGGATTTTTTTAATGTTACTAAAGTTACTCACATAGCCAGAAAATGTTCTGACCATACTCCTTTTTGTGTTGCTATAGCTGAAGGCAGTCTTAACTCTAATAAGAGCTTTAAATTCATTAACATGTGAAAAATGGATAATGATTTCGTGAGAGTATTGAAGGTTATCATCTTTATATTATCTGGCACACACTTAGAAGATTAAAGGAATGCCTCGAGGTATGAAATAAAGCTTATTTTGGAAATATATTTGATAAAGTGCAAGTAACTGAAGAGGCAATCAAGAAATATGAGATGAATCATTTTGGAATCTAATTCATTAGCCACTAAATGGAGCTTGCTAAAGCTAATTCTCTTTATCTTTAAGCCTTAAAGATGGAAGAGTTCTATTGGCAGCAAAAATACTATTCAAATTGGCTCAAGGAATGTGACATAAACATTAAAGATTGTCATACTTGTGTATCTAAGAAGGGAAAAAAGAATTCTATAAACCATATTAAAGTGATAGAGGAATAGATTCTCGACAATAATTTGATTGGCTAAATTGGTGAAATTTATTTCAAAGAGATTATGACCAATCATCCTTATTCAAGTATGGAGGAATAAAATAACATAATACAAGATAGTATATCCAGTAACATCCCTAAGCTAACAACTAAGGATGATAATGACTTACTCTTACTTCCTCCTCTGAAGATGAGATCTATAACATCATTAACAATATGAATTCTTCAAATGCAGGTGGTATGGTTGGCTTCAATAGCCGTTTTTCAAGACTTATTAGAACATCATTAAGAGTGACCTCTATCTTGCCATGTCTCTTTCATGTTTGGCCATAATATTCCTCAAGGAATTATGGCCACAAGTTTGTGCCCAATCCCTATGACCATCAACCCTACAAGTGAAAGGATTTTATACTTATTAACTTGTGCACATTACTTAGCAGAATTATGTCTAAGAACATTAACAATAGGCTCACTGATCTTCTTCTTAGTAGAATTTATGAATTTTAAGTTGGCTATGTTAAAAACAAATATATTCATGATAACATTTTGATTGCAAAAGAGCTTGTTTATGACCTTAATAGGAAAACAAAGTCTGGTAATATCATGATTCCAATTGACATTTCTAAAGCATTTAACAAAATATCCCATGTTTTCATTCTTAAAGTGTTGCTATCATTTGGTTTCTCTTATAAGCTTTTCAAACTTACAAGAAAGTTAATTAAGTTTGTATATATCTTTATTCTAATTAATGGAAATTGTATAGGTTACTTCAACTCTAAAAGAGGTTTGAGACAGGTTGACCCTCTCTCTCATAGTCTCTTTATAATTGGTGAGCTTTTCAACTCTAACAACACTATGTAATATGCTCTAGAACTGAGTTCATCATTCCTTTCTTAGATTTTACAGACGGACTTCTCATTTTTACTAACGGTCTTAGTACATCTATTGATAATCTTAGCAGGTTTCTTCAAAAATATCAAAATGTTTTTGGTTAAGTTATAAAAAAAAGATAAGACAAAGATTATCACCTTTACTAGATCTCTCAACACTAGATTATCTAATCTCATTAACAAAAATGGATTCAGTTATGACTTTCTTCCTACATAATATCTTGGCATTAGTTTAAGCACTAACAACAAGGCCATTAAC
This sequence comes from Limnanthes douglasii subsp. nivea, assembly GCA_036936605.1. Taxonomy (NCBI): domain Eukaryota; kingdom Viridiplantae; phylum Streptophyta; class Magnoliopsida; order Brassicales; family Limnanthaceae; genus Limnanthes; species Limnanthes douglasii. The sequence goes on from JAUPFV010000005.1 coordinate 95,445,046, forward strand.
TACATCTCTCTATCAAACAAAATATCAACAATAAAATTAAAGACTGGGAGAACAAGCACTTATCTTATGGTGGAAGACTCACTCTTACCAACTCTGAGCTTATGGAATTTCTTATGTATTGGGTTCAGAGTTGCTGCTTGCCTAATAGTATCATCAATAGGATTGATAAAACTTTTAACAAATTATTTTGGGGCTCCACTACTAATGATCAGAAAAATTCAATGGTCTTCATGGTCTGCTATTTGTAAGCCCTTTGTTGAATGAGGGTTGAATATCAAAGAGATCATTGACATCCAAGACTCATTTTTCGCAAGCTGTGGGTAAACTTCAGAGAAAATACGAGCTACTAGGCTAACCTAATGCATAATATATACTGTAAGAACTCACATCCTCTTAAAGTGACTATAATAAAAAAGGATCCCTTACTTGGAAAAGACTTGATGGCATTAAAGCCTTTACTACGCCTAACACAAGATGGATTTTAGGTAAAGATGAGATGGATTTATGGTTAAAAAATTGGCATGACCACTATCCTCTAATTATCTTAGATGACAAGCTTGATAACACTTGGTTCAGAACTGGAAAAGTCAGTTCTTTCTGGCAAGACAACTCATGGAACATCAATAGGTTTACTGGTTTCTTATCTCAACAAAGAGGATACTATACTTTGGAAGCTATCAAAATACTAAAAATTTAACATTAAAGATACTATTGAACCATCTAAGATAGCATCACACTATGAAATAGAGGATAATGTCTAATATGGCATTAAAGATATTATTATTGGCTTTAATTACTTATATGGTAAGCTTACACCATTAATGGCTAAAACCGGAGCCTTGCTCGATGGCCTCCTAATGTGCAAAAACAAAGGTTGGTCAAATGTTGATATTGAATTAGACTTTTTAGTACTCGTTAATGTGTTGACTAATGGTAACTACCCATGGTACTTAGCTCAAACTATGAAATATTGTAGAGATCTAATCACTTCTTCAATGGTATAACTCACATTTTTAGAGACCAAAACAAAGCAGCCGATTGGCTTGCGAAATAGACTCTGAAATGTAAAATAAAACTTGGTTTCACTTAATATCAAGATCATTCTCACTTGAATGCTATTACCCTGTTAGAGAGTCTGGGTATTTGTTACATATCTAGTATCCCCTGACTTATATATTGCTTATTATTCCTCCTGATATATTATGTTCTAAGGTTATGTATATTTCAATTCAAGCCTATTTACTAACTTTGCTTAGCAGGTTTTATCATGACTAGTATCTTTATATTGCAGAGCTTCATGTTGTTATAAGCTATATACTTGGGTTTTTTTAAATCAGAGGATTTGTTTTTCTCACCTAATTCAGCTCTTCTTTGTTGTGTTGCTGCTCTATGCATGTTGATCATCCCTTATTATTCAATGCTCTCTGTTGGTAGAAGCATTTCCTCAAATACTTGGTCTCATTTTTAGCCCTTTGTTGTTGTTGTTGTTGGCTTAATAGAATTCTATTCGATTCAAAATACTTTCTAGTTCATCTCTGCATCAAGTCTCAATCTTCATATTCTCAAGCTCTTCCTTGATCATCTGGTATTCATCAATCGTGCATGTTCTTTCTTGAATCATATGCAGAAGATTTTTCTTGTTGAGGAATGAAGAATTCAAGAAGTGGCGCGGAATTGATGATTTAGTTTCATGCACTTTTATCTAATTAATATTATTTCGAGCTTTAGCGCCTTTAATTCGTGTTTGGTGCGTCTAACTCCAAACCTAATTTTTTATCCGCCTTCATTTCAATAAACCTCCTAATTTAATAAAAAAGGTTAATAGGTTAATTTATCTTATTAGTGGTAAAAAATATGGATTGAACTATTCAAGAATAAAAAATAAATTTTATTTTTTTAAGCCGTTCAGAGTTTATAATCTTATGGTCCATGAGTTGTACAAATGTTATCAAATTCAACTATCTCAATTTACCTCATTATCGTCAATATCTTCATCATCAAACATCATTGATAGTTTGTCAACTTATTTGTGTTTGAATATATTATTATGTTTCTATTTATTGAATTTTTGAAACATGTAAAGATGTTACTCGAGAAGTCCAGTAAACTTTTAAAAGTATATAATATTTGAAAATATCTAAATATCTTCTAACAATTTAAAAAATATATTCTAAATATCTAATAATAAAATTTTTAGTTACAAGTAGGGCTGTCAACGGTTCTCCGGAACCGAGAACCGGACTGAACCTTAACGGTCCGGTTCACGGTTCCATTCTAAAAACCGAAAACCGATAATGAACCAAAACAAAAAACCGGTTAGGAACCGAATCGATAAAACTGATAAACCGATAGGATCAATATGGAATCGAACCGATAAACCGATAGAACCGATAAAGAATCGAACCGATGAAACCGATAAACCAATAAAACCGTTAGAACCGATTATTTATTATTATTATTATATATTCTTTTATAAATTATAGTACCGAAATTAATAATTAATTACCAAATATTTTAGAAAATCAAAGATTAACTTATAAACTTTACTTTTTATATCATTTATTTCAATAAAAAAAATTTAAAATCAAATTTTAATTGGTTTTACTTTTTATAAGTGGACCCAACCGGATCAAAACGGAGCCGAACCAAACTCGGACCGAACCGGAACCGAACCGAATCCGACCGGACCGCCTAGTTACAAGATTTAAACTATTAATTAAATATCTAATAAACTATTTAAAATATTTAATATTTAGAAATAATATAAGTACATATTTTTTAAATATTCAAAACATACAAAACATATATTTTAAATATCTAATATAGTTGAAAAATCTAATAAACTATTTATAATATATGAAAACTTGATGGTTTTAAAATGTGATAAACTAATTATAATAAATAATCATAAATAAACTATTTATATATATAAATAAAAATATAAAAATATCAAATAATAATCTCAACAATTATGTTTATAATATATATATATATATATTAATTTATTTATTTTGAATAAATTTACGCATACAAATTGAATCTAATAAAAATATTAAAAAAAATTAAAAAATGTTAAACGTGACACCGTAAAAAACTATCACGACATGTGACCAATCATAATGTGAATTTGATACGATAAAAATGGGTGAAGTTATTTCTTTGATCATATTTTTTATTTCCTCCATATTTCAAAATGAAGAAAAAGACTCATCATTTCCTTTTACTATCTTGTCCTCATTTTACCTTCTAATTTATACCTTTATGTCATTAACTATTATGAAACCCTTATAACAACAAAACACATGATTTAGCCAAATTAAATCCAACATATATGATTTAACTTCTAAAATTAAACCCTAAAAACAAATAAAACTCCAAATTAATCTTGTTTTTTAGTTTTACATTCATGTAACTTGAGAATCTCTGTTAAAAAAATATTTTCAAAAATTCTGATTTCTGCAGGTTTTAGCGGAAAACAACTAATTCTGAGACAACAGTTAGGAATCAGGTGTTGTTTTTCAAGATTAGAACAAAAATCTTGAAGAGGAATCTGTCTTTATAGTTGCTAGGCTAGGGTTTATGGAGGATTAATGTGAGAAGCTAATAGGACTCGTTGGGTGTGTATAAGTTAATGTGATGGAGATAGTTTGGATGGTGGTAGAAATCGATAGAGTTGTTGGAGAATCAATGAGTTTGGAATAAAAATAAAAAAATGGTAAGTATGTTATTTCCTTTATGGAGGAAATAATAAAGTCGAGTTTCTTTTTATTTATGGGGAAAATAAAAATTTGATGGAGGAAATAGATTGACGTATGACGGTTAAATGAGACGAAATGTGATGTGCTGACCCATATACAATTAGATGTTGTTCAATCTAATATCAATCCGTGTAGAAATTATTAATACTTCATAATAATAATTACTTCCGAGAAAAAAAATTAAAACTAAAAATAATTTCTTTTTAAATACTAACATACAGAAACTGTTTATATTACTATATATAATCCTAATACTGTATCGACAAAACATACTCAAAGTTAAAAAAGGCCTTTTTGTATTATTGTTCTTATTCAAAGATCAACATTATTAAGTTTGTTATCTATAAATTTGTGGGTATATGTGAATTCTTAGTTATTTCAATCAACCATCACTACTAAAAAATATATTTGTTGTGAGAATATTTTAGTGACCACAAGATTTTGTAGCAACATATTTTATATAGTGACAAAATAAAAGAATTGTCACAACATATATGCTAAACTTGTTGTGACGAAAAATTCGTAAGAACAGATGTTTTTGTTGCGACAAAATTATAATTCGTCACCAAAATGTGGGATGTGACATTTGCCACGAAATGTTTGTCACTAAAATAGTTTATTGTGACAAACATTTAATGTCTCTAAATGTTTATTTGTAGCGAAGAATTTCTATGACTTTTTGCGATGAAATATAGTTTATCGCAAAAATTATATATGTTATGAGAATTATTTTAGAGACCACAAAATTTTGTAGCAACATAATTTATATAGTGAGAAAATAAAAAAATTATCACAACATATACACATATAGACCAGTATTTATAACTATTTAATAAATCAGTTAAAAATATAAAAAACATATATTTCGAAAAGTTTAAGTTATTATATATATTTCAAAATCATTTGAGGAATCCAACTCTTAAGTTTAGAGATCTTGTAGAACTTTAATAATATCAATAAAAAATGTTATCTCAATTAATCATATATATTTAATTCAAATTGAATTATATTTTTATATGTTATTTTTTAAATCAAGTTGTAAAATAAATTTATAATTATCAGGTATAATGTGTTTATTCAAATTACTTTATGTTATAATATTAATAGTTTAATATAAAATTAAATAAATACTAAAACCTATATATTATATTGAAGTAATTATTATAATTAGTTTAAAATCAAAATAAATTCGTGTTTAACTTATGATAAGTAGAAAAAAATGCTCTCCCCTCTCTCCTCTCCCCTCCAAGCTCTTCCCAACGGTAACTTTAAGCTTGCCTTCTTCTCCTTGAATCCCTCATGAATGTAGAAGGATTCGTGATGATCGAGGCATCCTTTGTCCATGCCTTGCCTTTAGGCATAATGGATTGGAGATGCTGGATCTTCCCACCTGACTTGTTTCTCTCTTCATCCATAGACTCTGGTCTTGAAGGAGAAGTCAGCCATTGCTTCAAAGCAGAGTGTATCTGTAGACTTCACTGTGATCCATTGGATAGTAGTTCTATCCTGCAGTCTTCAATCCAGTCTAGCTCCTCCATGTATAAGAAATCCCTTTATCCCCAACCTTTCTTCAACCCTTTGCCCTGCTTGTTCTTAACTTTTACCTTCCATACAGTAAATTCTTTTCACGGTGGTAAATTCTTTAGGGTCTGGTTATATGCTAAGGATTTAGTTCATTTCCAATCCCTAGTTAGAACCTTTGGTCTCTGGCTCAACGGTAACATTGGAATCTGTTACTTGTTCCTAAAGCAAGTCAAAATCATCTCACCATCCCTCTCTCTTCTATTTCGGGCAACCTGTTGGATGCCTTTCCAGGTCCTGGATTCCCTTTCTTGCTTTTACTATTTCAAGCTCAAGCACCTTTCCTACCCCCTATCTTCTGGCCACCGTACATCTCAGCCCCCCTACCACCACCTCATGTCTCTCCTAAACCCTAAGTCTTGTCTCTATTCCCTGCCTTGTCCAATCAACCCAGCCTCAAGTCTCAAACCAAACCCTAGTCCAAATCACTACCTCCAACCCTAATTATCAAACTCTATTCCTTTCGTTCCAGTGTTGCTCATACACACAGCTTATCAAAATCTTTACACTAAATACATCAAGAAACCTGTTTACCTTTTTCATCTAGCAATGGAGTCCCCTGCACCGCTTCGACCAGCTAAACCCACTGGAAAATTGGGTTCCTTCTCTCCCATTCAACCGGCTGGTTTCTCCTCATCCCTAGTCTATTTCCCATCGCCTATCCCTCCTCCACCTTCGAACTCCGTCGCTCCCTCAGCCCAGCCTTATAATGTAGCCCCATCGAACCTCCACGGCATCTCAAAACAGCATGAGCTGTACGACAAGAATTCGCTGGCCTTGACCAGACACCATATGGAGTCTGGCCAAGGACTCTCTCTGTTCCAGAACGTGTCGTCACCGGACTTGAGACCTTTCCTCCCTTCGTCGGCTACCTTTGAGTGGGAGAAGCCCCCTCTGGCCTTCTCCTTGGCACACGCTTCCTCTCCAGAACCTCTATTGGATGGCCATCCAGTCGATCAAATCTGTCCATCTGTGCCTCTCAATATCTACACGAACCTGGTCGCTACGCTCGAGGGACAGCCACCGTCTCACGTCACCCCAGGTGACCCCAGTCAGGATTTCCAGGCTCCTCATGGACCAAGAATCAGGGTTCCAAGCCTAGATACCTCAAACGTCAGATTCGGTTTCGCATCACCGTCATCGAGTCGCTCGATACCTCCATCAGACCGGTCTTCTCAGGGCGAAGCTTTTGAGACAACAAATGGGATGTTCGATTCTCCTCCGATCAGCCACCGCAACCTCCTCCATCCTTTCCTGACCTTCCCCCCTCTTCAATCCCCCGGTAACCCTAGCTCTGTCGACGTCGAGTCCAGTTCTTCTGCTTTCTCTACCTGTGATCCTCTCAATTCTTCCTTGGTCTCGGAAGAATGTGAAGCGTCGGCTTTATATATCTTTCTTAGCAGAGCCGAGGAATCGTTTCTTAAATAAAAATCTAGAAAGAATTGGATCAAGCTAGGTGACAAAAATACAAAATTCTTCCACAATAGCATTAAGTCCCGTCTTTTTAGAAATAAGATCATTTCTATCTCTAATGAGAATGGAGTAACTGTCTCCACTCCAGCTAGTGTTTCCAAAGTCTTTGTGAAATTCTTTGAAAACTCCCTTGGGACCAGGCATTCTGATGAATACCCTGGCCTTGAAACTATAACTTCCCTTCTCTCCTCTAAAGTTACCAATATGGATAAGGATTCTATGACTCGTGAGATAACTCGTGAGGAAATAAAATTGGCTTTATTCAGTATTGATAGTAACAAAACTTCGGGTCCTGATGGTTTCAACTCTTGCTTCTTTAAATCTAATTGGAGCATTGTTGAAAACGATATCTGTAATGGTGTCCTCGAATTCTTTCACTCTAATTTCTTGGCCTCCTCTTGGAGTTCTACCTCTATTGCTCTCATCCCTAAAAATGATTCTCCTTCAATCCCTACCGACTTTCGTCCAATTGCGCTCTGTAATGTTAGTTATAAGATCATCTCCAAGATCTTAGCTAATCGAATTAAGGATTCTTTTCCTTACCTGATTGATAATTCCCAATCGGCTTTCGTCAAGGGAAGGAATATCTCTGATAATATCCTTCTATCTCAAGAGCTCCTAAAGGGATATCACTCTAATGGAAGGGATAAAAAAGTCGCGCTTAAAATCGACTTAATGAAAGCATTTAACAATGTCAGATGGCATCTGATCCTTGACATTCTTGTAGCCATGCAATTCCCTATCAAAATGATCACCTGGATCATTGCTTGTATTTCTTCTCCTTCTTATTCCATAAATATTAATGGAGATCCTCATGACAATTTTAAAGGTCGAAAAGGCCTCAGGCAAGGAGATCCGCTCTCCCCCTTCCTCTTTGTCCTTGTCATACAGATAGGAACTTTCGATTTCACTGGAAATGTCAAAAACTTAAAATCATCAATCTTTGTTTCGCTGATGATCTCATGATTTTCTGTTACGGTGACGTGAAATCCCTTCAACTCATCAAAGAGGCCCTTGACGAGTTTTATACTCTCTCTGGATTAAAAGTCAACTCCTCCAAAAGTCATATCTTCTTTTCTGGAATTGATGAGTCTCTTCGTCTAGAACTCAGGCACATCCTGAATTATCCCGAAGGATCCCTCCCCGTTAAATACATGGGGGTTCCTCTGCTCACTAGTCGCCTCACTCACTCTGATTGTCGTCCTCTCATCCACAATCTTACCTCTAGAATTGACTCGTGGACCACTAAGCACCTTTCTTATGCTGGTAGGCTGCAACTCATAAAGTCAGTCCTTTTTTCGGCTAGGTTTACTGGTCCTCAATCTTTATTCTCCCCTCGCGGATCTTAAAAGAATTGACCCATTACCTTCGTCGCTTTCTTTGGTTAGGCCCGGCCTCGACATTCTTTCATTCTCTGGCTGGCTATTTCTGGCAAGCTTATCACTAAAGACAAGCTTCTCAGTTGGGATATCAATATCCCAGCTCATTGTACTCTTTGCAACTCTGATAACGAGACTATCCCTCATCTCCTCTATGATTGTAGTTTCACACAAAGTATCTGGGAAAACGCTAGCGGTAGATTAGGTTTCCCCTTTACTGTGTCGTGTTGGCAGTCTTGGGTTAGTGAAGCGTCAAATTGGTCTCAATCTCGAAATCATTCAATTTGGTAGTCTTGCACCGTGGTAATATACCACGTCTGGAAGCAAAGGAACCAAAGAACTTTTGGTTCCCCTCCGGCCATTGCCTCTATGGTTTCTCACCGAATTTTCTCAGATCTTCGGCTTAGATTCCAAGGCACCAAGATTGGTTGGCCTTTCTAATATTATTATTAATTATTATCATATTTTTTTGCAGAGATCCTATGTAGCACTCATTTCGTGACCTGACACTTCTTTGTTGGATGGAGCAAGCGAGGATGCGGGTGCGGATGTCTGGCAATCTGAACTACCCAATAGTTTACCCGTCACGAAAATTTCTACCTTTCTAATTCGTATTGATTGTTCTTTTATGTTATTTCATATTGTACCACAAAGACTCCATTTAGTCATTTGATGATGTATCTCGAGGGGAATGCCTCAGTTGCTTGTATGAACCTTATTTCAATTAATTAAAGCTTTTAAACACCAAAAAAAATTCGTGTTTAAAATTAATATTATTATTTATTATTTCTAATTATCGAATTATCTAATAAAAAATATATGAATAAGTTGTTAAAAAAAATCTACAAGCTCAATCCTTGTATTTAGGGAATTAATATTTTATCTGTATCTGTTAAATTAGCGTGAATTAACTAAAAATTTGGAGGAATTTTAGCCTTAGATATTGGGATTTTGTTTGACTCTAATATTATATTTAAGTAATTTTTATAAGTTTTAAATTTAACTAAATTCGTGTCTATAATTATGTGATAAAAATATATAGTGAGTTATTTATATAAAAAAGTAAAACAATATTTTAATTTGTAATTTTCATTTATTTTTATATTTTATGATTTTAATTCACGTAGGATTTCATTTTAAATATGTAGTTTATTTTTTAAATCGCTGTAAAAATAAATTCATAGTTAGTGAGGTACGAAAAAAAAAGATGGAGAGAGAAAACTCTGTTCTTCAAGAACAGAGTCAAATTTTGTGATTTCTGGTTCATTCTTTGAATCGTTCAATTCTATTTAGATTTATTGTGGGTTTTCTGTGTGATTAATGTCGTTTGAAGCAAGAAAGTTGAATGAAGAATTTCCTTTACTAAGGAATGCTGTTCAGATGAAAACAGGGGATTTGCAGAAGGATATGGAGGAAGTTATGGTTTCTGGAAAGAATTGTAATATGATATCTAATCCAATGTTTGAGGAGAAAGTGAAAGAAAAGGGTGCTGAGGAGTTGCAGAAGACTTCTTTTGCCGATCTTTTAAAAACTAAATAAACTGAGTTCGAGCATTCGAACGTTACAGTTACAATGTCGAAGGATTTTCCTATTATTACTTTTGAGATTGAGGATAAGGAAAGATTAGTTAAGATGTCTAAGCATACATTGATTGCAAAGTTTGCTTCAGGGAAGCCTTCGATGGAGGTTTTCAGGAGTTTTTTTGTCAAAATTCAAGTTTACTGGCAATTACAGTGTTTCTGTTTGGGACTACAGGCACATTTTCGTAGAGTTTAATGAGATTGATGATTTTAAAAGACTTTGGTCGAGGAATGTTTGGGTCTTGGGTGGTAAAACTCTCAGGTTGTTAAAATGGACACCGGATTTTGATCCGAATTTGGAATGTCCGTTTACACTGGTTTGGGTGTCTTTGCCAAGATTACCGGAATTCTTGTTCAACAGAGCCACGATTAATGAAGTAGCAAAAGTTCTGGGAACTCCTCTGAAAGTGTGGGTGCCATCAGTTAATAGAGCGAGACAAAATTGTTGCCGGTTTTGGGTGGAAGTTGATGTATCAAAACCATTAATACATAAGGTGCAGTTGAAATTTGGAGAGGTTGACAATTATTGGGTTGATCTGGTTTATGATAATATTCCTCTTTATTGTAATCAATGTGCTCATATTGGTCATTCGAGAGATAACTATAAGAAGGTCTTGATGGAAGGGAAAGGTATGAGGAAGGTTCAAGATAATAATGCTGGTCTTGATGGTGTGTCTGATTCTTGTTCTCGTCCTTCTAGTGAGATCAGTGTGAATAATATTTCTCAGGAGTTTAATAAGACTTGTGATCAAGAGGTTGGTTCTGTTGATGTGGAAAAAGGTGTTGTTGGTCAGTTAAAATCAGTTGTGGTTAAGGAGGTTTTGGATAGTGAGTCTGATAGCTTTCTGTCTTTGGCTAATGATAGTGATGTTAATGAGGCAGAAATGATTGATGCTCTGAAAATTTTGGAAAGGAGAAATATGTCTGATGTTTTGAGTGAGGATATTTAGGGTTCTCCTAAGCATATTGGCAGTTTACCTAATTCTCCTGTGAAAGATAGATTGGATAAAGAAAGACTGAGAAAGAATGATGCTCAGAAGGTTAAGAAAGTGCCAAAGTTGTGGGGATCAAAAGGACCGGTTTCTTCAAAAATTATGAAGCTCAAAAGAGCCCATAAACCACCATATGATCAATGACCATTAACTTGTTGAATTGGAATGCAAGGGGATTGGCTAATAAAGAAAGCATTAAGAGGTTAAAGTCTATGGTGTTCTCTTTTAAAGTCAGTTTTGTTGCAATCCAAGAGCCTTCGGTTAAGGTGGACAAATTGAGTATGATTGCTAAGAAGTTAAAGCTGAGTGGTTTTAGTAGTAATGTAAATAACAAAATTTGGGTGTTTTGGCACCAAGATTATAAAGTTGATGTGGTTATTGATAGTGAGAAATTGCTTCATCTAAAGGTTGCTCATTCTGTTCTGAATAAAGAGTTTCATGTCTCTATTGTTTATGCGAAGTGTAATCGTGATCAGAGACTTATGCTTTGGGATTCTATAAGAAGGCTGGATGTGTTATCTGAGGATTGTATTTTGTTTGGTGATTTTAATACTATCTCTAGTGTTCAGGAGCAGCTTGGTTGTTCTATGGTTAATCAAAGGGAAATGGATGATTTTAATAATCTTATTATGGATTGTGCTCTCATTGATGCTGGCTATAGTGGTTGTTCATATACATGGTCCAATGGGAAAAAATGGAAACGTTTGGATCGTGTTATGTATAGCTCATCTTGGTTGGATTATTTTGATAACACTGCTGTATCTCATTTGGCTCGTAATTGTTCTGATCATTGTCCTATGGTGATTAAGGTTTCTTCAAGTGTTGCTAGAGCAAAGTATTCGTTTAAATTCATGAATATGTGGGGTACTCATTCTGATTTTCTGAGAATGGTTGAAGAGAGTTGGTCTGCTGAGTTAGATGGTGTGAGAAATCCTATTATGTACTTCTGGTTAAAACAACAAAGATTGAAGGTTGCTTTGAGGGGGTGGAATAAGAGTACCTTTGGCAATATTTTTGATGCAATTAAGAAGTCTGAGGAGGTCATAAATAGCAGGGAAGTAATGCTTCAAACTCAGTTTAATGAGGACAACAAGGCTGCTTTGGTTGAAGCCAAGCAGAATTATTCTATGCTTTTGGATAGGGAGGAAATGTTTTGGAGGCAGAAAGCCCATGCTTCTTGGCTTAAAGAGTCTGATAGGAATACTTCTGCTTTTCATAGTTTTGTTAAGAAAAGAAACAAGAAGAATAGAGTGGATAGAATTAAAGTGGATGGTTGTTGGTTGACTACTAAGGAGGATATAGGTAATTCAGCTGTTGATTACTTTAGATCTTTGCTTGCTCCTACTGACAATGCTGAGTATGATACTGCTCTTTTGGATGTTATCCCTACATTGGTTACTGAGGAGGATAACATTGGCATTGCTTGTATTCCTGAAGTTGAGGAGATTTATGGGGTGGTTAAATCTTTAAGGTCTGATTCAGCTGCTGGTCCTGATGGCTACAATGCTGAGTTTTATAAGTTGTGTTGGGGAATTGTGGGTGAAGATTTTGGCAATGCTGTTAAAGATTTTTTCAGTGGTTTTGTTCTTCCTAAGGGGGTTAAGTCTACAACAATTTGTTTGATTCCTAAGTTTGATAACCCTTGTAGGTGGATAGACTTTCGTCCAATTAGTTTAACCACTGTTTTCTCTAGAATTTTGAGTAAATTGCTCAATAATAGACTTGCCAATGTGTTGCCTAATCTGATATCTGAAGAACAGGGTGGATTTGTGAAGGGGAGGTGTATTCAAGATTCAATTCTTATGGCTTAGGAACTCTGCTTTGATATTAATATTAATAGAAAGAAAGGGAACGTGGTTATTAAGACTGACATGGCCAAGGCTTTTGACAAGTTGAGTCATGAGTTCCTCTTCAGTATTCTTAAGCTTTTTGGGTTTAATACAAACGTTTCTACTCTTATTAGAAGTTGCATTAGTCAGGTCTGGTCTTCTGTTTTGGTTAATGGAGAGCTGACAGGTTTCTTTGCTAATACTCATGGCCTAAGACAAGGGGATTCTCTTTCCCCGAATCTTTTTATTATGGCAGAGGAGTACTTGATAAGGATGATAAAGAAAGTTTCTGATAATAATGTCAGGTTTTGTTATAAGACTAGGAGCAATCAGAATGTTGCCTGCCTTGCCTTCGCTGATGATTTTATGGTCTTTTTAAGTGGAGATATTGATTCTATGAATGCTGTTAAGGCTGGTATGGAGCACTATCAGTCTGTGTCTGATCAAGAGATCAATCATGCTAAATCTAAAATAATAGTTGCAAACAAAATGCCTTCACAGTAGATTTCTATTATTGAAAGTATTTGGAACATAAAGCATACTAACTTGCCTTTCAGGTATCTTGGTGCTACAATTACAATAAATACTAGAATTGTTCATTATGAAGACTTGTTATATAAAGTCAGATGCAGAATCATGGACTGGGATAGATTACACATTTCCTTTGCTGGTCGTCTGTTGTTAATTCAGACCATTCTGGTTGCTTTTCCCAATTACACTTTGCAGCACACTAGTCTTCCTGTTGGAATTGTCAGTAGACTGGAGACTTTGTTTAGCAAGTTCCTGTGGGGCACCAAAGAAGACAAGAAAGCCATTAGTTGGGCTAAATGGGAGAAGCTTTGTAAGCCTTTAAATGAAGGTGGTCTTAACCTTAAAAGACTTAAAGATGTTCAGAATGTTTATGCATTGAAGTTGTGGTTCAATTTTAGAAGGAAACAATCACTTTGGGCTAGATTCATGCTGTCTGTTTATTGTAAGGATGGTATTCATCCCTATCTTGCTATTTCTCGTAACAGAAGGTCTAAACCTTGGGCTAGAATAATCATGGCTAGAGAAAAGGCTGAGGATTTTCTTTTTTGGCTTCCTGGTTGTGGTAATATCAGCTTTTGGTATGAGAGATGGTGCTCTGATAAGCCTTTTATCAGGGTGGATAATGACAATGATAGAAGGATTCTTTGGGATAGTGGTAATGTTTCTGTCAGGGATTTTTGGTTGAATGGTTCTTGGGATTGCCAAAGGTTAAATTCTACTGTCACTATCACTGAGATTACTAAGATTAGAGAGATTGGTTTAACTGATAAAAGGGATGTTCTGCGTTGGTCTCTATCTGGGGATGGTTTGTTTAGTTTTAAAGATACTTGGAATCACATAAGATGCAAAGGCAACAAATCAAGAATCTATGCAAAGACTTGGAATGCTGTTACTCCTAAAAAGTGCTCGTTCTTTCTTTGGAGAGCTTTACATAATTGGTTGCCTACTGATTCTGTGATGCAAGCTAAAGGTTTTCAAATGGCTTCTAAATGTGTTCACTGTGATAATACGGAAACTACTCATCATGCTTTAGTTCAGTGTTCTCAAGTCTGGGCAGTCTGGATGCATTTCAGTCTATTGCTCAAAGTTCATATTCAACCTTATATGACCCTCTCTCACATTGTTATGAAATGGTATTGGTATGCGAAAGGAGGCTGTGATATCTACACTATTTTTCCTGCAATTTTGGTTTGGTCTGTTTGGTCAGCTCGAAATAAGAAAAAGGCTAGCAATGAATCAACAAGTACTGCTACAATCATTCAGCATATTATCTACATTATAACTAGTCTGGATCAGGCAAAGGTCTTGACTAAGAAGCATTGGGCTGGTTATATTAAGGAAGCTACGAATCTGGGATGTGTGCATCAGATTAGTGCAATAAACAAGCCTATGTTCTTAAAGTGGAAAATCCCAAAGCATGGCAGATACAAAATTAATATAGACGGAGCATGTCCCTTCAGTCATGAATCTTGTGGAGGTGCATTGATCAGAAACAGTAGTGGAAGTATGATTTTGGGTATCGGAAGGCTATATGGTAAGGCCACGCTTCTCATTGCTGAATGTCGAGCGCTGTTTGATGGATTGAAGCTCTGTAGGTTGCTGGGTCTGAAAAGGGTTGATGTGGAGGTAGATTCGATGGTGGTTGTGAATCTGCTTCTTCATGGTTGTTTGGTTTGGTTTCTCGAGCCATTGTTAAGATGCTGTAGGAAGCTAATTTGTTCAGAAATGGTGGTTAAACATGTTTATAGGGAGGAGAATTATAGAGCATACTGGCTGGAAAAGGAGGTTTTAAGGGTTCAAAGGGACATTGAGTTTGATGGTGAAGATGCTCCTCCAAATCTGAAGGCGATTATACTATTGGAGAGCCTGGAGTTGGGTTATTTGAGGATTTGAAATTAGGGTTTCTCAATTTGGGGCTGTGGGTATGGAGGGAAGGTTGAAGACGATGGTTTTTTTTATTAGTTTTTCAATTTCTTGTAATATTCCTTAAGAGGGTCTGGATTTTATTTGAGTTTCAATAAAAATCCTTAACTAAAAAAAAATAGTTAGTGAGGTACGATTTTTCTTTTTTAATTAATTTTGATATTAACCAATTAATCTAGATTAATCATATAATAAAAACTAATATATATATATATATATATATATATATATATATATATATATTAGAAATGTCTAATAATCAATTTATTAGTTGCGATATTTAACTTGTTAATTTAAATATTTAATAAACTATTTAAAATATAAAAACAGATTATTATTTTTTAATTATTATTATTATTTTATCTATAAATACATTAAATATCGATTTGTCCAAAGCTTAGTTTCGAATTAGTCGTGGAGTAAATAGGATATCCAATTTGCCAAATAGGATATCCGATTTGTCAAATATGATATCCGATTTTCTAAAAGGATATCCGATTTAACATTAATATTTTTTTTTAAAACAAAATTCGATTATTTTATCTATAAATACCTCACCTACTTAGTTAATCTTGGTTAATCTCTCAAATAATATCTTACACAAATATCTAGTTCATAAATCTCTCAAATCATAAATTTATTTCTACGTAATATCTAGCTCCAAAATCTTTAATCTTTTACACAAATATCTAGTTATTCAAACATTACACTTCTATAAGTATAAATTTAATTGAATTTTTTAAAAACAATTAGAGATATTGCTTGATAAATCTAATAAATTTTAAAAATATATAATATTTGAAAATATCTAAAAATATCTACTAACAATTTAAAAAACCTACTTAGTTAATCTTGGTTAATCTCTCAAATAATATCTTACACAAATATCTAGTTCATAAATCTCTCAAATCATAAATTTATTTCTAGGTAATATCTAGCTCCAAAATCTTTAATCTTTTACACAAATATCTAGTTATTCAAACATTACGCTTCTATAAGTATAAATTTAATTGAATTTTTTAAAAACAATTAGAGATATTGCTTGATAAATCTAATAAATTTTAAAAATATATAATATTTGAAAATATCTAAAAATATCTACTAACAATTTAAAAATATATTGTAGATATCTAGTTACATGATTTGAACTTTTAATTTAATTATATAATAAACTATTTAAAACATAAAAATTGTATTAGTTTTTTTAGAGTTTTGCTCATCTCTCAAACCATATCTCACACACATATTTAGTTCTTAAATCTCTCATATCACAAATATATTTTTACATAATATGAAGTTCACACATCTCTTCCACGAATATCTAGTTATTCAAGTAAAAATATAATTTAATTGAAATTTTTAAAACAACTAATTATCACTTGAGAAATCTAATAAACTTTTGAAAATATATAGTATTTGAAAATATCTAAATATCTTCTAACAATTTAAATATATATTAAAAATATCTAGTACAAGATTTGAACTTTTAATTTAAATATGTAATAAACTATTTAAAATACAAAAATTAGATTTTTTTTTCTTAGTTTTTCGTTTATTTAATCTATAAATATATTAAATATCGATTTGCCCAAAGTTTAGTTTATCCGATTTCAAAAAAAGGATATCCGATTTGTGCCATTAATAATTGTTTTTTAAACTTCTGATTATTTTATCATATAAATACCTCACCTACTAACTTACTCTTGTCTAATCTCTCAAATAATATCTCACACAAATATCTAGTTACTAAATCTCTCAAATCACAAATCTATTTCTACATAATATCTAGTTCTCAAATATTTTACACAAATATATAATTATTCAAATGTTTCCATATTTATTAATTTAATTGAATTTTTTAAAAACAAATGAAGATATTAATTGAGAAATCCAATAAAATTTTGAAAATATATAATATTTCAAAATATCTAAAAATATTCTACGATTTAAAAATATATTCTAAATATGTAGTTACAAGATTTGAACTTTTAAGTTAAATATATAAAATAAACTATTTAAAATATAAAAATTGGATTAATTTTATTTTCTTAATTTTTTCGATTATTTTATCTATAAATATTTTAAATATCGATTTTCCCATCGCTTGGTTTTGAATTAGCCGTTGGAAAAATAAGATATCTGATTTTGTCCAATTTAGCAATAAATTTTTTTTATGAAATTTTTCAGATTATTTTATTTATAAATACCCTACCTATTAACCTAATCTTCACTCATCTCTCAAATCACATCTCACACACAAATATCTAGTTCTTAAATCTTTCAAAATTATACAATATATCTAATACACTATTTAAAATAAAAATTTAAAATATACAAGTCGGATTAGGCGTAGGTTCAAATTAGCCGTTTGGCAAATAGAATATACGATTTGTCAAATAGGATATACGATTTAACATTTTTGTTTTCATTATTTTATATCAAAATAACCCTACCTATTAACCTAATATTCGCTCATCTCTCAAATCATATCTCACACAAATATCTAGTTCTTTTTTTGTGAATGAAAATTTAAATTAATTAGAAAGGTGCATACATGGTCCTGGGGTATATCCCGAGAGCTTACAATAATAAACGTGGAGAAAGATAAACACTATAAAGTCATAATATAGGTGCTCAGAATGAAGAGTACGACATCCGAGTGTGCAACATAATCTCAAAATATGCAAATGACTAGGTGACAGAGGTGGCTGAGTAGTGACTCCATGATCATCCCCACCGAAATCTGCACTCCAATTCAGACCGCGAGTACCTGTATCACAAGAAGATTAAGTTAGACTTTAATAAAATAAATTTACCGGCTAATCTTGGTACCATGAAATCTAAATCGGATATCCGATAAGATGTGGTATAATACTACAGAGGCCAAAGCCGGGGGAGATCCCAAAATTCTTGAATTCTGCTCTTTCCAAATATGGTAGATAACAGCATTGAAACAAGATCGCCAAATACTCTTGTTTCGAGAATTTGGCCAGCTTGAGGCCTCGTAAATCCAAGAAAACCAGCAAGAGGAAAGAAAAGGAAAACCAAGTTTGACCGTGGCGTGAATCCAGATGCTCTGAGAGTAACTACATTCAAAGAGAATATGAGATGTAGTTTCCGTATCAGAGTGGCATAGGGGCAGGTAACTGGGACATTATAACCCCAACTACGAAGCTTGTCTTTGGTGGCAAGCTTGCCGTTGATAGCCAGCCAAGAAATAAAAGAGTGGCGCGGAATATTATATTTATTCCAAACTAACCCCGTCCATCCCTTTTCAGGGGCAGGCTCGCGAAGGGCATTGTACGTGTCCTTAATTGTAAAGATGATACATCCTGCCTTAGCCGTCCAATAAGGAACATCGCTAGATAGAATGTTCGGATGGGGGAGAGAGAGGATGAGCTGGTGGATTTCGTCCAGGTGGCATCGGCTGCGAGCGCGGGTCGATCTCAGATTTGTAGGCCAATTCCATTCACCATTTCTGATAATGTTTGAAACTTTTAAGTTGCTTCCCAGTCGGGAATCGCTGATTACTTCAGATCCATAGTGGGATGCGAGAGACGTGGAGAGGATCCATGGGTCATGCCAGAATGAAGTGTTCTGGCCATTTCCGATTGCCACCATGTATAGATTACAAGCCAAATTCCGCAAACGGAGAATTTTCCTCCAAATCCAAGTGGACCAGGGGTTCAAAGAAACTTCCCAAAAATTTTGATTTTTTATCTTTTCAGTTTTGATCCACTCACACCATATAGATTGAGTCCTACTACTAACGATAGACCAGAGATGCTTAAGGACGGCCGCCTGATTCCAGATTTTTAGGTCTAGGATCCCAAGGCCGCCCTCTTTGTGGGGAGTGGTAACAGTTGACCAATCTACTTTAGCCCCATAGATTTTCATAGTCGAGCCAGACCAAAGAAAGCGACGGAGATATTAGTTTAATTCTTTAATAATCCTTGAAGGTAGGATGAAAATCGAGGACCAATAGACCTGACCCGCAAATAAGACCGATTTAATAAGTTGGAGTCTACCGACATAAGAAAGGTGATTGGTAGTCCAAGATTCAATACGGGAAGTTATTTTGTGCAGGAGGGGGCGACAGTCAGAATGAGTGAGTCTACCAGTGATAAGAGGAACTCCCACGTACTTTACCGGGAGGGATCCTTCTAGGAAATTCAAAATGGTTAAAAGGTTCGTCCGAAGGTGATGGTTAATACCCGAGAAGAACATATAACTTTTCAGGGGGTTAACTTTGAGATCAGAAAGAGAGTAGAAATCATCCAGAGCGTTCTTGATAAGAGTAAGGGATCGGGTGTCACCATGGCAGAAAATCATTAGGTCATCTGCAAAACAAAGGTTGATGATTTTCTGCTTATGACATTTCCAATGAAAATGGAAAGACCGATCCTGGCTTTTCTCTTTGAGGATGCCAGAAAGTACTTGCATAACGAGCACAAAGAGAAGGAGGGAGAGAGGGTCACCCTCACGAAGACCTTTTTTACCTTTGAAATTTCCATGAGGATCTCCATTAATGATTATAGAGTAAGAGGGGGTAGAGATGCATTTGATGATCCAGGTGATCATCTTCTCAGGAAATTGCATTGCAACTAAGATATCAAGAATGAGGTGTCATCGGACATTATCAAAGGCCTTCATAATATCAATTTTTAGGGCAACCCTTTTTCCTTTACCGTTTTTATTATATCCCTTAAGAAGTTCCTGAGACAGAAGGATGTTATCAGAGATGTTCCTTCCCGTTATGAAAGCCGATTGGGATGAATCAATTAGGTGAGGGAAGGAAATTTTGATTCGGTTGGCCAAATTTTTTGAAATGATTTTATAGACTACATTACAAAGGGCAATTGGTCTATAGTCCGCTGGACCCGACGGGGAAACCTTTTTTGGGATAAGTGCAATAGAGGTCGCATTCCAAGATTCAATTAGAGTTCCAGTGAGAAAGAACTCTTTGACTCCCTTACAAATGTCAGGGCCAACAATATTCCATGTGGCTTTGAAAAAACTGGAATTGAAACCATTAGGACCAGGAGATTTGTCGTTATCAATACTGAAAAGAGCCGATTTAATTTCCTCATTAGAGACCTGGAGCCATCCAAATACCAACAGCCATGTGTCATGGGCTTAGACTTTGGCTAGCCCGTGCGACAGTTGAACTCTTCAAGTTAGCCTAAAATAATCGTGGAGTGTGACACTTTAGAGCTTTTAGAGAGAGAAAGTATATTTGTATTTCTAGTGAGAGAAAATACAATGATTTGATGGGTGAGGAGGAAATGAAGTTCTCCTCTTTATATAGGCTCCATGGATGATTCTAGAAGATGTTCTAGATTCATCTCCTTCTGGAAGCTTCTTACATAATAATGGAAAGTTCTAGGTTTACAAGGAAAGTTCTATACTATCCTAGAATGTTCTGGAATGTTCCGGAAATGAAGTAGGGTCTTCTAGAAGCTTGTGGAATATTCTGGAAGCTTGGGGATTCTGGAATGTTCCAGAAGTGATGTAGGATCTTCTAGAAGCTTGTGGAATGTTCTGGAAGCTTGGGGCTTCGGGAATGTTCCAGAACTGTTGAAGAGTCTTCCAGAATCTTCTAAGATATTCTAGATACTTCCAAGGAACCTCGCGGGCCGGACTGTCTCTATATGGAGATTGGGCGGGCCGTGACATTCTACCCCACCAAATATCACGACGTCCTCGTCGTGGTGCGTTTGTTGAACCGCTCAATGGCATCCTTGAACTGCCAAAGGGTTTCTTGAGGTTCCCAAGTTGCTTCCTGGACTGATGCATTCTTCCACTTCACCAAATACTCCTTGCAAGGTGGTACACCCTTCCTCTGGACAATGCGGTCGGCCAATAGCTCGTCTATCTCTTTATCGAATGATGTGGCAATCATGGGTGGTGCTCGGCTGGATTCTCTTCGACTTTTATCTTCCTTGTCTTGATGGAATGTCTTTAAGTTGCTGAGATGGAAGACCGGATGGATTTTCATCTTGGATGGGAGTTCTACTCGGTAAGATGCTTTCCCCACTTTGGCTAACACCTCAAATGGTCCCTCATATTTGCGTAACAAGCCTTTGTGTAGCGGTCTGGTGTACTTTAATTGTTGTGGAAGGATCTTGACAAATACCATGTCGCCAGCTTGGAATTCCATGTGTCGTCGTTTCTGATCTGCCCACTTTTTCATCTTCTTTGCCGCTTTCGCTAATTGGGCATGTGCAAAGTCTCTTTGTTGCTGCCAATCTTGGGCAGTTTTGTAAGCACCCGGGCTAGTACCTGCATAGGAATAAATCAAAGTACTTGGTGTTAAAGGTTGTTTCCCGGTTGCGAGTTCGAAAGGACTCTTCTCGGTGGACTCTAAGCGTTGGAGGTTGTAAGAGAACTGGGCCACATCGAGTAATCGTGACCAATCTCGTTGGTTGGCGCTGACATAATGTTGGATGTATAGTTCTAGTAGCGCGTTTACTCGTTCCGTCTGTCCGTCTGATTGAGGGTGAAAGTTGGTAGAGAAGTTGAGTTGGGTACCCATTAGTTTAAATAGTTCGGTCCAAAATTTCCCTGTAAAGCGGACATCTCGATCACTCACAATATTCTTCGGGATCCCCCAATACTTTATAACGTGTCGGAAGAACAGTTTGGCTGCTTCGTCGGCTGTGCACCCAGGTGATGCTGCTGCAAAGGTTGCGTACTTGGTGAATCTGTCTACCACTACCATAATCGTTCCAAAGCCGTCTGACTTGGGCAAACAAGTGATAAAGTCCATCGAGACGCTCTCCCATGGTCTCTCTGGAATAGGAAGTGGTTCCAACAATCCGTTTGTTTGTTTTTGTTCGATCTTGTCTTGTTGGCATATGAGACACGTCCGTACATATGTCTCTACGTCGTCTCAAAGTTGGAGCCAAAAGAACTTCTCTTGCACTAGGGCTAAGGTGCGATGGGTGCCGGAATGTCCTGCCCACTGTGAGTCATGACATTCTTTGATGATGTCTCTTCGTAAGTTGTCCCACCGATGGACATAGATCCATTTCCCTGAAGTGAGAAGTAGATCGTCTTCAACCCAGAACTGTCTCGTTTTGCCTACCTTGGTCAACACCAACATGTTTTTCGCTTTTAGGTCTTTGTCCATTCCTTCCTTTATACGTTCCATTAACATGCTGCTAGCTTGGGTGAGATTTGCAAATTCTGCCTTGCGGCTAAGTGCATCGGCGACAATGTTTGCTTTCCCTGGTTTGTACTCGAGATCATAGTCGAATTCTGCAAGGAAGTCCTGCCATCTTGCTTGTTTGGCGCTTAGCTTTTTCTGTTTTTGGAAGTATCTTGTCGCCACATTGTCTATCTTGACAAAGAACTTTGGACCGAGGAGGTAATGTCTCCATACGCGTAAACAATAAACCACTGTCGTCATCTCTTTCTCTTGTACAGTGTACCTCCGTTCTGTATCATTCAGTTTACGAATTTCAAATGCGATGGGGTGTCCTTCCTGCATGAGAACTCCACCTATAACAAAGTCTGAAGCATCAGTGTGCACTTCGAATGGTATGGTTGGGTCAGGAATTTTCAAGACGGGCTCCTCGATCACGGCTTGTTTTAGTTCTTCAAATGCTTTCTAGCATCGGTTCGACCACTCCCATGTTTTTCCTTTCTTTAATAGATCGGTGAGGGGGGCTGCCTTCTGGGAGTACCCAAGGATGAAACGTCGATAGTAGTTGGCAAGGCCTAGGAAGGATCATAATTCCTGTACTTTGGTTGGAGCTGGCCACTCGTGGATTGTACGGATTTTCACCTCCTCCATCATAAGCTTCCCGTCGCTAATCTTGTGACCTAGGAAAAAGACTTCCTCTTGGGAAAATTAACATTTTTGTTTCACGGTCACTTTGTTGAGTGCCCGGTAGTCGATGCATATCCTCATCAATCCATCCTTCTTTTTTTGGAATAATACGGGTGCTGCGTAGGGTGCTTTAGATGGTTGGATATACCCTGCATCCAATAGGTCTCTAAGTTGCTTCTTTAGTTCTGCTAATTCCGGTTGGGACATCCGGTATGGTGCTCTTGCAGGAGGTTTGGCTCCAGGCTCTAGTTCAATGGTATGGTCTATTTCTCTTCGTGGTGGTAACTTCTTTGGCAGCTCCTCGGGCATTACACACTGGAATTCTTTGAGAACTTTGTTTACCTCTATTGGGACTGCTTTGGATTGGGTGTTTGGTTTTTCTTCCTTCATGGTTGCTAGGAAAGTCACTTCGCCCCTTTTAAGCCCTTTGTTGAGTTGTATTGCGGACAAGACCTTCGTCTCTTTGGACTCGTTAGTAATCGGTACAAGGTGTGCTGAATTCTCCCCGAGGATGCACAAGGAGTCAAAAGGTGGCATGGGGATGGCCCGTTGTTCGCGCATAAACTCCAGTCCTAACACCATGCTAAAGTCATCCATTGGAATAACTGAAAAGTTTACCTGTCCGGACCACTTGTTAAGATGTATTTCTACATTTTGTGCTACGTCTTCCAAAGTTTGTGCTTCTGAATTTACAACCTTCACGGTACCCCCTCCCTTGACAATCTTCATGCCTAGTCGGGTGGCTTCTTTCTTGGATATGAAGTTGTGGGTTGCTCCTGTATCCACTAAGGCACGTGATATTTTTCCATTCACGCTGACATCCACGAACATAAGTGTCTTGTCTTTGCATTTGGTTTTCTCTCATTTAGCTCGGACGCTGCTCAGTTTTTGTAACGAGTTTATTACTGAATCCCGTTCTTCTTCGGAATCGATCTCCTCTATTTGTGTGCTAAGCTTCCCTCTCTTTGGGCAATCTCGGACTCTATGATTTCCGTCGCATATGAAACATTTGTATTGGGATGTATCTTCTTCTTTACAGTCAGGAACTTTGTCCCTTGGTGGAAAATATCTCCTCTGAGTCTGTTTATCTTTATCATTTCTTCCTCCACCACCTTTATTATAGTAGCTCCCCTGATTTCTTCTCTTTTCGTCATAATTATCATTGTAGTTTCTAGAACAATAATTTGGATCATAATTGTTACTCGAGTAATTTGGGTTTGGGTTCGTGTTTCCCGAATTTTTGGATTTTTCCTCTGAGTAGGTATCATGCAATTTCTCGGCTTCGGTTATGGCTTCGGTTAGTGTTCGAACATGCCTTCGATCTAACTCTTGTTTCACACATCCTTTCGCACCGCATAGGAAGTTGAAGAGTTTCTCTTCTTCAGATAGGTTGAGTATTTTTAGTAACAGGTTTGTACCCGTTTGTTTCAGGTATTTTAATTTGACTCTCGCTTCGTAAGCCGCATTAACAGGGTAAAAATAATTCTTAAGATCATTCTTAAAGTTTGACCAATTATCGATACTAGCCATACCTTGTTAGATTTCTTCGCTCCAGAGTCTCCACAATGCTAAGGCATTGTCGATGAGGAATACCGTTGCTCTTTCTATTTTCTTTGAGTCGTCTGCCATTTCGAGGTGTTTGAAGTACCTCTCGGAGCTCCATATGAATGTGTCAATTTCTTTGGCGTCTCTCTTCCCATCATAAGGCTTAGGTTTTGGAGCATATTCCCTTTTAATTTTGCTCGTCCCACCATTTATCGCAGCCTTTTTGCATAATATTAGCTCGCCACTAATCCACTCCAATGTTTCCTTGAGTGTTGTTAACTTATGCTGGACTGACATTATTCTGTTCGCCGTTTGTCTGAGCTTAAGCAGTTCTTCCTCGGCTGCTGACAACCTGGCCATGGCGATCTCGCCTTCTTCCATGATTTGGGCTTGTGCATCCATCTTGACAGCGTCTATGGATTTGCTTACGAAGTCATCCATGGTATCTTTCCACCTTTCAAGAGATTCATTTCTCAAGAACTCTTCATCGGCGCGCAAAAAGAAGTCGTTCATTCGGTTTTCTAAGCGTGCCATTATTGTTTCAAGACTTGACTGAACATCTTTGGAGTTTGCCCTCTTTTTGGATTGACCTTCAGTACCTCTCTCTGTGGTAATGTTGGTGGTTGGGTCAGCCATCCCGGAGTATCGAACCTGCTCTGATACCAAATTGTCACGGGCTTAGACTTTGGCTAGCCCGTGCGGCACTTGAACTCTTCAAGTTAGCTGAAAATAATCGTGGAGTGGGACACTTTAAAGCTTTTAGAGAGAGAAAGTATATTTGTATTTCTAGTGAGAGAAAATACAATGATTTGATGGTTGAGGAGCAAATGAAGTTCTCCTCTTTATATAGGCTCCATGGATGATTCTAGAAGATGTTCAAGAATCATCTCATTCTGGAAGCTTCTTACATAATAATGGAATGTTCTAGGTTTACAAGGAAAGTTCTATACTATCCTAGAATGTTCTGGAATGTTCCAAAAATGAAGTAGGGTCTTCTAGAAGCTTGTGGAATATTCTGGAAGCTTAGGGCTTCTGGAATGTTCCAGAAGTGATGTATGATCTTCTAGAAGCTTGTGGAATGTTCTGGAAGCTTGGAGCTTCTGGAATGTTCCAGAACTGGTGAAGAGTCTTCCGGAATCTTCTAAGATATTCTAGATACTTCCAAGGAACCTCGCGGACCGGACTATCTCTATAGGGAGATTGGGCGGGCCGTGACACATGGTAGCATCTGTTTTGATATCCTTAAGGATCAGTGCAGTCCTGCACTTATATACTGCACCCATATATATCGATTGGTGCTTGCATATCCCAACCCTCACTATTTATTGGTGTCTGAGATTGCTCATATCTAGAGTGAAGTATGAGACCACAGCTAGATGCTGCAGTCAGAAATATGCCATGAATTAGAGTATCAACATTGTTTCAGTCTTTGTAGACATTACAATGAAAAATTAAAGTTTGTTTGGTTGAACCTGCCTTGCCTTCTAGGGTCTCAAATGGTCCGTATATGAGTTGTTCTATTGGTCAGAATGGTGTTTCGTCTCTTTTTTATTCTTAGGTATGCTCTTTTGGTATTCTACTACATGAATGCTTGGAAAAATATAAACTTTCTTCGTTTTTTATATATTTATAAAGCTTTTGTTCTAATAAATTCATTGTTTCCCTTAAAGTTTTCAAGGAAGAAAGTAGGCGATATCAGTTTCAAAGGTGGAAGAACAAATCTTCCGGTCCGATTCAAGGGTGGAAGAAGAAAGCTTCCGGTCCATGAACCCTTCTTAATATATATTTTACTGAAGATATATAACAACTCGAATCTAATCATTGTTTGGTGGGTTTCCTGGACTCATGCTCTTATTGTTCGGTGGATTTGCCGTGCCCCGCGCTGGTTTGGAATTCAAGATTTATGGAATCTCAAATTAGAAGTACAGTTAAAGTTGGTGGTGAATGAAATTTAAATTTGCCGCTTCTAGTTTAAGATATATTGATCCTTTTGGGTCAAATTGAATGTACTCAATTTGAAATTGATCCTTTTGTTTTTCAATTCAATTACCGTCCATTAGGACTGCCGCAATTCCTATTTATGTCGCCTAATGAAATACTCGAATTTATTTCATGTCACCTAATGAAATATTGTGTTCATTGTAATTTTTATAGTTGTAATGTATTTATATTTCAAATATCTTTTAAAATTACTAGCATTGTTATTATTTTTATTACAACACTTGTTATCATTAATTTTAAATATTTTAATATTTTAATATACATATTTGTTAAATAAATATAAAAAAATTAATTTGAACAAATATTTGTCTAAAATAATTATTTGGACAAAATTAGTTATCACAAAAACTTTTTAGATTATTGCGACAAAAATATTGTCTCAATATCATCTGTTTATTGAGGTTAAAAAATTCCTACTGCGACGAGAACGTTTTTTTCTCAATAGTTAGTTCAGTTGCGACAAAACACTTTTTACGACAAACGATTTTTTTTCGTTGTATACTATTTGTTACGAAAAAAATGAAATTTTCGCTTTAAATAGATTTTGTGGCGTCAAAGTTAAAATTTTGTCATATAAAACCTACTGCGAAGATGCTGTTGCCGTAAAATTCTTGCGGCAAAATAATTATGACAACAATTTTGTTGAGAAAAAACATTAGTTTGTAAGACAAATAAAATTTGTCACTAAAACTACTTATTGTAGCATGGATAGGTGATGGATGGTTACGTAGATATGTGCCGTAAGCTATCTAAACATCATTTATCTACTTTTTAATGAAGTTTTTTGGTTCAAAAATATAACTTCGGTGATAGATTTAGATGTTTCGTTTTTTGATTTTAGAGAACTAATTTGGACTTATTATAAATAAAAGGCTTAAATCGCTGCTTCGTCCCTCGACTATCACGTTTTGTGTCATTTAGTCCCTCGACAAAAAAATCACGGTTGAGGGTCCCTCGTCTATTAAAAATCTATAAATTCAGTTCTCGCGTGTGGTTTTTGCTGTAATGCTCCCCCGTGTAACTATAGTTAAATGGTTTGCGTTCCAGAGATAGTCCTTCAACTTTTAATTCCATTTTTACCTTTCGAATTTTAATGTTTTTTAAATATATTTTTTTATTTTTTATTTTTAGTTTTTCTCAAAACAGGTATACTCTATTTTTTTTTTCCAACACACCTATCCGGGCAGTGATGATGCTAGATAATTCCTAGGCAGTGAATTCGACCTAATAGAAGAATCAAGAATTCCTGAATGACGGGTCGAGGAATCAGGTATCTTAATCTTTCCCTGTGGGCCAATTATTATGTTCTTTCTAGGTGAAAGAATATTAATCTCACTTGATTCAGTTTCGTCGACAAGTGAATCTACAATGCAAAGACCGACCTTAGAGCTCACATGGTTACGTCGATAAGAGAAACCTTTGAAATCCAAAGGAGAGGTTGGACTTCGAACCAAATTGGATTCTGATGAACTTTTCGACCCAATCTCTACAAAGAAACCAGGAATGCTAAAGAGCGAACCACTTAATCGTCTAAAACCCAACGCATCAAACTTATTACTCCCCTCTTGACCAGATTCAGCCATCAATTTATCGTCCAAAGACTTTCGAAAACGATTTCATTTTCTCTGCTGTCATTCTGTACGAGTTCTTAGTCCTTTAACAAGAAGATTAAACAGTCTTTAGGAAATGAACAAAAGATTAATCTATAACCATGAACAGTATGTGATATATAATTCATAAAAAAACAATCTTCATGCTTACTATAATTTTAGCATATGAAAAATCGAATAAGTACAAAAAAAATCAAATAAGATATGAAAATGGACCACACTATAATTGCTGAAATAATTGCTAAATTCTTAAATATCTTTCTTCTCTAAACAACAACCCCACATGAGAGATGAAAATTTGGAAGCTTTGAAGCAACAAGAGAATAAAATACTCCATCAATCTAAAAAAAGATAAACAATATCAAGATATAGACCGTTTCTTCTTCAATTCAAGATCATACAAAGCCAAAATAAATTTAAGAACACCTAAGCAAATTCCAAAAAATGTCAAAATTTCATACCAATTAGAGATCAACCTTATCTTTGGAGTAATCAATACTGATTCTTCAAAAAAAAAAAAAACTTTACCAAATCAAGACTCTGAAGTTAGTGAACGAAATGAAAACTTACCTAAAAAAACTTACCCTTAAACCCAATTAGTCTAAACAGCAAGCAGTAAGATTGTATAAAAATTATAAAGCAGGCACCTTTATCTGTATGTGAATGGAAGACACTATTGCCACAAATGAATTGTACATCAATAACAGAAAAGAACCCAAATCAAGACATGATTTTTAGAAATGTAAAAGATAGATCCTTGAGGAAATATAATATAAACACAAATTAGAACTAAGATAAAGAAAACACTGACCTGGGTTTTTGTTAACAGATGAGATAAACCAGATGAAACCCAGAATGTAGGGGGCGAAAGAGATGGATAAAGATTAGCACAATGATTCAAACCTTCTTATTTATTTAATATTTTGTTTATTTAGTTTTATGTTTTGCCATTTTCGTTTATCTTTGATTGCATATCAAAATCAGAGAAATAGTGTTTGTGAAGAACAAAGTATAGAACTTCTGGCCAACTGGGTGAAAGAAAAAAAACGGAGTATAGCAAATTTTGCTATACTCTGGTATGAGAAAAACTAAAAAATAAAAATAAAAAAATATATTTAAAAAAAAATTAAATTCGAAGGGTAAAAATAGAATTAAAAGTCGAAGGACTAGTGAAATTCAAACCATTTTCAGCATTACAGCAAAAACCACGCGAGACTGAATTTGAGAACTGAATTTATAGATTTTTGATAGACGAGGGACCGTGATTTTTTGTCGAGGGACTAAATGACACAAAAGATAGTCGAGGACGAAACAGAGATTTAAACCTAAATAAAACGATAACAAGTAACTAATGTATTAAATCTCGGATAAGTCCCATCTTGAAGAGACAAAAGTTACATAGGAAATATATAGTATAGTAGGTATTCTTGAATTTATAGAGAGAACAATAACAATAACAGTAGAAGCTTATCATGGATGACCACCATGACGACGCGAGTGATGCCAAACTCTTGGTCGATCCAAAGCCTTTCCCGTGCGATGTCTACCACCAAACCATGCTCCATATGAATCCTTTCCCCAGGGCGTATTAGTAGGAGGAGCCAGAACAGGTCCTTTTTGACCCGATGAGCCCATTATAACCAACAGAAGCACAAACATCTGTACCAAGAATCTTAAGGATTTCATCTCTTTCGTTTCTATTTCTTCTTCTTGTCTCTCTCTCTATATGTCTCTGAGATTCATTATCTTATAAAGCTTGATTTATATAAAAATCAGGAGTCAAAGTAAACGTCTCAAATTGCAACCACCGTCTAAATTCGTTTCCTGCAGACGACCTGCAGACGACTTCCGTTTTCAGAGTTTTGAAAAGTCATCTTCTTGAAATAAAATCCAGAGCGTAAGTTCTTTTGTGGCTTTTTATTTGTTATTGTAGTGTAGATTTATATTATGATAAACACAATTTTCATGGGAGGAATATCAAAAATCAAAGATGCCAAATTTAAATTTTTTTATTTGTTTTGATTTATAAATAGTATCTATATATATTAGCTACTAAAATTTATGAGCCCCTAAAATAGAAAGGGGAAGCCAAAAATTTTTTTTATCAACATTTGGTACCATAACAGAACAAAATACTATAATATCTTTGATTTGTTATATTATACACTAACTTCTAAACAAATAAATGACTTTTTTCTAACAAAAATTTAAAGCTTTTATCTTTTTAAATATAATTCAATTTTTTTTATAAAACTATCGGTGTTTCTTTTTTCGAAACTAATCAAACAATTGGTGCAAAAGATATGTTTTGAAAACTTTTTTTAAAACTGTTAAAATATATCGTTTAGTAGTTTTAGAACTTTTAAAAATTCAAACGGTTAAAACTTCATTAAACTATATAAAACTGTCAAAATAGATGATTTGACCGTTTTAAAAGTGTTAAAAAATTAATGCTGTTAAAAATTTATTAAACTATATAAAAATTTTAAAACGATGGTTTAGCAATTTTAATCCCGTTAAAATAAATGGTTTAGCTTTTTTAGAAGTATTGAAAATTTAATATTGTTTAAACTTTATTAAAATTTATAAAAATCTTAAAACGACGGTTTAGCAATTTTAATCCTGTTAAAATAAACGGTTTAGCAGTTGTAGAACTATTAAAAGTTTAACATTGTTAAAATTTTATTGAACTCTATGAAACCGTTATATGCTCTCCAAAACTGCATCTTCATTGGCTATTAGTGATGCCAAGAGCTTGGAACCACCGATCCTTTTCTGCCAACATCAAGATATTAAGATAATGAATATATTTTTTTAGATTGGCTGAATATCCACAATATGCCCAAAGTAACTGATGAACAATTGATCATCAAAAAAGCTTAAGCTGATACAGAATAACCCCATTTGTTCATGCAAGGTGGATTGGTAGCTAAACAAGGATCTAAGTGTAAGATGATAACGCTAGCCAAATAATAATCGAAAAATTTCCAAATATAGTACCAAGTTTGAAGCTCGAGAAACTGGATCACTATAGTCTGTATTACTGTTAAACAGGTTTATAGGAGTTCTATATTATTGTTAAACCGATTGATAGCAGTTTTATATTACTGTGAAATCGATAGATAGGAGTTCTATATTATTGTTAAGATTATTTATTTCTTATATCATTTATATGGCTGTTTCGAATTGCATATGCTATTGTTGATTCATAAAATTCAAATATTTGGATGTGGTTCTTGACATTGCTAAGGTCACATTTTCTAGGCTAAAATTTGATGTTCATTACAAATCGTTTTATAGGTATTATTATATGATACCTTACAAGTACACAAGTCCATTGCAAAACACCAAAACAACTAGCCTATGTTTCGATCCATCTTGGTTATATAAAAAAACTACAGGTGTTAACTTAAACATAAGCGGAATATCAAGCGGAAACATGAATGGAATCTCTTCAGGGCATCTCGTCTTTGAGAGTTTCTTATATTTTGGTAACCCCAAAACGTGAATCGGAAACGTGATTTCTATAAATTTAGTTTGCTTCTCCTTTAGTACTTGGCAGTGCTAATTATATTTTGTTATGTTTACCTTAATGCGGCTGTACCTACGGAGCAAGACTCTGGTAAGATATCTCTACTCTTCAAGGTATATTTTATTGATCTTAACTTATTCTTCTTCTGTATATAGTTTCAAACCGATGATGTCAGTGTTTGTGCCATATTTTGATCGTCACTGTGAGAGTTATACAAAAATACATAGAAGATAAAAAAACACATTTTAATCCAAGGCCATATATTAGAATGTTTATTAACTTGCTCCTTGATCTTGGTTCTTTGGCGGCTGTTGCAGACAGGGAAGACTTTCAGGTGCATGTCTGTTAGAGTGTCAATGTTAGAATCAATAATATATGGGTAGTGTTAAAATGTATATGGGCTATTTAATATTAGTCTGTATATGGGCTAGGGTTTACTTTCTGCCACACTATATATATACACTATTATTGTAATTATAGGATGATGATTTTGTATTAACACAGTTCTTGATTCTACCCGCTCAACTCAAGCCGTGTATTGTTTCTATCTGATACACACTCACAATTCTCTTATCATGGTATTAGAGCCATAGCTTTCAAAAACCCTAGCCTCCATCAGCCGGTGTGTTTCCGGTGTAGCCTTTGTCAGTCGGTGTGTTTCCGGTGTGTTCTCTGCGTTTATCAGCCGGCGTGTTTCCGGTGTACCCTCCATCAGCCGGTGTGTTTCCGGCGTAGCCTTTATCAGCCGACGTGTTTCCAGCGTACCCACCATCAGCCGGCGTGTTTCCGGCGTACCCTTCATCAGCCGGCGTGTTTCCGGCGTACCCTTCATCAGCCGGCGTGTTTCTGGCGTACCCTCTATCAGCCGGTGTGTTTCCGGCATAGCCTTTATTAGCCGGCGTGTTTCTGGCGCACCCTTCATCAGCCGGTGTGTTTCCGGCGCACCCTTCATCAGCCGGTGTGTTTCCGACGTAACCTTTATCAGCCGGCGTGTTTTCGGTGTACCCTCCATTAGCCAGTGTATCTCCGGCGTAACCTCCGTCAACCGGGGTGTTTTTCGGTAGTTTTTATGGCAGCAGAAGAATCACATTCTACAATGGACCAGACAACCTCTCCTACGTCACGTGATGCAGTTGTGGGGTTCTGGAAGATTGATCCGATTTCTCCCTATTATCTTGGTTCCAATGATAATCCTGGTTATATTATTTCCACTGTTAAATTTGACGGTACTAATTATCAGGCTTGGTCTCGTTCTCTGCGTTTATCTATGAAAGGTAGGAGAAAGCTTGGTTTTTTGGATGGAAGTACTGTGAAACCAGTAGATCCGAAGTCTCTGGAGGATTGGGATGTTGTTCAAGACACACTCATTCAGTGGATTCTGAACACTATTGATGAGTCGCAACACAAATATGTTCTGTATTGTGAGGAGGTTAAACCTCAATAGGATGTTCTGCAGCGTCGTTTTGCTGTTAGCAATATTCAGCACAAACATGAGTTGAAGGAGGAGTTGGCTGCTTGTAAACAGACGTCTACTATGTTTGTTTCTGAATACTTTGGGAAACTCGAGAAAATCTGGGATGAGTTGAGTGCATATTCGTTTACTCCTACTTGTGTTTGTGGTGGGATGGCTGAAGCACATCAACGGAGTCAGGATGGAGCATTAAACAAGGTGCGTGGTGAGGAGCGGTTATAGGCCAGTGCACCTGTGGAGAAACCTATCTCAGAGGCTCTGATGGCATTTGCAGTTCAGTCTACTCCTCGAGGTACTTCTTTGTCTGCCCCACGTTATTCTTAGCGTTTTTGTACCTATTGTCACAAAAATGGTTATGAAGAATCCAATTGCTACACCAAATATGGGTATCTTGGAAAGCAGACCACCGCCTTATGTTCGGGTACTACACTAGCTTACGGCCGTGGAGAAGGGGGTCCACGTGGACCGCCACGCAGTGGCGTTGCTCCAAGGCTACGCAACGCAACAGCACAGACAGCCACCGTGGGTCCATCAGCTGCAACTATTGCCAAGTTACCTGTTGGTGAGGCTTCTCGTCTTTCTGGTCAGTTGCAGCAGTTGCTTTCCCTTTTTTCCACAGACAAAGTTTCCCAGACTGATGAGCTTCTAAGTGGTGAGTTGTTCAGTACCCCTTGGATTATTGATACTGGGGCTTCTAATCACATGACAGGTGACATCTCTTTATTGCACAATGTTACTATTATGCCAACCTGTGTAGTATCACTGCCTGATGGTTCTCAGGTTACTGCTACACATTGTGGTAGTGTACGTTTGTCTGGTCAATTGTCTTTGCAGAATGTATTTTTAGTTCCCAAGCTTGCATGTAATCTGTTTTTAGTATCCCACTTGACTGATGATCTAGACTGTATTGTTTACTGTGTTAAGTTTGGTTGTCTTATTAAGGATCGACGATCAGAGACGGTAATTGGACTGAGTGAGCGGAGAGGT
Source organism: Limnanthes douglasii subsp. nivea (assembly GCA_036936605.1). NCBI lineage: Eukaryota > Viridiplantae > Streptophyta > Magnoliopsida > Brassicales > Limnanthaceae > Limnanthes > Limnanthes douglasii. The sequence continues at coordinate 95,479,072 of JAUPFV010000005.1, forward strand.
GGAATGTACTATTTCAGCAGTGTTGTGAAGACCAAAGTTTGTAGTGCTGCAGTGGTTGATAGTGATGCTGAGTTGTGACATCGTAGGTTAGGACATCCCTCAGCTAAGATAGTTCTATCTTTACCTTTTATTTCTAGTACTCGTGATATGAGTGTAGCTCACCCATGTGATATTTGTTTTCGAGCTAAACAGACTCGTGAATGTTTTTCTGTCAGTGATTCCAAAGCGGCTGCTTGTTTTGAATTAATGCATTGTGATTTGTGGGGTCCTTGTCATACTTTGTCTTCTTGTGGTGCGTGATATTTTCTTACTATTGTTCATGATTACTCCCGTGATGTATGGATTTATTTTTTGACTGAGAAATCAGAAGTAACTTCTATGTTTTTACATTTTCTTACAATAGCTAAGAAACAATTTAATGGAGTTGTTAAGACAGTACGCAGTGACAATGACACTGAATTTTTCTCTGTACGTCATACGTTTGATGAGTTGGGTATTATTTTTCAATCTTCATGCATGGGTACTCCTCAGCAGAATGGTAGGGTTGAACGGAAACATAGACATATTTTGAATGTTGCCCGTGCTCTCAGGTTTCAGGGTAACTTACCTGTTAAATTTTGGGGGGAGTGTATTTTGACTGCCGCGTATTTGATTAATAGAACTCCTTCTCAATTTTTGGGTTCTAAGACTCCATTTGAGATACTTTTTTGTGTGCCTCCCGTCTTCTCTGAGCTTCGTGTGTTTGGGTCTCTATGTTTTGTGCATGATTAGAGGTCTAAGGGTGACAAGTTTTCGAGTCGTAGTCGTCGATGTGTTTTTGTGGGCTACCCATATGGAAAGAAAGGCTGGAAAGTATATGATTTGGAGAGTCAAGATTATTTTGTTTCCCGAGATGTGAAAGTTTTTGAATATATATTTCCATTTGCATCCACTCTTGTGTTCTTTGAGTTGGAGTGTCATGAGACTGAAGTCGTCGCACCTCCTCCTACTGCTTCTGAGTTTTGGGAGAAGGTTGAGAAGACCTCGACGATTGAAGATGAAGTGTCTCCGGATAGCGGCGTCCCTTTGGTAGAACCACTCGCGGAGGTTGCCGAGGTTGGTGATGTGAAACCTCTGCCTCAGGTTGGTGACAGCGGTGTCTCAGATTCGCCAATAGTTTATGATTTTTTTTGAGATACTTCGGGTATTTCTTCAGACCTTGGACGAGGAAAGTGTAGTAAAATTCCTTCTACTCGTTTGGCGGATTTTGTGATGACTATAGTAGTACATTCAGCACCATCTACTTCTCCTGCTCCTAGTCCTAGTCCATCTCCTGATCACGGTATGCCTTATCTCTCTCATTATATAGATAGTTCTCATTTTTTTGGCACATCGCTCTTTTCGTGCGGCTATTACCTATGGGAATGAACCTAAGTCATTCTGAGAGGCTATGCGACATCCTGGTGGGAGAGAGGCAATGCAACAGGAGATTCAGGCACTAGAGGATAATCATACTTGGACCTCGGCACATCTACCTCCAGGGAAGAAAGCTTTGGGGAGTCAGTGGATTTATAAAATTAAATATCATGTGGATGGGAGAGTAGAGAACCTTAAAGCTTGTTTGGTCGTGATTGGTAATCATCAAGTAGAAGGGGTTGATTATACAAATACTTTTGCCCCGGTTGCCAAGATGGTTAGTGTACGTCTTTTCTTAGCGGTTGCAGCAGCTCAGAATTGGGAACTACATCACATGGATGTACACAATGCTTTTCTGCATGGTGATCTAGATGAGGATGTTTACATGAAAATTCCTCCAGGATTTGATAGAGGGCATGAAGGACAAGTCTGTCGCCTTCGCAAATCGTTGTATGGGCTGAAGCAAGCACCTCGGTGTTGGTTTGCCAAGTTAGTGGCTGCACTGAAGAGGTATGGGTTTGTTCAGTCCTATTCAGATTATTCTTTATTCTCTTATTCCACGAGTGGTTGTCGTATGCATGTTTTTGTGTATGTTGATGATTTCATTCTATCTGGGAATGACCCTGGTGCATTGGTGGAGTTTAGGAAATACTTGAGCACTTGCTTTCATATGAAGGACTTAGGTCATCTCAAATATTTCCTTGGAGTTGAAGTAGCACGGAGTCCCACGGGTATCTTTCTCTGCCAATGTAAATATACTCTGGATATTATTTCTGAGACAAGTTTACTTGGCAGCAATCCTGCACAGTTTCCCATGGAGCAAAATCAGCAGCTCGGCAAAAGCGAGTCGACGGTACTAATTGACGGGTCTGCGTACCGCGGGTTGGTGGGAAAACTGATTTATCTAGCATTTACACGTCCATATATCTGTTTTCGGTACATATTTTATCTCACTTTCTTCAGAAACCACAGGAGGATCACTGGCAGGCTGCATTGCGAGTTGTTCGTTATCTAAAAGGAAGCCCGGGTCAGAGAATTCTTCTGCCAAGTAGTTGTAATCTCACTCTGACAGGATGGTGTGACTCTGATTGCGCTGGCTGTCCTAAGACTCGGTGTAGTGTGAGTGGTTGGATGGTCTTCTTGGGTGATTCTCCTGTTTCATGGAAGACTAAGAAACAAGGTGTTGTTGCATTGTCTTCCGCTGAAGCAGAGTACCGGTCTATGGCAGGATTGACCTGTGAGTTGAAGTGGTTGCACGGCTTGCTCAAAGATTTTGGGGTCTCAGACTCAGGGGCTATGCAAGTTTTCTGTGATAGTTAGTCGGCTTTACATCTTGCCCACAATCCTGTGTTCCATGAGCGTTCAAAGCATATTGAAGTAGATTGTCACTTTCTACGAGATGCGATACTTGATGGGGTTATTTGCACATCTCATGTGCCCACTAAGTTACAACTTGCAGATATTTTTACCAAAGCACTAGGCAAGCAGCATTTTGAGTTTTTGCTTGGCAAGTTGGGCATTCATAATCTTCATGCTCCAACTTGAGGGAGGGTGTTAGAGTGTCAACGTTAGAATCAATAATATATGGGCAGTGTTAAAATTTATATGGGCTATTTAATATTAGTCTGTATATGAGCTAGGGTTTCTAGGGTTTACTTTCTGCCACACTATATATATACACTATTATTGTAATTATAGGATGAGGATTTTGTATTAACACAGTTCTTGATTCTACCTGCTCAACTCAATCCGTGTATTGTTTCTATCTCATACACACTCACTATGAGATGATGTCAAACCAATGATGTCAGTGTTTGTGCCAGATTTTGACCGTCACTGTAAGAGTTATACAAAAATACATAGAAGATAAAAAAGCATATTATAATCCAAGGCCATATATTAGAATTTTTATTAACTTGCTGCTTGATCTTGGTTCTTTGGAGGCTGTTGCAGACAGGGAAGACTTTCAAGTCCATGTCCTTTAGCAACTATTCAACAATGGTGAAAACTTTCACTCTTTCATTGTATCGGGTGACTAACTTGGTTTTATATGCTGCAGATTCTTACTGTTTTTGCAATTGCCTTTTATTATTTACACCCACTTACAGTACCGATATTCAGGTAAGTAATATGTTTATTTAGAATGGTTTTTATAATAGAATGTCTTATATGGCCAACTGATAATATACCAAATGTTGTTAACTTGTTATTAGTTTTTCATGGAAGTGTTGTAGTCATGTTCGATAACCTGCTTGTGGTTTTCTCATTGCTGACATTTGAAATGGACTTTTCAGGTTTTGCATGGCAAGAGTTGGTCAGTCACGGATGCTTCATGCCAAAATTACTCACCCGAAATAGTCAGAAGCAGGGGCGGATTTAGGGGGGAGATAGGTATGCCCAGGACAACCCTAAATCAGAAAAATAAGTTTAGTATAGTGGTTAACTTCTCAAGTAGTATACTTGAGGCCTTTGGTTCATCCTGGATACCCACTTCTTCTATAATTCTTTTACTTTTTATTTTTACTATATCTCCCAACTTCTCTAAAATAAAAGCTTAACTTCTTTAAATTATTTTATTTCACTTATTCTTTACATTCTTTTACTTTCTATTTTTGTTTAATTTCTATTTTACTCTATTTTCCCCTAATCGTACCTGTCTCTTTCCCAACTTCTCTCAAATAAAAGCAACATAAAACTATAGAAATAAAATATTAAGTTGATTCAGTTAATGAATTTTCCACTGGAGTTTACTTCGATTTACAAAGAAGTAAAATTTGATATTGGGTTTTACTTCAACTTTGATTCAACAAATCATTGAAAAATTGGGGATTTTCAAACTTACTTCAACAAATCATTGAAAACATTGGGGATTTTCAAACCCTAGTTTTCCTTTCTATAATAAAATTATATGATATGCATGGTTCTTAATCATTCATTCCAAATTGATTGCATATTTAATTGCACGTTAATGATTAATGAACACGAAGATTTGCAGATGGTTGATGTAATATCTTGTCCACCTGCTAAATTGTAAGATTTTTCCTTAGTTGAAGTTTACTTCGATTTTCAGTCAACAAAGCAATAAAATTTTCCATTTGGTTTTACTTCAATTTTGATTCAACAAATCACCAAACAAATTAGGAATTTTCAAACCCTAGTTTTCCTTTCTATAAGAAAATTATCTCAGATCTATGTAAGACTTTTATTTGTACAAAAAAACACTAGATATTTGGATTTATGTACCGACTTTTGAAGCGAGTTTTGTCGTTACCGGTTGCTACCGCAAGTTTTGAGCGAGTATTTTCTCGTATGAAATTGGTGAAGAATGAGTTGAGAAATAGAATTGTCAATTCACGATTCACGGCTTAATGATTGTTCAGTGAAATTTGTGGAGAAAGAAGTGTTTTCTACGGTTAATGATCTAGATATTATCCAACGCTTTCAAAGCATGAGTAAGAGAAGAATGCATTTACTTTTGGACTAGAATATATTTTCATTTTGAATTGTAACTAGAATATTTACATATTTTTATTATGAAATACTCGAATATTTATATTTTAATGAAATTTTCCATAACATCTTCGGGCATACCTTAAATTTTATTCCTGAATCCGCCACTAGTCAGAAGAGTTGGCCATATGTTCAGCCCTTGGGTAAACCTGCTCTAGTTTCTGGAACCGTTTTTGAGAAATGCTGCATTATAAGTCATGATTTGTATTATTTACTTGTTACTTCTATGAAGTTGCTTTCAACTTAAACGAAATTTAACATGGAGTAACCGTTTTCTTTTTTTCCTTTTGTTGTTTAAATTTTAGGCATAGTTTCTTTACCGAGGGATATTGAGGGTGCTGTTGGTGCTGTTGCTTCATGATTTTTCAGAATTTATCTGTGATTATCATTTTACTTTATGCGATGTGATTCCTCCAAGCTGATATTCTCGGTGCATTCCCTCGTAATATGAGATTACCAGACCCTTCTACTCCTAACTTAAAGGTACCGTATAAGTCATAATTGATATTTGGTAGTTAGAATCATATAAATTGAATCTGTAAATAAACTCATATGTTCTTAATCTTGTGCAATATGGTGTTTTTTTTCCGGTCTTGTTAACTGAACCTAACAAGTCCTAAATCTTATTTTTTTGTTCTGCATGCTAGTTTATATGTATCAGTATTTGTTAGTTGATCTTTGTAATTAAGGTCTCTAAATAAATTTACTACGGAACTTTGCAGATTGATTTGTTTAATATTTTAGTACTTATCCAATCAGATTTTTGTATTATCTGCAGATAAGGCCAAAACATTCTCCTCTCTTAACAGAATTAAAACTGAGACTGCTCCTCTCACAAAGTGAAACTTCAGCTACGGGAACTCGTTATAATGTGCCATTGATAAATTCATTAGTTATTTATGTTGGAATGCATGTATATATAGTTTTGTGATCAGATTGCTTTATTTAAAAAATTCTAATATATGTATATGTTTGTAGTCCTTGTGGCATATAGTTTGATGTCCTTCAAGTTTTCATGACTGCTGTGAAACTAAAGAGAAGATAAAACATGTATCTTACATAAAAATATTGAAGTACTGGACTTATTAAACTCATTTCAATCTGTTGGGATATCGTGTGGTGGACTGAAGTCTGTTGATGGAAGTATGATCTTAGGCCGGGTCTCTGAAAATGCACACTAAAGTTTGTATAAAAACAGTATTAACAAAATTAAAGTTTAATTCAAAAGTTAATTTGTATATATTAAAATAAAATGCAATGATATTAAACTAAAAAAAAGAAAATCCATATGAGAAGAAATAAAAATAGAAAGCTAAAGTTAGATAATGAAAAATGAAATTGGATTAGTAAATAAGTAATTAAGTTTAAAGTAGATTTTTTTAAAATATTTGAATGGCCCAAAAAGAAATTATTAGGCTATAAAAGGAAATAGACATGTAAGGGCGGTCCAAAGATGGATTATGAACTTATTTTGGTATTGAAATGAGAATAACCCAAAATAGAAATATAAAGTGCTTCGTGATAAAATGAAAGTTTTAAAATTAAAATAATAATTGTTTATTTATTCTTGAGATGATAAATTTTAAAATAATTTATTGATAATCATCTAACATTATATTAATTTTTTAATAATTTTTTAAAATTTAATTTTTTTAAAATGAATAACTATATAGTGATAAATGAGTATTTAAAAACTATCATCTCGTGATAAATGTTATGTTTTTTCGACCACAGTTTCAAAAAAAATTGAAAATATTTTTGGTTTATTTTTTAAGACGAACAAACTAGATTCATAAAATATTTTTTGGAACTTTTTTTAGTTTTGTAACTACGTGTAACTAGGTTGCAAAATATATCTGGAAAATACTATTTTGTTATAGTTCCGGAATTACGTGTAATTTTGTTCAAGTTGCGGAATTATATGTAATTTTGTTGTTAACAAATAATTGTGTTCTAGTTGTGGGAATATGTGTAGTTTGGTTGCTAGAAAAATAACTTTATTTCAATTGCAGAATTACGTGCAAAGGTGTTACGAAATAAGAAGAAAATAGTTGTAGAAGTAGACTTTCATTGCCAAATAAGTCTAATTGTGTTAAAAAAACAAAATACAACTTGTTTTTGTAAAAGTAAGTGTACACTTAGTATGAAACAATTAACTTTTTGGTAGATGCGAAAATATATGCATTTTTGTGTTGAATTATTTTTTGGAAAATAAAATAAAAAGTAAGATGTGTAGTTGCGTAAATATGTGCCACCCGAATCTACTCACGCTTGTTCGAGTTACCCATTAAACCATATCAAAAGTACTCTTATTTATTAATTTTTACCTTTAACCTTTTACTTTAATGTTTTTACCTTTTATATTTATTTTTTTAATTTTACATTTTACATTTACTTATTTCAAAGTTATTTGCTTTTATATTTTTACTATATTTATCTTTTTAATTTTACTTTTTACATTTACATTTACATATTTTTAATTCAGTGTTCAATATTTGTCTATTCCCTTGAATCAGTCCAAACAATGGCGATTACGATTTCTCTTGAACTAGTCAATTCTCTTCAACAATATCGATTGGGGTTTACCTTGAACCACTGAGTGAGAAAACATGAAACAATTTAATTTCGCGACAAAACAAAAACTGTATTTGTATTGATACAAATCTTAATTCAAACATTTTCTTGATTCATCCGAAATTGATTCGAATAGTCTGAGTGATATATCTGAAACGGAGATGATCCAGAATTTGTGCAAAATGAACGATATGATAATGAAATAGTTTCTAAGTTATGTTGAATTGAAGAAACATGCTCGTAAAGATCATGAACTCGAAGAATGCAAGCTCGGAAAATTCGAAACCAATTTAATTCGAAAAAAGCTTTCTAGATTCATGGCAGAAGTTTCACCAATCAAAGACGGAATGAAAGAGATCATTTCTTTCTTTTTCGATCTTGAAAAGCTCAACGAAGAGTCTAAATAAATGCACAATGCTAAAAAAACTCACAGATTGAAAGATCAAATTGAATCAGGCACAATCTCAATTCTTCACAAATCATAATTATTCCAATCCAGACTCGATTCACTAGACCGAATCAATCTAACTAACCAGAAAGAATACGACAAAGGTTGTTAAATCGATCATACGAGAATCATATTAATGGACAAATTGAGATCCAAACTTAAAGTAATAACTAAATATTTTTGGTCCGTTAGAGAGAATATTATTTTCGATCAAAAAGAAAATTTGAAACTGAAATACTACAACGCTACAGCAGAGCAAACCAATGACAATCTAATCGAGAAGATGATATCATGAAGCATGAATCTCGAACCGATCCAAATGAAAACCGACGTTGGTGATTTGAAAGGTGTGAAAGAGAGACATGACGTGGTTTTGGATTTACAAATGAGCTTGAATAAACTACAACAAGTGTTTTTGGATATGGAGATGCTGGTGGACGAACAAGGGGGAGGGGGGCGGGAATGGACGCACAAAGAACAAAGTAATGAAATTAGAATTGGTTGTTGTCTTCTCACAAACTAGTTCAAGGGAAACTTTAAGCGCCATTGTTGAAGAGGATAAAATGGTTTGGAACACTGAATTAGAAATAAGTAAAAGTGAATGTAAAAAGTAAAATTAGAAATATAAATGTAAAATGTTAAAATATAAAAGTAAATAAGTTAAAGTTAAAAAAGTAAAGTTAAAAGTAAAAATTAAAAAGTAAATACTACTAAATAAGAGTATTTTGGATGGAATTTAATGGGTGACTTTATTTGGAACAAACATGAGTAGATTTTGGTGACACATGTGATCCTCTTATTAATTTGCATGCGCGAGTGACCCAAAATGCAACACTTTTAAACAACAGTGATTCATTTTGGGACGAAAGAACCTTAATGGTACGAATACAACAGGTGTCAAGCACCGGTTACTTGACATGGATTTTAGCCGTATGGAAAAATATGTAAACAAGATCAAAGAGTTTCATAAGTCAGAAATAGTATAAGTGATTTCAGTATAGGGGTGGCGAGGAAAATTCAGTAAATTTTCCGCCCTAAAATAGAATGAGGGATTCCAATTGAATTATTAAAGCATACCAAATAATTTTGTATGGTTTAAGTATAGTCTCACAAAAATAAAAATCAAATATAGAATTCATACTCCTCATCGCTTGTGCACTTGATGCAAAAAGTATTGGTTGAACGACCGGTGATGTCTATAAATAGGACTTTCCATGCCAATTCTTCCACTCCCGCCATCATACACCGTTGATTCCAAAATGGAAAATGACCCCAAGAGCCGAGAAATCTGCTACCGGTAAAAATGAACTAGTAATGATTAGGCTTTTATCATGTATATCAGCCTAACCCTAACGATACATATCATGCCCTAATATTTTCGTTGGGTTGGAGTTTTTATATGACATAGTTGAAGATGTAAAAATCTAACTTATTGTTATGGAAGTATAACAAATAGATTTGTCAAGTTGAAAACTATTTTATTATCAAGGAAAAGAAGTTATATAGCTTAGGGTTTGACTCCACTAACTCTTCTCTTCGACTCCACTAACTACAAGTTTAAACTATATTTACATTATGGGACCTGATTTTATGGCCATTATATTAATGGTTTGACCGATTTAATAAATGTAACTTTAAACCGTTATTTTGACTATCTTTTGGCGTAAAAGATGCTCAGTCATCTTTTCCTACTTGATAGACTGAGCGCATTTTCTACATCTCTCTTATCTGCAGGATGAAGAGCTATATCAGCCTCATCCCTGCCATAAACTGAGCCCTTCTCCAGTCTTTTCTGGTCGGCTCGTTACGCTTCTTGTTTGGCTTCTTTTATTCTTCGGCAAGGGTCTGGTTATCCTCCTACGACTCTGCCCTTTTTATTCCATACTCGACAATGTTTCTTGCTCAACTAATTCCTTACTTCACCTCTGCTTTCTCTTCTCTCCTAATTTATAAATGGCTTAGCTCGTCATCCTTTCTGCTCTGCTGCATGTTTGGCTATTATATGTCTATTATCTTTGTGTGGTGATTACTCCATTATTAGGGCACCCCATAGTCCATGCATTGCATGTTAAGAAGCGTAAAATCCATGAAATAAATCCATACTATGTAGTGAAAAGAATATTCATATGTACTTTATTAAAGAATTTGGCCTTCAATAACGTTAGTGTGTTAATGATGATTCATTTAAATATATAACAATAATCAGATGTTTGGCGATAGTAGAAGATGCATGGGTGCAAGTGGTATGACATTAAAACCATAATTAAAAAAATAACGCTTTGGTTTCTGGTGGATACTTGTAGGGTTGTACTTGATCGTCACTAATTACATATGCAGTTAACATCTAGTATCTAAACCTAATTTTCTTGAGTGTACAAACCATAACTCTATGAATTAATGTCTCAGTACAAGGCAAGAAAGGAATTGTTTTGTCACTGCAAACTTGCTTCCAGTTGATTCATATTTTCCACACATGTATGGTGTTAGCGTTTCCATGGTATTCTTCTTTTAACAAGCACAAGATACCAGAAGCCTCTTGGCGCGACTATAGGTACCTGAATAAACCCCATTAGTGGTAACAGTATTTTGGTGTGAGTTGTCCCAAAAATTGCATACTTTTACTTCTCATACTGACTCATTATCGTCGTATTAGAAACACAATGGGTCCAAAAAATATTAGAAAGAAGAATGAGAAAACAGTGAAGGTTGTATAGTCGAAATTCGAAGACCTTATGTTTTTATAGTGTTATTTTACTCTAATAGCCCTTAAATATGGATATTTTGACGGCGTTGGATTTTCTTAGCTTTAGGGATAGGTATGGAATACCCAACAATTTGACTATTATTGTTCCAGACTTTGGCGAGGATGTCTATCAGGCGAGGGAGAACGAAACTTTTTTTTTACAACCGTATTCGATTGGGGTTTGTGCTTACCATTATCGGGCTTAATTCATGACCTGTTCAGTTTTTTGGGAATCTAGTTAGTCGCAAACGGATGGAGAACCCTACTTAGTATTCTCCTAAGCTCTCGACTTCTAGGAATTCTTGTTTGTCTAGCATACTTATTAACAGTAGTAGATATTGCCGAATCAGCTAAGTCCCCTTTCGTTTATGCTCAACTCACTCGTATCATAAAGATAGTAGAATTTCCTAGTTCAAACAAGAATTGGAAAAATTATTTTGTGTTTGTATCTGGTAATTAAGAGCATGAAAATGCCTTGGTGAATCTGCATATAGAACAAAAATGGAAATCAGAGTGTAAGGAACATTTTTGCAGACTTTTGCGTTGTTGTTGAATTTGTGCCCCTACTGATTGAACTATTTAAATGTGCAAGTGAGGGAAAATACCAAAAGTGGTGCAAGGAAAGCTTGGCAGATGAGGTTATGAATCCCTTGATTAAATTTGTAAATCTAGCAAGTTCCACCTGGCTTCAAGAACCTACTCGGTTATTTACACCGGCTAACTACTTAAAGGATGGGTTATGGCTAGTCCCTGAGCTGAGTATTGGGGATGACGGAACAGTAATAATGGTTGGTATCGGAGTGAATCAGGTCATTTGAAGGCGTTGATAAAGCAATGTTATAAAGAAAGGAACAACATCAGGGTATGTTTGTCTCTTTCTTAAGGCTCGGAGGATCAAGGAAGCTGAAGGCTCCTCATCTTTGCAATACCACATGGAAAAAGAAGAAGTTGTGTTGAGTTTGAAGGGGGCGTGTAAAGTGAACCATGAGAAGGGAAATGAACCTCTGTCGAGGATTAGAACGGAAGTGGACCGTACTCGGGAGCCTCGCTCGGAAAATGATGAGAAAGACGATTAAGGGATGAAAGTCCTCCATTTAAGAGCCTACGAGTGATAGTGGATATAGTACCACTAGCTACTAGAAAACTGCGATTTATTGATGAAGATGAAAGGGTTGGGGGTCTCACTCTTGAGGCAGATGATGTTCAACCATTTATCTCTACACTTGAGCAAGCTCGAGGGAAGGCTCCCGAGATAATAAATGTAGATGCTGAGCAGACGGATGCCCAGGCGAACCAAGTTGATGATACATGCGACATATAGGTACCCAAGAAACGCGTTCTTGAAGAAATAGCTCGTCAAATAGAGCAATTTTCAAAAACTGGCGTACAACCTACCTTTGTACATGAATTGGGATATGGCTCTACGCATGTGAATTTAGTGAGGCCTGATCATAATCTGCCAAAGGTAAAGATGTTGGGCCGAGCGAAACAGGTGGGAGATTAAAAGAGTTACCCCCTTCGAGAATTTCAATGTCGCGACCATTGATGATGATGTTTGAAAAATTAAAGTGATGCCCTGAAATTTCCTTCTATGATAACATGCCAATGAGTGAGATACTGTAGAGGCATGTGGAACTATCAATAGAGGTAAATTTATTATTCTTCTCTAGTGTTTTATATGATTTGTAATGTTATCTTAATTAAAAATAATGTTCGCAGATGCATCATAATTCATTTATCCTCTCCTACCAAATATCTTAATTAAAAATAATGTTCGCAGATACATCTACCAGTTCATGTCGGACACAGATCTCCGATTAATGGAGAAATGGAAACCCTGACCCATGCTTTTTGGGTCGGTAAAAATATTAACCACCAAAATGGCTAGCTTTAAGCATGCATATGGCTCTTCCCAGGCTCACAAGTTCAAAGGTGTGCATGAGAAGGAGAGGTTGGAGAAGGAAATGACGATACTAAGGGATGCCCAGGAGGCGTGCGAGTAGAAGAATAAAGAATTGAATACTGAGGCCACAACGTTGTTAATACAACATCATGGATTTTTTAAAAGAAATGATGACCTGATGTCTCGGAATGTGGAGCTACCAGCTCAAAATATGACTCAATCTAGGAGGGTAGAATAGTATGCAGATCGTTATGTCGGGCTTCGTTATTGAGAATAAAATTTGACTGCCTCCATGGCAAATCTGAGGGTTCAGATGGAGAACCAACGACAAGAGCAGATGAAGAAGGCTGAAGTGGACTTAGATCAAGGAGGAAAAATGTGATAGAAGTCGACATGGAGATGGTGGCGAATAAGCAAAAGGAAAAGGTAGATGAATTACTATGGTTAAACCCGGGGATGAAGCTCGGCTTGCTGAGTAACTTCGCACCATCACTTGAATTTCCAAAAGATGGGGGTTTAGCAGTTCATGAGGCAAATCTCCTTATAACCGAGGTGGGGAACATAGTGGCCCCAATTAACGAGGACATAGGGGCTCATCCTCAGGAGGAAAATAAGACTATTCTTGATGCGTGATGTTATTACTATTATGAACTGAAGTTGGTATTTTATTTTTCTCTTGGTTTTGGCACCCATAGTGGATGAGTTATGGATATTTATTATTTTTACCACTAGGAGTTGATGGGTTAATTCAAGTAGTAGTTGAAGCATTGTCTCATTTTATATCAGTAGATGGGAAATCGTATGATTTGATAGAGATATGTGTTTGTTAACTTATATTATATTCAAGAGCAGTCCTTGCAAGGTCGAGCTCAATGTGGCTCATTGCTTACCTTTATTGGAAAATAACTCCCCAACTTTATTCACAACGAGGTCTATGCAACCCATTGCGTGGCCCCTTTAAGGCTTGACTCCATGGTCAGTTCGCGTATATACCCTATACAATGTATGGGGCTTTGTGTGGCCTTTATGTAGCTCGTAGACGCGACCAATTAGCCCGGTCATATTATAGACTCTATGGTCTGTGCTTAGTGCGGCCCCTTGCATAACTCATAGGTTTAGTCATTGTCCATTTCATTGACGAAGATGTAAACAAAAATAAATTATGGCGAAAGCGTAAAATTTGTATTAATATGACAATATATGGTTCAATTCCTCATTCAACCCTCCCCCGCCATCAGGAGGGAAAATGAGCGCATAATCTAACTTACAATGCTAATCGATACAATTTAATGTGGTTTACATTCCAAGGGTATTTTAGGGTGTGACCTTCTGCGTTTGCTAGGCGATATGCTCAACTATGCTCGTTTGAGATAATAGTGTATGGTCCATCCCAAGTGGGTCCTAAGTTTCTCGGGGCCTTACTCCCTGATCCTTATAAAATCTTTTTCATTACTGTATCGCCAATATTGAAACTGTGAGGTTCGAGGCGCGAATTGTAATGACCCCTCATTAGGCTCCTGTAATGCTCTGCTCAAACTCGCGCCTGATTTCAGCGTTCCTAGATAAGGTCGACATCCACTCCTCTGCTAGTGTCGTTGTTATTTTCTTTATAATTAACTACATGATGGCTCAGTATTATGACCTCGGCTGGTATACTACTTCACTGCCATAGACTAACGGAAAATGAGTTGAGTTTGTGGTTGTACGCGACGTACTTCGGTAGACCCACAAAACTTCAGATAACTTGTATGGCCCCTTGACTTTTGCACCTTCAAGCTTCTTTTGAATACCTTTTAAGATAATTCGGTTAATGACTTTGACCTGGCCATTTTCCTGAGGGTAATACGGTGTAGAAAAGTATCGGTTGATCGAAAACCAATTACAAATCGATGTCATTATGTCGTTCTGGGATTGTGGGCCATTACCAGTCATTAAAACGAGGGGTATTCCAATCCTTATAAAGATTTTTTTGTGGATGAAGTCACATATCTCTTGAGATTTGGTGCGAAAAATAGCCTTCGATTCTACTAATTTTGAGAAGTAAACAACTGCGACGATCAAGAATTGTCTTTTACCAGTTTCGATAAGAAGGGGTCCTACCAAATCAATACCCCATTTGTTAAAGGGATATGGAATGGCTACGGGCTTCATTGGCTCGCTCGATAGATGTCTTATATTGGCGAATTGATGGCACTGGTGGCAGCGCTCGACCAATTATTCAGCGTCGGGTGCTAGTTCTGGCCAATAATATTCAGCAAGTAGATTACATCATATAAGACTTTGATAACCCTAGTGAGAGAGTCAGCAAGTAGACTACATCATAGCTGAAGCGTTTGAGCCACTGCTTTGGTGGTCGGGAGGGTAGCAAAATTTAGATAAAGTAGATATGGTTTCGTTCAATCATTATTGATTTTGATTGTGTGTATGACGTTATCCTTCGGGATCAGTTTGGTGGTTGGCAACTATTGTGTGATAATGGGAATATTTCCACCAGAGGTTGTTGCTTTGGCAAGGGGATCGATAATACAATTTTCTTGGCACGAAACCTGTTCATACTATACTTTTGCAAAGAGAGATTCACATTCCTTTATATAGCCGCATATCCTATCTTTCTTTGTATAAAAAATACCATGGGCTTGGTTCATAACTAACTGTGAGTCTCATCTGATCTTGAGGAGGCGATCCCTTCATATTAGTGCTAACTTCATGCCACAGACCACTTCCATATATTCTGCCATATTATTAGTTACTGGAAATTTGAAGCGAATCGATTGCCGAATCTCCTCTCTTGTAGGAAAACAGAGGACAATCCCTACTTATTTTCCTAACGTGCTCAATGCTCCATCCGTTTTCACAATCCATTCGGGTAAGTCTGTTCGTAACTCCGTACTGGGTTCTTCGGGAGAGTCGTTTTTAGAGGAGGAAAATTCAGTCACAAACGCAACTACAGCATGCCCTTTGATCGCCGTACGCGGTTCGAACTGGATATCATATTCGTCGAGCACGCTGATCAATTTAATGACTCTTCCTAAAGCATCCGACTTTTTCAAAACTTATTTGAGAGGGAAAGACGAACTGCAACTGTGTGGCCCTAAAAGTAGGGGAGCATTTTCCAAGCGGCTATTACTAATCCCAACACAAGTTTTTCCAAATTAAGATACCTCGTCTTTAAGTCGACTAATATTTTGCTAGTACAATAGATAGAGCGTTGAACCCCTGCTGACTCTCTCACTAAAACTACACTTACCGAAAATAGAAAAACATATTAGTAAAGGAATAATGGCCCACCAACAAGGGGTGTAAATAAAATATCTGGTGATGTAAGGTAATGTTTTAGCTCGTTAAATTCCCTATTACACTCCTTGGTCTACTCGAAGTATGTCAAAAAATGGATGGCTCTTGTCAGAGGCTCTCGAAATGAAACGGGAAAATGCTACGAGGTGTCCTGTGAGAAATTGCACTTCCTTGATATTCTGTGGTGGTGCCATCTGGATACCGCATATAACTGTGCGGGGTTGGCCTTAATCCCTTTTGTACCGAAAATGTATCCCAATGATTTACTGCGATGATAGCCGAAACAACATTTGATCAGATTTAACTTTAAGTTATACTAACGTAGGAGGTCGAACACCATTTAGAGCGTCAAAGATGTAATTGACCAAGTAATCGCTAAAGATGTAATTGACCAAGATTTGATATATAGAGCCCACATTCTTGATTCCAAACGGCAGAACCGTGTAGCAGTAGAGGTCGTGCTTGGTCTGAAACGCGGTGGGATCTTGATCAGAAGGGCCAAGGAAAATTTGAGTATCACCTGAATACACTTCCATGGATGATAAAACTCACAGTTTGAAGCCGAGTCCACCAATTGATCAATGCGGGGTAATGGGAATGCATCCTAAAACTTGCAATCCATCAAATTGGAAAGTTTTGAGGCCCATCAGCTTGTGCAGCATGTTAAATAAAACCATGTCTATGATATTGATAATAGGCTCACTAACATTTTTCCAAAGATTATTTTAAATGTGTAGGGAGCTTACATGAATGACCGAACAATACAAGACAATATTCTTATTGCAAAGGAGTTAATTCATTATTCTAGAAAAGAAGACCTAAGGCTGGTAACATAATGATTAAAGTTGATATATCGAAATATTTTAATAACCTTTCTTACAGCTTTATCATTAAGGATCTCAAATCTTTTAGATTTAATAATAGATTTATTAACCTAATCAGCATTTTAATCAAATATGTTTATGTTTCCATTTTTATCAATCGGATTGTTATTGGATCTTTAAGACTAAAAAGGGTGTGAGACGAGGAGACCGTTTGTCCCCTAGTCTCTTTATTATGGATGAAAAAGTCCTAACTAGAATAGTTAGCTCTATGTTTGATACAAAAAAATCATTGAAATACTCTTTTAGAAGAAATATGAGTATTACTTGGCTAGCTTTTCTTGCCGATATACTTATTTTTACTAATAGTTTAGCTTCTTCAATGGAAACAGCATAAGGTTTCTTATAAAATTATCATGCCATTTTGGGTCAAACAATGAACAAGGAGAAGACTATGATTATTATATCTAATGAGTCCGGAATTATTCACCACTGCTCACTGAGTAAACCAGCAAGGGGTAATTCGGACAATAGGTGCCCACTGAACTATCCGAACGAACAAAAGTACTGAAACACTAAACATCTTTTGACTAAGAGATGTGCTAATCTACTTAAGAACTAATGGGTCTTTAAATTTGACCCGGTTATACAACTTGACCTGAAAGCCCATGGGTCCATAATTAAGGGTATAAATACCCAACCACTTTCATTAATGAGGGTAATGAACATTTAATACAACATGCAGCTTAAATCTCTCACTACAAAACACCCAAACATTTAATACCTTTGAAATTCTCTAAAACACATAACGAAATTACCCTCAATTGAAAATAATCCACACCAAATTGGCGACTACAGTGGGAGAAAAGGTGCCTGAATCTAGCATTCAAAACCAGCAAGAAAAACCAGTTTGGATGAATTCGGACGAGCAAGCGGTACCACCACCTTTGGTAGAAGTGGTGGGTGAGAACGATGAGTAAAAGATTGAAGAAAAAGACAGATTGAAAGATGAAATAGAAGCCTTGAGAGCTGCTAAAAAGGCGGAGTTAGGCTTAAAAGTAAAATCGAAAGTGTCAGCCATTCACCGCACTGACAATCCGAGGGAGAATGACCCATCAGCAAAGACTCACTTGAGTACTAAAAAGATCCATGTCGGCTCCAAGAAATCTCACTGGTCTAAACCGGTGGAGAGCTTAGAGTCTAAGTCCTCTAGTAGCTCCTCGAATGAGGATGGACTTGAGGAGTCCCTGTCATCCAGCAATGATGAGGGCATATAAAAAAGAAGCAAAAGTTGGTTAACAATATTCAAAAAGAGGGACAGGCATGCGAGGTTAAAAAGGAATCTGGGAAAAGGGTTGTCTCATAGCCACAACCATAGCCGGAGGCATGTGGATCAACTGCTGATGGATCCCTTCGCTTTCCATGAAGACACTGTCTTTAGTCGTGGCTGAAATTGGAGACAATCTCCATTGTCCTCCAAAATACTATCCGGAAACCTTCCTAAGAGGGTTTATGGGAGCAAGGATCCGGACAATCATCTGGAACAATTTAAAAAAATTGTGATAAATTTTGATGATGATGACAAATTGCTCTGTAGAGCCTTCTCTCAATATTTTACAGGGAGTGCTCTGAAATGGTACAATAGCCTACCACAAGGGTGCATCAGAAACTTTGACACGTTTTGGGTGGCCTTCCCGAGGCAGTTTGTTGGAAGTAAGGAGGTGAAGGGCAATGTAGACGCTATTATCCATTGTGCCCAAGATCCAAATGAATCACTAAAAGACTATATAAACCGGTTCCTGAACACAAAGAATGGGTAAGCTGATGGCTTTGAAAAGGTAGCAATAGCTTCTCTGAGACAAGGATTAAACCCTAGGAATCTGGCCGATTCGGTAACCAGGAAGAAGGCTGACGTGGAGTGGTTTACTAAACCAGGTGGGAAAGCAAATCAATGTAGATTAAACAAAAAAAAACTAGGGTGCACAAGCAGCTGAGGTCTACCTCAGCTGCACCAAACCAGAATCAATCAGGATAAAAGGCTAAGGAAGTCGGACATGGTCCCAACAGCGCCAAGCAGACTCAATCTCACCCAACTCCAGCTCAGAGCCAGCAGTCTAGAAATAAACGAGGACCTTGGGTCCAACCGGAGTAGTTTGTTGAATTGAAAGAGAATGTGGCAACCATCTATGACAAAACAAAAGATGAGGTACATTTTAGGAACTAAGCAGCGCTTCAATCTCCTAGGGAAAGTCGAATACTTGTTTCTGTCAATATCATCATGATATTGGCCATAACACAGAAGATTGCATCGCTTTGAAACATGAGGTGCATAATCTGATTGAAAGAGGAAAATTATGAGCTTATGTTAAGAGAATAAGTGGGAATAGACCTCATAATGCTCATCGGAGTGGCCCAACAAACAATGTAGGGACATCGGCTCCGGACGGGGCCTTGGTAATCTTTGAAAGATTTGATGTAGAATCAGAGTATTTGGATCCTAATTTAGCCCGGAATAAAGTGGGTATTATAACAGAACATACCAAGACAATATCTGGGCTCATAAGTTTTTTTGAGTTGCTTACTATATTTGGGGGAGACACAATGACTGCGCCAACTCCATCTTCAAGGAAGAGGCATGTTCACACTCTCGCTACTCAGTTAGAGGGAGACATGTCCTCCTATCAATCCCAAATTCCTTTCCCTTTCATTGTTTTTGATGAAGATGACTTAAGGGACATAATTGGTCCTCATGAAGATGTTGTGGTGATAGGAGCATTGATTAGGGGCAATGACATCAAGCAAATTTTGGTTACAATGCGATCTTGGGAAGATCATAGCTCTCCAGGATGCATGTTGTGGCTTCAACAGTTTACCAATGTTTAAAATATGTTGTTTAATGACACGTGGGAGTTGTCCGGAGTAGCAAACAAATAGCAAGGGAATGTTGTTGGGGCCCTCTAGGGCAGTCCGGGTAAACAAAGATGAGCAGCTGTTGGGGCCCTCTGGGGTGAGGGTGAAATTGATGACCCCAGAGGGACCCTTGGTGTTTTGATATCAATTGAAGAAGTTGAAACCGACTCTCTGGCTGAAGAAAGAAATGTCAAATTTGGATCTAAGATGATACCAGAATTGAAGAATAAAGTGTTGTCCTTTTTGGCAAACCACCATGTTTTTGCTTGGTGTAATGCTGATGTAACCGGAGTGCCTGCGAATGTTATATCGCACCAACTATCCATCTGGAGAGATGTTGCACCTGTTGTGAAGAGAAGAAGAGCTTTCTCTAAAAAAAAGTTGATTTAATAGTTCAAGAGGTTCATCGGCTTACCAAAATGAGGCACATAAAGGAGTCTCGTTACCCTTTATGGACAGCCAATCCAGTGTTAGTAAAAAAGAAGACTGGGAAATGGCGTATGTGTATCGACTTTACTGACCTCAATAGGGCTTGCTCAAAAGATCTGTATCCAGTCCCTCGGATAGATCAGTTGGTAGACTCCACATCTGGGAACAAGTTATTGTCCTTCATGGATGCCTTCTTCGGTTATAATCAGATACAAATGGATCCGAAGGACTAGGAACACACTACTTTTGTTACAGATATGGGCCTCCATTGTTATAAGGTGATGCCTTTTAGGTTGAAGAATCCTGGGGCTACCTATCAGAGGTTGGTGAATAAAGAGTTTGTTGATCAAATTGGGAGAAATATGGAAGTATATATTGATGACATGATGGTAAAGAGTGTGGAAGAAGAATTACACTTAGCAGATCTTCAAGAAATTTTTGCCAACCTAGCAAAGGTTAATTTAAAATTAAATCCAGAAAAATGTGTCTTTGGAGTGCGGTCCGGAACGTTTCTGGAGTATGTGATAAGTGAAAAAGGGATACATCCTGATCTAGACCAGTTTGATGCCTTATTACAAACGGATCCACCTCAGAATATTAAAAAAGTGCAAATGTTGACAGGAAAGTAGCTTCTTTAAATCGTTTTACCTCAAGGTCTTCGAATAGGTGTGCCCCATTTTTCCAGACTTTAAAGGGTGCTAAAGACTTTAACTGGTCTCCACAGTGCGACCAGGCGTTCAATAAAATAAAAAAGTTTTTATCTTCCCCCAAAACTCTCTACAAACCTATTAATGGAGAAACAATGTATATATATTTAGTAGTGTCTGAATGTGCTATAAGTGCGATGCTAGTTAGATAGGTGGACAGTTATCCTCGTCCGGTGTATTACATTAGCAAGAGCCTGATGGATGCTGAAAAAATGTACTTAAAACTTGTAAAACTAGCACTAACTTTGGTAATTGGTGCCATAAAAAATGAGGCCCTATTTTCAGTCTCATTTTATTGTTGTTCGGACGTCTTTTCCCTTGAAATATGTCCTTCAGAAATCAGACATATCAAGCAGGATGACCAAGTGGTCAGTAGAATTGGGTGATTATGATATTGATTTCGCCCCTCGGACTGCAATCAAAGCTCAATCTGTTTCTGATTTCCTGGTTGAGTTCCATTCGGACAGAAGTACTAAGCAAGATGCAGAGGAGAAAACTAAGAAGGTATGGGTTGTCCGGACAGATGGTGGATCAAGTACCATGGGTTGTGGTGCTGGGATATGTTTAACCTCTCCGTATGGTGATAAGTTATACCATGCTATATGTTTTGCTTTTAAGGCTTCTAACAATGAGTCAGAGTATGAAGTTGCTCTAGTTGGCCTAAAATTAGCCTTTTTGTGTGGGAAAATTAAACATAGGGCTCGTGGTTTTTTAATCATAAGAGACATCATTTACAAGAAGTCATTCTTACGCTGTTTGGGGATTGAAGAGTCCCAAATTGTGCTATCTGAACTACATGATGGTGAAGGATCAACACAGTGTGGCTATAGAGCTTTAACCCGAAAGGTTTTGTTGGCCGGATACTATTGGCCATCGATAATGGCAGATGCCAAAGAAATGTGACCCATGCAAAAGATATGGTAATGAAATTCATATCCCAGCTGTCCAACTGAAGTCCATTTCTGACCCAGTGCCTTTTGCTCGTTGGGGACTGGATTTAGTAGGGCCTCTACCGATGGCATCCGGAGGGTGCAGAACTATTATTGTTGCCATGGGTTATTTTTCCAATTGGATAGAAGCAACCCTCATGGCAGGAACTACTTCAAAAGCTGTTATAAAATTTATCATGTTTAACATTTTTTGCATATTTGGGGTTCCATAAACGATAACCACAAATAATGGGCCACAATTTGATAACAATGATATGAAGAGTTTATGTGCCTCTAGGGGAATTCAACATTTCTTCTCTTATCCCTTCCACCCACAGTTGAATGGTCAAGTTGAAGTGGCAAACAGAACAATTTTGTCTGGTCTAAAAAATAATTTAGAAAGGGCTGCAGGAAAGTGTCCAAGCTATTTATAAGAAGTATTATGGACATACCAGACTACTCCTGAAGCTGCTACACAAGTATATTCGTTTGCCTTGGTATATGGGATGGATGCAAGTGCTCCCGTAGAAGCAACTCTTCCAGCATACAGAGTCCACAATTTTTCCGAACAGGCTAATGAAGTGGCAATCAGAAGTCAATTGGACTTAATAGAAGAAAAAAGAGTTAAGGCTCATCTTAGAGCCACCCATTACCAAGGCTTGATAAGGAGCATATTTGCTTCCAAAATCAAAAGAAGGGATTTTCGACCAGGGGACAAAGTGTTGAGAAAAATCTTCTTGCATAATAAGGAGAAGTAGTTCGGCAAGCCAGCTCCAAATTGGGAAGGGCCCTATGAAGTCTCCGAGAAACTTAAGCCTGGGACATACAGACTTCAAGAAACAGATGGAAGAATCTTAAACCACCCTTGGAATATTGAACACCTCTGGTTATATCTAGAATGAAACTTGTGTAAATATTTACTTGTTTAAAGTCCATGTAAATACTAGGGGGGAATACTATTTCCTACCCTGGTAGTGCGGGGAGGTTTTAATGAGGTGTTAGAGTTTTTCCAATAAAATTCGATGCCTTCTTAGAATGTTCGGAGTGGTTTGATTTACAGTTTCTTTAAAGTCTTCTAAGGATCTTTTGCAGATCAGATTGATCTGGTGGAATGATGACCATTTAACATTTGTCATCAGAGATTTTAAACACTCTCATCTTAAATACTTGTAAAATAAATAAGGGCTCTTTAAACATGAGCCATTGAAATTAATCAAATATGAAAAAAAGCAAAAATTTATCAAAGTAAACTTATCCGGCTAAAACCGGATGATGATATTAAAACATAAAATATGCCTTGACCCTTCAAGGACTTTAAGTTTAAATAAAAGCTTAACCGGACTCAAACCGGACGTAGTTACAAAAATTCCTTGGCCATCCAAGGACTTTAGTATTTCATAAGAATAAGAAAAAAAATAAGAAAAGATAGTTAAAACCTTAGGGCTAATTCCCCTTGGATGTTCCTGCATCGTATTTTTTCTTGGGATCTTTGGATTCGTCACTGGAACTCTCTCCGGTTCTTTCATCTTCATCAGTAGCGGAATCTATTCCATTACTATAGCCATGTCGATCACCTTCTACCTGTATTATGAAGGCCCAAAGAGTTTGAATAAACGTCATATTGTGATGTAGTTTCTTTAAAGATTAAAGAACTTTTGATATCACCAGATATTTTGTTCAAAGCCTCAAATTGGAGAGGAACTGTTTTTATATATAGCATATTTTGATTTTGTTGTAAGCGATGTTTTGACATGCGAACACAAGGGAGTTTCAAAACTAGTATATTATGTTAGTAAAAGTTTGTTTGCATCCAGAAAAGGTATTTGAAACTTGAAAAATTGGCTTTGACTTTAGTGGTAACTGCTCAGAAAGTGCGCCATTATTTTCAATCTCACACCATTGTGGTTCGAACTTCTTTCCCACTAAAAAATATATTACAATGACCACACATATATGGTAGAATGACCAAATGCTCAATAGAAGTAAGAGATTTTGACATCATTTTTGCTTCTCGAACGACTATTAAAGCTCAAGGTTTAGCTTATTTTCTGGTCAAATTTCATTTGAGCTGATGAGATGAAGGGACAAATAAATACGTCTTACCGGAAAATTTGATTTGGGTGGTTCCAAAAGATGGAGATTTTAGCATATTAGGATATAGTGCATGGGTTTAATTAGTTTCTCCTTATGGGGAGGCAATGCATCATGCTATTCGGTTTGGCTTTCACGCATGAAATAATGAGGCTGAGTATGGGGCTGCGTTAGCTGGTTTAAGGCTTGCAAATATCTGTGGAGCAAAAACAGTTCGTTTGGAAACAGATTCGTAGCTAGTGGTAAATCATATGGCAAGTGTATATGAGGCTAAGGAAGATCAATTAACCTAGGTGATAATACAGTTGTTGATTCTTTGGCAGCAGTTGCTTATACAAAAGAATATTCGTGGATGTTTCTAGAGGATATTCCTTTGATTTTAACACGTTCAGAACAATGTAAATATGTTAAGGATGTATTTCTTACTCCAGACATAATTCGAAGTGATCGGAAATCTGATATCCTTATTTTTTTACTAAGAGGTACGTTATCTCAAGATAAATAACTAGCTAAAACGTTAAGGTATCAGGCCCATGGTTATGTTGTATTGGATGGAGTGTTATACAAAAAATATCTAAATAGACTGTTGCTGCGTTGTTTGAGTAAGTAAGAATCTCAAGAGATTTTATATGAGTTATAGGATGTTGAAAGTTCAGCTCACTTTGGTTTCAACTCTTTCACGCGTCGGGTTTTGTTGGCAGGTTATTATTAGCCTTCAATTATAAATGATGCTAAAATCTTAGTTTGATGTTGTGATACTTCTCAACACTTTGCTAATTCTATTCACAAACCAGCGGTACCACTCAGTTTGATATCCGAAGATACCCCTTTTGATAGATATGTAATAGATTTGGTAGGGCCATTTCCTATGGCCTCTAGAGGACGCCAGATGCTTATTGTAGCGGTATTTTACTTTTTGAAATGAGCTGAAGGTGAACCATTATCTAGTACAAAATCCAAGAATATCATTAAGTTCATTATAAATAATATATGTTGATACTTTGGAGTTCCTCATAAAATCATCATTGATAATGGTCCTCAATTTAACAAGACAGAAATGACTTCTTTTTGCGCTTTAAAGGGTATCACAGAATGTTTTTCTACACTTGTTCATCCCCAAGAAAATGGTCAAGTGGAGGTAACCAGTAGACCTATTCTAAAGGATTTGTAGAAAAATTTAACGGATGTTGCAAGAAAAATGGCCTAACTATTTGCAAGAGGTGTTGTGGGTAATAAACTTAAAATAATTAAGTTCTCATCAAATCAAGCATAAATATTAAATCCAATGTAATAAATTATGGAAGATATTGTTTTTAGGTATCAAATATAGGAATTCGATGATATCCCATACGTTACTTAACGCATTCAAAATGTTACTTAAAAATTTAAGAATATTAATATAATGTTAGATTTTATATTCTAAAGCTTTTTATAGAAAATATATACTAAATTGGTAAACATAACGGCCTTATATTTAACAAATGAAGATGCAATAGTTAGATGTTATATTAACTTAACATCCTAAAATATATTAAAACTTTGGATTACTAACGAACAAAACTCATAAATTCATTTATCGAAATTTGACTAGTTTTGTCAATATTTGACTTATCCAAAAAAACTATAACTTTCTATAATTGTGTAATAGAATATAGTAAATAAAAACATTAAAAACAAAATATTCTCATTCCTAATATATTAAGAAACCAAAACCCTATATATTATATACAAATCCGTAACACTTTAAATTACTTTTAGATTTATAAACTAGTTCTATGAGGTTTTTAAGTATTTGTAACACGAAAGCTCAAAAACCCCTGTTTGAGGCTTAGGATAATTTAGCCTATGATCCTCTCAATCCTCGTTTAGTCACCATTGAAAACGAGGCTTCTACATCTTTCATTTTCTTTAGTCGTGTTGAAGAATACTTTCTTAAACAAAAATCGAGAGAAAATTGGATTCAGTTGGGGGACAGGAATACTAAATTCTTCCATAAAAGTATCAAAGTCTGGTTATTCTAAAATGAAATTATATTAATCTCTAATGACCAAGGCGTCATTGTCTCATCCCCGGCTGGTGTTTCTAAATTCATGGTGAACTTTTTTTAGAACTCTTTGGGTACCAAGCATCCTACCTCTTACCCAGGTCTTGAAAAAGTCCATTCTCTGATAACGTCTAGAGTAAATAACACTGATAAAGAGTTAATGATCCGTGAGATTTCTTGTTCTGAAATTAAATCCGTTCTTTTCGGTATTGATAGTGACAAATCTCCTAGTCCATATAGATTTAAATCTAGATTTTTGAAGTCAACTTGGAACATAGTTGGCCCTAACATCTACAAGGGTGTCCAAGAGTTCTTCCTCACTAGATCTATCATCGAGTCCTGGAATGCTACCTCTATCGCTCTTATTCCCAAAAAAGACTCTCCTTCTGTGTCAGCTGACTATAGACCAATTGCACTCTGCAATGTCGTTTATAAAATCATTTCCCAAATCGTGGCCAATAAGTCAAAGTCACCTTTCCTTACCTTATTGATTCCTCTCAATCAGCCTTTGTTGCGGGAAGGAACATATCTGATAACATCATTTTATCCTAAGAGATGCTAAGGTGATATCAAGCTAAGGGAAGAGGCAAAAGGGTTGCACTTAAAATTGACATCATGAAAGCCTTTGGTAATGTCAGATGGCTGACATTCTTGTGGCGATACAATTCCCGGAAAAGATGATCATCTGGATTGTCAAGTGCATATTCTCTCCCTCTTATTCTATTATTATTAATGGAGACCTTCATGGTAAGTTCAAAGGCAAAAGAGGTCTCAGTCAAGGTGACTCCATCTCTCCTCTCCTCTTCGTACTTGTTATGCAAATACTTTCTGGCATCCTCAAAGAGAAAAGTCAAGATGAGAATTTCCGATTCCATTGGAAATGTGACAAGCAGAAAATAATTAATCTCTGCTTTGCAGATGATCTAATGATTTTTTGACATGGGGACATCCTTTCTCTTAATCTCATCAAAGAAGCTCTCGATGACTTCTATATTCTCTATGGTCTAAAGGTCAATACATCGAAAGTCACATATTTTTCTCTGGAATTGACCATCACCTAAGAACGAATCTGATGCCTATCTTGAACTTCCTTGAGGGATCTCTCCAAGTGAAATACATGGGTGTTCCTCTTTTCACTGGTAGGCTTACTCACACTGATTGTCGGCCCCTTTTGCACAAAATAACCTCTCGTATTGATTCATGTACTTCCAAGCATCTTTCCTATGCGGAAAGACTCCAGTTAATCAAATCGGTCCTTTTTGCAGGACAGGTTTATTGATCTACGATATTCATTCTTCCTTCTAGAATAATTAAAGAGCTAAGCCAATACCTTCTTCGTTTCCTGTGGTTTGGCTCTACTATGAAAATTCATAGGGCCAAAGTGGTGTGGTCCACTGTTACCACTCCTTATAAAGAGGGCGGCCTTGGGATCCTAGAACTAAAAATTTGGAATCAGGAGGCTGTCCTTAAGCACCTTTGGTCTATTGTTAGTAATCAGAACCATTCAATCTGGTATGAATGGATTAAAACCAAAAATATTAAAAATAAAAGTTTTTGGAATGTTTCTATTGGCTCTTCCCCCTCTTGGATATTGAGGAAAATTCTCCATCTTCGCAATTTGGCTATTAATTTGTACAAGATGGAAATTGGAAATGGAAGAACCACTTCTCTCTGGCATGACCTGTGGCTCCTCTCAACGCCTTTAGCAATCCACTACGGCCCTGACATAATCTGTGATTCTCGTTTGGGAAATAATCTAAAAGTTTCTGACATCATCTCAAATGGAGAATGGAAGTGGCCTTCAAATTTGAGATCGGCTAGGGCCCGAATTCGTGCGCATCTGGAAGAAATCAACCATCTTATTATTTCTCTTCCCCATCCAAACATCTTATCGAGGGATGATCCTTTCTGGGTAACAAAGGATGGAGGCAACAAATTCTCGATTCAAGCCACATACAACACCATTCGTCAGTCTATCCGAGTAAATGGATGGGCGGGGGGTTAGTATGGAATAAATATAACATTCCTTGTCACTCATTTATATCTTGGCTTTCTTTACAAGGTAAAGTTGTCACCAGAGACTAGCTCATTAGTTGGGGTAACAACACCCCTGCTACTTGTGCCTTTTGCAACTCTGATCCGGAATGTATATCTCATATCCTCTATGAATGTAGTTTCGCTCAGAATATTTGGTTTTTTATTAGTATCAAACTTGGCTTCCCATTCCATCCCTTTTCTTGGCAATCTTGGATCCTCGAGGCGTCAAGATGGTCTAATGCTCGAGACCATTGTATTTGGCGCACTTGTTTCAACGCGGTCATTTATCATGTTTGGAAAGAACGGAATTCAAGATTATTTGGATCCTCCCCAGCCATGGCTTCTATGATATCTTTTAAAATCTTATCGGATCTCCGATATAGATTCCATGGAACCAAGATTGGCATGACAAAGTAGTATTACCAAAATTTAATAATTCCTTTATCTCTATTTTTGCAGGTCTTTCCAGTATAGTGTTGAGCTAAGGGCTTGGATTCCTAATTCGATCTTGGAGTCACCTAACAACCACCTAGTCATCACAGCATGTTAGTTGAGTTGCTTATGTTTTTCTATTTATCATATCTCCAGATTATGGCATCTAGACATTGTTATCTCCTTTGTTGTTATATTACCTCGGGGCATGCCCTAGAAAATTGTATGAAGTCTTTCATTTATTTAAAGTCTTTTACACAAAAAAAACACGAACCCAAAACCATGGAAAACAAAATAAAAGAAAACGGGAAAGAAATGGACTCATCACGATGCTATTCATTCTTGGTAAAAAAAATAAATTATCTCAAGATTTTACAAGATTTTATTTGTTTTGTAACTATTTTTGTTTTTTAAAAAAAATCATTTTTAGGCTAAAAAACACTTGAAAATAATTTATTTAGGATAAATTTATAGTAGAAGAACATTTCAAAAAAAATTCCAAAATATAGTTAAATTCATTTAAGAAAACAAATTTTTTTTATTTTTAAAAAATTTTATTGCTATTTTTCATTTCTTGGTAGTTAATGAAATATGTGAGAAACTAGTCGTGGTGGGTTCACTACAAACATGATAAGTTATATGACCGGAGAGCTACGTATGCCATTAA
Source organism: Limnanthes douglasii subsp. nivea (assembly GCA_036936605.1). Lineage (NCBI taxonomy): Eukaryota > Viridiplantae > Streptophyta > Magnoliopsida > Brassicales > Limnanthaceae > Limnanthes > Limnanthes douglasii. Next base: position 95,508,006 of record JAUPFV010000005.1, read on the forward strand.
CAAAAGCAACTAATACTCTCATAATTTTGGCGGAGTCGCGGCCTTAACTCCTTTGCTTGGTGCTTTTCTAGCCGATTTTTTTACCGATTCTAGGTCATCGATAATCAGTCATCTATCAAATCTATCCAATTGTATATAATTTTTATTTTCTCACTTTATATTTTATTTTATTTTATGACACCAAAAATGTATTTAATCTTATATTATTTAAAACAGGGGATAATAAATTCTGACAGTTTCTGCGGTCGTTCCACAACTCCGACCACCACGATAATATATTATCGAACAAGTCGGAGAGTGTGGAGTTCACATTTTTTAGAATATATTATGATTAGTGGGTCTAAAGGGCGGACCCTTTTATTTGATAAATTGAAAAAATTGAAAGTAACAAAAGCGAGAAATATCCCTCCAAAATTACAAAGGGACACAACCAAACCCTAACCTAAGGATTTAATGACTTAACACTAAGAAAACATCAAACACTTAGGCTGCCACCCTTAGATCAAAACATCACCAAAACACTCGAATCATGAGACACAAGAATCCCAAGCCATCCAATTCAGCAAATCCAGCCAATAATTGGAGCAAGCATGAGCCTTTGAACAACAACCACTATCCAAGAGAACAACAGCCACCAGCCATCACGCAAACAGCCACAAGGACTTCACAAGCACCCTCCAAACACACAAGCTTTGACCGACATTCGAACAACAACCATCAGCATCACATCCATCAAAAGCAATCAATCAATCGCACACAAGGACTTCACAAGCACCAATCTTTCGAACAACATCATCAATACCACTAACCAAGAAGCAGCCACCAACCAGCTAGCAAGCAGTCACACAGACTTCACAAGCTTTGACCAACATTCGAACAACAACCATCAGCAACGGATCCATCAAAAGCATCTGAAGGACCTATAATCAGAACTTGCAAACAGACTCAATCTGGAGTGTTAATATAAGGTAAACCAAGACTTTCGAATATTAGAATAAATTTCAATGTAATAGGAGCAGTATCAAACACATAATCAACTTTGAACTTGCATTTTAAAGTCCATCATGCCAGCCAGTCGTCTGCGATTGATGTATTTGAATGATAAGGCTATTATGAAAATTCATATAAATTTGAATTTGAAACATTAATTCGAATTTGAATTTTGGTCAATTTTGTCATTCGAAATTTTAACCATTTTTGGACATCAAACTGTTTTACAGTTTAAGAATTTTGGTTGAATAAATTAGTAAGATTATATGAAAAAAGAAAATCACAATAAAAATATGGATTCTGAATGTTCAATAGAAAAGCTTTGATTTTATCCGGTTGAAAAGTTTGGAGAACCACCAAAATAATTTCAATCTCAAATTGCTAAAACAAAACTTCAGAGTTTATCCAGAAATCTCTAAACAATATTCCCAACAAAAGATAGAAATTATCTGTTCTTGTTTTGTGAAGAGATTTGTACGAAGATGTTATTGTTTTAGGATTTGTATGAAGATTGATATTATATGTTCTTGTTTTGTGAAGAGATTTGTACAAATACGTTATTTTTTTATGATTTGTATGAATATTGAAATGAAGAGCTTTCTTGTCATCTTTAAAATAATCCATAATCAAGTATTAAATTATTAATGGAACTATGGTATCATCGTCTTAAAAGTATTTTGCATGAAAGCAAGATATATTTATCGTCAAGTTTTGAGATGAAGGATTTGGAGGAAGCTGATAGGCTTGTTGGTATATGTATGCCATGATTAGCACTAGGCTGGATATTGCCTTTGTTGTTGGAAAGATTAGCATGTATGCACCAAATCCTAATTTACATCATTGACAAGGTTTGAATAGAGTATTCAAGCATTTGAAAGGAACTGTGGATTATGGTTTGACTTATACTGGATTTTCTTTTTATACTTGAGAGATATTCAGATGCGAGTAATATTTCAATATAGAAGACCTATATTCCACGAGTGGATCAGTATTTATACTTTGGGGATGTGATATCTCTCGGGCATCTAAGAAACAAACTTGTATTACTGATCCAATAATGGAATCAGAGTTTGTGGCATTAGCAACGACTAGTAAATAAGCAGTGACTAAGAAATTTAATGTATGAAATTCTATTACGGCCAAACCGATATCACCTATATTTATCAGATGTGATAGTGAAGATGCATTAGCCAATGTTGATAGACAAGTTTATTAAGGTAGGTCTAGACACCTAGTTGTTAGACAGAATATGATTCGTGAGCGCATCACGCATAATATTATTTCAATAGAGTTTGTGAGAACTTGATATAATTTAGCCGATTATTTAACCGAAGGGTTGAGTAAAGATCTTGTGCACAATCGGTTATTGCGATGGGATTAAAGTCCATTTTAAATATCTCATGTTAAGATACCTAATTCCCATCTAATATGACATTAGGTGCTGAATTCAATGTGGAAAGCTTAACATCTAGAGATTAGAACACATTAGTAGTATTATCCCAAAGTATTGTGGAGGTTGAATTTTATCTTCTTAATATCTCTTTTGAAAAATTGCATATGCATGTGCAAGACTAAAAGATCTACCTATTTAAGTATGACGTTTAGCCCCTTCAAGAAGTTAAAACTTTGCTATGATATGCTTAAGAAGGATAATGACACAAGGCTAGTAAAAGATAGTGTCAAGTAAGAACATTTGAGAATGTAAATTTATGTGTGTATTATCTTCGAGTATTCATTATGGATAGTAAAGGTTCAATCCTTAATGATACCTTGACATTCGAATATTTGAAATGTGTAATATTCTAATATGAAATTCAATCGTCATGATATATCATTTATGCATAAATTTGTTATTTGTGTGATTCTATTTTAGTTAATCGTGAATTCCACTAAAATGGGGGAAGATTGTTGGATATTTTAGTGTAATTGGATGAACTAGTCAACCAATGTAGTCTTAATATATTATCGAACAAGTACACGTTTGTTAGAATATATTATGATTAGTGGGTCTAAAGGGCGGAGCCTGGTTGTGGTTAAATTTATTTGAATGATAAGGCTATTATGAAAATTCATAAAAATTTGAATTTGAAGCATTAATTCGAATTTGAATTTGAATTTTGGTCGGTTTTGTCATTTGAAATTTTAATCGTTTTTTGACATCAAAATGTTTTTTACTGTTGGAGAATTTTTCTTGAATAAATTAGTATGGTTATGTGAAAAAAATCACAATAAAATATAGATTCTGAATGTTCAATAGAAAAACTCCAAGTTTATTTAGTTGAAAAGTTTGGAGAACCACCAAAATAATTTCAATCCGAAATTGCTAAAACAAGACTTCAGAGTTTATCCAGAAATCTCTAAACAATATTCCCAACAACTATCAATTTTATACGTGTCGTTGTGGCTGACTTCGTTAGGGTCGGGAAGGATCCGATCCTGTGTTGCTGCATTCGGGGCGGATCAATTAGGCGAGACGGATGCTAAAAAATCAACGAAAACGTGGTCTTATTTTAATTGGTATTATTTTGCAATGGGTGCATTTATGGTTTTTGCCGTGACTGTATTGGTTTATATTCAGGACAATATTGGTTGGGGTTGGGGATCTGGTGTTCCAGGTATAGCTATGTTTTTTCAGTTTTCTGGTTTGTTGTAGGGTACCGACTTTACCGACAATTGGATCCGGTCGGAAGTCCGTTTACCCGATTGGTGCAAACGATCATCGCTGCTTTTAGGAACATGAATTCCGCTATGGTTGATGATCATCGGTTGCTGTATAAGGTGATATTAATGTGGAACGCTATATCACACTAATAATATGAGGTGATATTAAAAAAATTAATTTATTAAGAAAAGATAGATAATTTTAAATTTTTGTAATCATCAAGATGTAGATTTTGTTCTTAATTTGTAAGAGCATGTACATGTGTTGTCACCAGGGTTTTTGGTTTTTTTTATGGAACGAAAAGGGAGCAAAGAATTAAGCCTACGCACCAAATCCCATAAACTTTTGGTTTTCGTTGGTTTCGATTTCGTTTTGTTTTCATTCGGGTTGAATAGTTTGTTTTCAACTACGTTTATAAAAATTGAAAAATAAAATAAAATAAATTTTTTTAATGTTTATTTAAATAACTGACATAGAAACTATAGTTTAAATTTTGATTATTTTTAAATTAATTTTTATCTAGTAATTTTGAAACTAATATAATCTATAAAATATAAACTACTTAATTCCTATATGTTTAGCGGTTTTATTAATTTTGTATTGGACAAGGCTATATTGGGATCTCATTTGGCTATAATGAGACTCCAAAATCAGATTATTATTTTTTAATGTGGAATGTCCATTTTACCCTTCATATATAAGCCCAACTTTGTAAGAAAAAACCAATTTTTTCATACTTCTCCCTTAAGCTTTCTCTCTCTAAAATCACAAAAAACTCTAAAAAACCATGGATTTGAGTGATTGGAGTGAAGGTTTGAGCTGCAATATCGATGATTTTGCATCGGAGGAGGAGGAGCCGTTGTCGGACCATTTGCAAACCCAAGATGTGGTGATTTTTTGTTTTTTTAAAGTTTATGTGCGAATATAGCGTTGGTAGCGCTACATACTGGATGAACTACGAACCCAGGGTTCGCAGTTTGGCATGAGAGTTTTTGCAAAATCGTGAAAAGGTTGTTCGCAAATCCGTCAAATGGACAAACAGCTTGTTCGCGATTTTTCCAACATAGCGAACACCACGTTTGCAGATATACCAAATGGACGAACAACGAACACGCAATTTCACCAAAGACACGCGTGCGGTGCGCGCAATTTGTCGAAACCGTCGAATTAGTTATACGCGATTTTCCTGAAAAATCGAACTTCGTGTTCGCGAATATGACGTGTTTTGCAAATTAAATGATCGGTTACAATTACGTATGTTTTCATATAATTGCATCAATCGCATATGCAGGTTCCGGATCAACCGCCATGTTCGATGGCCGATTACACGGAAGTGTTTAGTACGGACACCTTCTTCACCAAAGTCGATTTGATTGATCAGGCCGAGTCCGAAAGTATAAAACTAGGATTCAAATTTTTGTAATTTTGTAATTTTGTAATTTTGTAATTGTGTAATTTTACTATTTTGTAACTTTCCCGAGTCCAAAAATCATTTTTGTTTTTACCAACATTATACATTAGTCATTTGGCTCGAATAATTCGAAAATTTGTGGGAAACAAAACTCAATTTTTTTTTGAAAAAACTACTTCAAAGTAGCCTAAAATGGTCACAATTTTGACATTTTCACGTTTATTTACTTCTTGGGTCCGAAACGTTTTATTTTTTTAACCATCATTATACGTTAGTCATTTTCACTCGAATGATTCGAAATTTGTGGGGAAAAAAGAAAACTAAAAAAATGTTCAAAAAACCACTTCAAAGTAGCCTAAAATGGTCACAATTTTGACATTTTCACGTTTATTTACTTCTTGGGTCCGAAACTTTTTTTTAACCATCATTATACGTTCGTCATTTTCACTCGAATGATTCGAAATTTGTGGGAAAGAATAATAATTTAAAAACACCCTAAAAACTACTTAAAAGTAGCTTAAAGTTGTCAGACATGTAAGGATAACGTAATCTGAATAGGCGACTAATGTTGTGACACATAATATATACAAAAATACACACATATCCAAGATCATTATTACAGCCCACATGGTTTAAAGCAGGGTCTCATTATAGCTAAGGACAATTCTGCATTCGAAAGGGTATGAATATCGCTATAATGAGACCCTATCCAAATATTAAACACCCACCAAAATTGACTCGCCCCCTATAAAATAGGACACACAATCTAGAAAAATACGACACTTGGCCAACATATAGCATTCAAAAAAATATAAAACTCGTTAACGTTTACATATGGAGTTTACGGCGGACGAAGACTACCACATACTTCAAGCTGTGAAGATTGCACGCCAGATGCTGGGGGAAGATACCAACGATCAGTTTTTCGAGCGTGTCATATGTATGATGTATATAAACTACGGACTTTTAGGTACAAGAGGTATCGTTGTGCGTACTCGTGAGCAGATCAAACGCAGATACAATTTTTGCAAGCCAATACAGCATTTGTGCTTCTTGCCATCGTTAATTAAGCAAGAACCAGCTTCCGTCTGGAACCTGAGCTTGATAGACTACATCACAAGGGATATGGTAGCAATTCTATAGGACAAAATTATTGCAAGGGGTGTGGATGACGTGGAATACAAACTTAGATACGACTAAGCCTTCCACTTATGTTATTTGACGTTGTTATTTTCTTAGCGGTTGTTATTTGAAATTGTGATTTTTCTTATTAGTTGTTGTTTGAAGTTGTGATTTTCGTATTACTGGTTGTTAAGTTAAGTTGTTATTTTTCTAATTAGTCGTTGTTTGAAGTTGTGATTTTCGTATTAATGGTTGTTAATTTAAGTTGTGATTTTTCATATTAGTTGTTGTCTTAAGTTTTTATTGTTCTTATTAATTGTTGTCTTAAGTTGTGGGTACCAAATAAAAACTACAAAACATGGTAATGGAAACTAAAACAAGTTATAAAATTAACTTAAACAAACAAACAATACATAACCTACAAAATGCAAACAATTAAAAACATAGCATAGTGCTCAATCGTCGAAGTCATATCCAAAGTTGTCGTCAGATTCAATCCCCTCTTCCCTCTCAGTAATCCTATTTTGAAGATACGCGACCATATCCTTAGTGATGTAGTCTACCACCATCATGTTCCAGACGACAGCTGCTTCTTGCTTAATTTTAAATGGTAGAAACAACAAACAATCCATTGGTTTGCGAATAATGTACCTCTCCTTGATTTGGTCACAGTTACGCACAACAAAACCTTCAGTTCCTAAACGATCGTAGTTGTAGTACATATTACACAAGACCAGCTCGAAAAATGCATCGCTACTATCTTCCTCCAACTCTCGGAGGGCAAGTTTGACTGCCTCGAGCAAATGGTAATCTTCATTAAGGGTAAACTCCATTGGTTAAACTGTTTATGTTTGAGGAGTGCTTAACGTCTATTTATAGGCTCGTGGTTGTTTGGGCGGGAAGTGCATTAAACGCGGGTGTTTTTTGAGGCAATTTGTGTAGGTGTCTCGTTATAGCGAGACACCTTGTAATGGAAGTTATGCTATAATGAGACCCCTACTATTATTGTACTGCAACATTTGAGTACTTTTGTCAATATTAGGTGTCGCAGATTCTTTCGTCAAGTTGGATTACGTTATCCTTATCTTACAAGTGTCGTTTATTGATAGGTTTACTTGGATTACGTTATTGATAGGTTTCCCGCCTCAAAAGGTTTTACGCGGGAACAAAAACACCATTTCCCGCTAGTTATTTTAGAATTGAACCACCGACTTCGAGTCTATAAATACTAGAATCTGCCTATGAAACTAAACATTTAAGTGATAAAAATGGGCGATTCAGGATGGATCGTGCATGGAGATGCAAACCTCCTAAACGCATTTGACTTCGTCAGAGGTACAATGCAAGATGAGATTCTTGGTTTCATCGATGCGGTATTGTGCAGAATGTTCTTCAACAACAGTAGGGAGGCATCCTGTCCAGGATGTTTAATGCCCCGACCACGCGGATGCGAAGAAGTGTTCGATAGGTTAGCTTATCTTAAAACAGTGACTATACAGATTGAGTCACTGGCTTACGAAGTCCGAAGCAATGCCCGAAATTTATTCAACATGGGAGTCCAAAATACAATTACGGAGGAGATGGTGTCATATGCGATGCAGCAAATTGAGCAAGAAATAGCCGACGCAATAGCGAGCGTCGTTGATACTAACTCAATTCCCCAAGGAAGTAGTGATGAAGAGGAATATTCATTCGAAAAATGCTTTGAGTATGGAATGAACTATCCGTCTCTATAAAACTAAGTGTGCAATGCTAACTCAGGGTTAGCTTATCTATCATTTGTTTTAAGTTATTTGCTTATGTATTTCTAATTATGCAATGCTTTTGATTAAAGTGTAATGTTTTAATGGAATCGGCATATTAAGAAGTTTAAGTGTTATTGTTGTTAAGATACACATCCAAACAAAAGCAACTACCGAAGTAACAAAATCAATTCCCTAAAATCATATCAACGAAAGTAAAAACTGAAGTAAAACAAAAAGTAAACATCCAAACAAAAGCAACAACTGAATAAACAAAAGAAATTCCCTAAAATCATATCAACGAAAGCAACAATTGAAGTAAAACAAAATCTAGTACCAAACAATCGTCCTAGTAGTCATATAATATAAATGCAGTCAATCGACATGGCGGTACTGGTGCACCAAAAGCGAACACTCTTGCATCTCCGGACGTATCTCCTCCATACTCATCTCGTCCTCTCTCGAATATCCATCAATCACACGATCGCACATGTCATACAGTCGTGCCTGATATGTCATCGCACTCGGGGTCTCTGGAACATGGGAACCAGATGGACCGACCACACTAGGATCAAGCAGGGTGTACCATAGGTGGTCACGGATCCATACGTCATACAAAGAGGTCGTACCATGACCATCTATAACATATGTGTCACCACGAATCCTCACGTCAACAACTTGTGACTACCAGGCTATCCATGTGGCCTCATCCCACAAAAAGCGCGTGTTGACACGCCTCCTCCTATCTGCTGGTAAAACAGCCCGCAACGCCGGTGGTATGTCCTGAATGTGCCCTAGCTGTCGAGCGCCCAGAAGTGGATAGTACGCCTCAACTATGTCGAAACCCTTCAGCGTGTGGTCAATCAAAGCCACATCCTTGAAAGGGAAATCATCACGCATCATGCGGTAAGGCATGAACCAAACCTACAATATGTAAGTTAATAATGTTTTAAAAACTATAAGTAATAATAAATTAACGATACGGAAACAAATGTAACAAATAATTGTAACTCACATTTTTCTCCGTCAACGAAACCAGTATCTGTCGGATGTTGATACGAGTCTCATCATCAGCAAAAAATGATTTCGGTACATATCGACACATAGTCAGCATAGAAGACTCATAGAGAGTGTTGACCGTAGTCAAATAGGAGGAAGTGATCGTATATCCACGGCTCTAACAAGGCAATAAAACCGGCAATCCCCAAAGTGGTGTGCATCGACGACTTTCCTAGATGGTGATACAGCTGAGCTAGTATATACTGGCCCCAGTTGTATCTAACAGACGTCCTTTAATGCTCTACAAACTGCAAGTAATCCAACGATATACTATTCCCCGTCTTGTTCAACAAAATACAACAGCCCAGCAAGTAGAGTAGATAACCCCTAGTGACACACTCACACATGGTATCATCCATAAAATGGGGCTGCATGTACTCCTCACGTAAAAACTGTAAAACAAACAAATCTACCATTACCCCATGTTACGCCCTAACTCAGTCCTAAGTGTATCCTCGGGTATACCTAATGCCATAGAATACCATGCCAAACACTGTCCATTACTAAGAAATGACTGAACCACGAAATCATCACCTGTGACCGGCAGAGCAGTAATAACGTGAACGTCGTCTAACGTCACCGTCATCTCACCGAAACAGAAGTGAAAGTTGTTCGTCTCCGAATGTCACCTCTCGAGAAAAGCATCTACCAGGTGTACGTTGGTACTCCAACGCTCCAAGACATCGGTGAGGGGACCGAAGCAAGACATCATAACCTGACGTCTCACCCTGCTATGCCCAATAAGATCCCATGCACGATGGATACCGTACATCGAGTAGCACCGCGACGGCCGACGAGCCTACATAAAACATAAATAACTTAGACATAATACAAAAGACCATACGCCTTACTTTAAACCAATCATTACTTACCTCTTCTCCAAAGACGTTGTATGCCTCGGGCTGTGAGTAGTGTAGATATAGAGCAGACACATGCAGATTCACCTTCCAAAATTGCTGATCCAGCGTCCCAAACGTATAGGACATAGTAGGGGCTGGAGTCGAAGCGCTAGGCCTACACCTTACAGACCGTGACCGTGACTGTGAAACAACCTCCTCCTGCTCGCTATCACTGCCCGAGCCTGAATGTCGAAGAGGTGTATGCTGTGAGCGAGGCATGCTGGAATACAACAAATAAAATCATTGTGAATAGACAAATAAATTTGGGAATAAAAACAACATAATGTGACAAAACAGCCAAAATCGCGAACTGTTCATCCCCAGTTTTTGTGAAATTGCGAACAGACAGTTCGCAATTTCACCAAAATAGAGAACTGTCTGTTCGCAATTTCACAAAAATAGAGGATGAACAATTTTAGTGAAATTGCGAACAGACAGCTCGCTATTTCGGTGAAACTGCGAGCTGTCTGTTCGCAATTTCAACATTCTTGGTTGTGCGAAATCGCAAACAACCAGCATGCGAGCTTGCACGGGTTGCGAATTGGTTGTTCGCGATCCGTGCTAGTTGCTCGCGATTTCGCACAACCAACAACCCTAACCCTAGATCTAGAGTCCTACACAAAACCCACAAAAACAAACCAAATTCAACAAAAATGGTACCAAAACGTTCCTTATGCCTCGACTAACACGTATCTACAACTATTTTTTCAAAAAAACAACAACATATACATGAAAATCGGACTTTTGCGGCAGAACCCTAAACTCTAAATATCACTAAAAATACTAAAGTAAATTGCTTAAAAATTACATAAATAGATAAAGGATTCGTACCTTAACGTGTTTGTAATGTCGGATTTAAGAAATCTTGATTTTTTTTATGCTGGATTTTGAGAGCTTTTGGTGGACATAAAAGAGAAGAAGAGGGTTTGTGGCTGAAAATACTGATTTTATATCAAGGGTAAATGGGTCTTTTTGGAGTCTCATTATAGCCAAATGAAATCTCATTACAAAAAAGTTTCATTATAACTTGGGATCCCAATTTAACCTTACCTTTTGTATTTGGATTTTACCATTTCTTATGTTTCACCGATCCAATTTTAAATTTGTATTATGGGTTCGGGTTCAAATTGATCTTGCGAATGAATTTGGTTTTAAAATTGGTTTTAAAATCAACCATAAACCAAAAATTTGGATTTCCGGTTTGATATTATGGGATCTGTTCTCATTTTTAAAAACTAACACCAACCTACTTATTATGTACTGAGATATGAAAACAATAATTTTTTATAACTCATTTCCTAAGTAATAATAGCGAATTAATATGCAAATTTTTTTAATTTCATTTTCTTTTTCTCTCGTATTATTTTGGCTAACTATAATTTTTAACATATATAGACTGAAATTAAATAATATGTTAATAATACGTTTATAAATATTTTTTATATAAGTTTTAATATTATTATTATCTATACAAAAATTGGATTATTTTTAGATAAAAGTATCCATAAATACTTACTAGGTATGTAATATCGTTGTATCTATTTTTAGACTAGTTTCATAAAATATCTGCAATAATAACTTGGATAAATATACCCTCTAAAACCCACTTTTTCCATCTCATAAGCCTCATTTTTGGTTTCCAATTCCCTCCATTTTTACTTTTCTAATTTTGAGGAGAGAGAAACACGAAACCCGAGAGTAAACCAAAAAACCACCTTCAACACAACCGTGAACTAACCTTTCAGGCGACGATATCGTTGATTTTTTTAAAATTTCCTATGTTAGTTAATGGTTGAAGACGTTTCGTGAGACCGTAGGGGTTATGTTAGTGTTGATGTTGATTTCGGAGCAGGCCGATAAAGCACAAAGTGGTTCGTCGATTGTTTTACATGAATCGCAACCTTGCCCTGAAATGTTGGCCATATCTAGCAATGTGTGCAGTTCAGCAAGTATTGGCATCATACGTAGAGTAATGCATGTAATGTTGTATATTTCTAGCAATGTATGCACTATGTGCTGCAACGTCTAGCAATGTCACTATTATGTCTACACTAACATGCAACATGTCTAGCAATGTCTGCACTGAATATGCAATATGTCTAACAATGTGTATAGGTTAGTTGATGTTTTTTGTTTCGTTAGTGAAACCCGTAGAGTGTTTGGTTGATAATGTCTAGGATTATGGAAAGTTTTTTGTGATATGCTGGGATGATTGCGATATGTGTTACTACTGCGATATAAGGATTATGATTAAGTTTACTCGAAATTGCGATATATGCAGGCAAACATGACTAAAACGGGCGTATTCTACAGATCTGGCTCAGTCAATATAATCAACTTTCTAAGACGAAATACAATTACAGCAGAACACATAGAAGCTGCCAAAGACACCCTGTTCTCTACGTTTCTGAAAACATCGTTTGACGTAAGGAACGAGAATCTGAAGGTGAAAAAGTTCAACAACTTAATCGAGGAAATTTATAGTTTTTATGATGTGAAAATGAAGGCTTTCAAGATAGTCCATAAGTATGTTAAGCTAACTACGAATGATGTGAAGGCCATATTTTGGCTGAAACACAGGAACGAGGAGATGCCTATGAATAAAGAAGGAGCCTTTATCTCTCGGTACGCTGATGGAGCTGAGAACGATTCGGTGTTAATGCAGAATTATTTTTTGAGTCCCCGCGAAATAAGGAGCGGCCTGACGAACGAAAAATAAGTGTCTAATTCATTGATAAAGGTGAACTAATTCTTGAAATTTGTATTTGTTTTAAATTGATAGTGCAACACATTTGTATGTTGTTAGTTTTTTACATGTATCAAGCAATGTCATCGTAGTCTATCTAGTAATGTACATTATATGAGTATCTGTTTTGAATTGTTATTGCAGTATGTTAGTATGATGTTATTTTTTTTACATGTATCTAGCAATGTCATCGTAGTCTATCTAGCAATGTCATAATAGGCCTATTTGTTTTGAATTGTTGTTGCATTATATTAGTACGCTGTTATATTTTTACATGTATCTAGTAATATCATTGTACTCTATCTAGCAATGTCATAATAGGAGTATTTGTTTTGAATTGGTGTTGCAGTATATGAGTATGATGTTATTTTTTTCCAGCTTTCGATAGAGAAAGAAATCAGTGACGGAGGGGAGGACGAGGCAAAGGAATTTGCTCGTCTGTTGATACTTTTCATATGCTCGACACTGTTCGTTTCAGTTTCAGGCGATGTAGTGGGTTGGACCGCAGTATTCTATGTGGAGGATCTGGAGAAAATAAACGACTATGAATGATCTGGAGCTATGTTTGAAAAGTTGCAGAAGTCACTTTACAAATGTATTAAGGTCGGGATCCCGGTAGAGTGATCAGATGCACTGCTCTTCTATTTGTACGGACGATGGCTTATGTTATTACGTTAGTGTTTAAAACCATATTTGAATGTTGTGTCATTTTGTATGCAACCTTTTTAATGAAGCATAGTTTCATCGACGTTGAAATACTAAGGCCCAACATAATCCCTAGGTGTTATAAGTAGTGGGGATTTGAGGGGAAGGAGTCAACTTTTGAAATGATCCAGATGGTCAGCCAACTTAAAGACGCACAGGTAAGATAAATATGAATGGGTATCTAATGGTATTGCTACTAAGCATCTAGCAATGTTTGGATTTAACTTATCTAGATATGTATCAAAGTATAACCTATCTAGCAGTGACATAGAAGCCCTAAATCGCAGCTAGTTGACGTTTATTATCTAGCAACTGCAGATTCAAAGCAATCGCAATCCTTGGACCCTGAGTAGGAAATAATAGTAATTCATAACTCGCAGCCATGATTAAATTGTTGTGAGGCAATCATATTTGTGTATCTGAATGTCTAGATTTTGGAGAAAATGAATTAGGGGGGGCTCTGAAGGTGTTGCAGAAACCACTGAGGCAAGGAGTCGGAAAATAATGAAGTTTGTTGCAAACAGAACTGTAAGAATACAGAAGAAATTATCCATGATGAGGCTGAAACAAGTCGTAAAAGGGGATTGAACATTGAGATTGAGGACAACATAACACCCTCAGCAGCAGGAGAGAATTATGATGTTATGCTGCGTGAATTCATGGCAAAGAAGAAGTCGACTGCAACAAAAGCCAACAGGTTGAAAAAGAAAGAGCACTGTAGGTCAAGTTTTCCATGTTTTAGGGGACTGTCAAAGTCGGTGCTACGTGACAAGTGGGTGCTGAAACCAGATGGTGAACCACTACAGATTCAACCAAAGACATTGAAGAATCAACTATTGGGATGGTGAATGCAGGCCCAAAAGTCCTAGTGCCAGAATCTGGCGTTCAGAAGGTGGTGGAGAAAGTGGCTGAAGATGTAAATTGATCTCAAAATCGTTAAGATTCATCAATATTTAGTATTATGTTTTGGTATGTTTTGAAGTATTCTAAGTCTAGGTTTGATAATGAATAAGATAGATTGTTGTTTTTCAAAAATGTTGTTTTGACAGTGTAAGAAAAGTTTAAGACTTGAAATGGTTTTTTGTATTTTGTATCATGACTTTCATTTTTATATGATACATATATGTCGCAAAAATTGCAATCACTAATAATACAACCTTGAACTAGGTGGGCTTTATATGAAAACATTGGTTAAAATAATAATACATGAATCAAAACAAATCACATTAAGTATTTAGGTTGCAATCGCAACATTGAACTAGGTGGGCTTTTTTACGAAAATCGTTTGTGCTGATATCTATCAATGTCAGCTGGGCGTAAATCGCAACCATTTGAATAACTAATCTAGCAATGATTTGTGCACTAAAATCGTAATGCATATGGGTAACTTTATTGTCTTATATTATTAGGGAGTGCAAGAAAGACACATAACAGGGTTGTAAGAAAAGTGTCAATCTATTGTACCAATGTTGTTGTACCATGGTGTAGAACAAACAACAAAGTGTGAACAAGTATCACAAGCAGTGTCTCCCGTTAAGGTTATTCCAATTCGTAACGAAGAACAGCAATCCGCAATAAAGACTGAAGTTATTACGCACGATGAAAGAGTAGAAGAAGTAAAACAGGTCGGGGGAGATATATCTGAGAACCTGCAGATAGGGACAGATAAGTATGCAACACCCTTATAAGATAAAGCAGCATCTAATGCACTGCTTACCGTTGGTTGACGAATATTTTGTAGCCTGCACGCAATCCTTTTATGAATAATGTGACAAGGCTGTCGCAAATTCAAATGAGAAGACACGTACTTTGGAATCCATCAAGGAAGATCAAACAAATCTCGAAGTAAGTGGATCTTTGTATTACCGTAGCCGAAAAAAGTAATGTTAGGGAATCAATTTGATATATTATAGGTGCACGCTGATGAGTTCCCAAGGTGGAACTTACTTAGTCAGACGTAGGTGGGACAACCATAGGTTACGTACGAAGATTGGCCAAAACATACAGCGACGACGCAACTCATAGATGTCAGTGAGTACAACAAGATGTTGAAAATAAGTAGAGAAGAAGAACATGAAGATCCAGAAGTATGGTACTTGCTAATGTCAGAGTTCTCATATAGGAATGCCATTAGTGTGAGCGAGATAATGGAACTCCCGAACCAAACTGAAATAGAAGTGTTAAATTAAAGGTATTCTATCAATGTTACATTAATATATCTAGCAATGTCTAATTAGTCCACCTAGAAATGTTACAATAGGGTATCTAGCAATGTCCAAGTATAATATTTACTGGTAGGGAATCTAGCAATACAATCTGATGAGTCCGGATTTTATCACCATTCTTTATAAGAGCCGGACAGGGGCAATTCGGACAACCTTTACCTAACCAGACAGGATCGATTCGGACAACCTCCACTTACTGAACTGTCCGAACAAAACTAAATTATTAAGAACTTAATTACCTCATCACTAAACTAATTACTTGCTTAATTAAGAACTAGTGGGTCTTTAAACACAACCCGAAAGCCCATGAGGCCCAAAGATAAAGGTATAAATACCCAACCACCCACAGTAAATAATGGTAATGAAAATTAAATACAACCAGGTAGCTCAATTCTCCCTCTACATCCTACCCAAACATTAAATACTCTCAAAGTTCCACAAAACTCTAGACAAAAATTATAAACTTACCCTCAAACAAAAATAAATCACATCACCATCTATGTTGTTTACGTATATAGCGTTGTTTGTTTTTAATCATTGTTATTTACATGTTTTAAGCAATTAATTGTTAATTGATAGATCATAGATGCTTGGAGAGTCCATGTGAAAGGGTTTGATGATAAGTATTCATTTATGGTCAGGGATATTCAAACATGTGGAATTGCAACTGTAAGTGCATCAGGAATTATTTATGTTATTAAAAATAATCTACTTCTTATAATAATGTTAAAAATTACAGGAAACGCTGGCTATGAAGCGAGATATGTCAAACATTGTGGATAGAGTTTTTGAAACAATGAAACCGGACATATATGTTTCCCTTGTTCCTCTTTACACCATTAACAAGCCCGACGTCAACCACTGGATGTTGCTGGTTATTGATATCGGGAATGGGACTGCTAGTAGCTACAACTCACTGTTGCCATGGAGCAAACATATTACAGATAAGACGAGTAATATAGCCGATGACGTGGTAATAATTTATATGCTATAAATATATTTATTTACATCTTGCAATAGCTACCAATCTAGTTTGAATGAATCTTAGGGAGTCAGCAATGTATGATCTTGCAAATGTTTCTAGTCATTCAATGTATCTAGCAATGTGATATTAGACTTATAGTCCAACTGATATTTCCCTGTATCTAGCAATTTATCCTTTATGTATCCAGCAATGTCTCATGAATGTATCTAGCAATACCAGAAACCATATCCAGCAATGATATAGTCTCCTAAATCGCAATGTTTAAGGGGTTCTTTTTTTTTATAGTTGGCCTACTGCGTCAAGAAAAAATACATACCTGTTGTGAAGGGTGGATATAAAATAAGGACAATGAGAGATATCCCACAACAAGAAAATGACAACCTTGACTGCGGGATTTTTGTTTGTGAGTACGTGAAACACATCATTTAGAAAGGGTATGTTCCTAAAGAATATTGAGAGGATATGCAAGATAGAAAGAGATCTGAAATATTTAAGCATTTCCTCAATGATTCAAAGACAAACTCGTAGCGCTAAGCTACGAGATGGAACAGGCGGCGGAAAATACAGAGAAAGAAGGACAAAAACAGAAAGATAGATAGCTCTAACCCTAGGTCAGAGTAAAAAAGACTTTAAAGAAAATCAAATTCTATTCAAAAAAGTCTGCGGCAAAACTAAGGTTCGAGAGCCTTTTATAAAAGTACTCGAAACCCTAGCCCAAAAATAGAGTTTTTTCCTTCTGCAATTAAATAAAGCTCAGTCCAATTTCAAAGTGATTGAAGATGGTTAAGTATTTTAATAAAATCCAAGAAAAATAGGAAAATGCAGAAAATTCACTAAAAGAGAAAAACGAGGGTTTAAACGATGTAATTTAGGGCATGGACTTCATCACGTTTTCTTGCTTTCAAAAATCGTTGGGCTTATTGATGCATTCAATTGGAGTGGTCGCAGTGCCTAATTCTGATACATGGGCCCCAAATAAGCCCATTTATGTTCGTCCAAAAGGGACATATAGCCATAGGCTCGTATAACTACATCATCCTCTCCTTCTTCGGAAGAATTCGTTATCATCCTCAACAGCATTGGTAAACGGCACCAGGTGCTTCACATTGAAAACATTATGGGTCTTCATGTGCCTGGGTAGCTTCAACCTGTATGCATTGGGATTAATAATTTCAATAATTTCAAACAAACCCACCTTCCTTGCAGCCAACTTATTATACTCGTGCGCAGTATAGCGATCCATGGTCAAAACATCCAATATAAAATCCCCCACTGCAAACTCCACCAAGGGGGCACTCCTTATCTGTGGCAACCTTGTACTTCTATGTTGTTTCCTCCAGGTGTTTGCGGGTGTTCTCATGGGTCTCCCATAGATCAGCAATGGTGTTCTCGACCTTAGCTGGAACCTTATCAAGCGTTGGGAAAGCTAAATCCATAGTACCCCGTGGGTTATAACCATAGACTACCATGAAAGGACTATACCTAGTACCGCGCTTGTGGTGCCTGTTTTAGGCGAACTCAACGTGATTAAGGTGAGAATCTCATGCTTTCAAGTTCTTAGACACCTCTGTGCGTAACATGTTACCTAAAGTTCGATTAGTTACCTCGGTTTGGCCGTCTGTCTACGGGTTATACGCGCTGCGAAAATTCAGCTTCGTGTTTGTAAGGTGCCACAAACTCCTCAAAAAATGCCCAACAAACCTCGTATCGCGATCGTAAGCAATATTCGAGGGTAGAAGATGTAATAAGTAGACCTGACAAAAGTATAAATTAGCAACATTCACAGCATCTGTGGTTTTCTTCTAGGCAATGAAGTGGGCCATATTAGAAAACTTGTCAACCATTACAAAAATGGAATCATTACCTCTATGTGTTCTTGGCAGCCCAGAATCAAAATCCATGCTGACGCTTCGCCACGGTCCTTCCAGCATTGGGAATGGTAGGAATAGGCTTGCGTTGGAGGATGTACCTTTTGCCACTTGGCAAACCCGACAACCAGTTACAAAATCAGATAACATCTCTCCTCAAATGCGGCCAGAAGAACTGACTGGATACAGAGTGAAGGGTTTAATCTCTACCCTCATGTCCCTCGTTGTGTCTCTCCTGTATAATCAATAACCTCAAACTGCTCTCAGGAACACAAAGTAAATTACCTTTGAAGAGGTAACCGTTGCTGACTGTAAAATCTTTTCTCAAACCTACACTGACATCCTCTAGAATAAGACCAAAATATGGATCGATAGCCAGTAGATCCTTCATCATCTCGAATCCTACAACTTCTCCTTCCATACGAATCATCATGTTGTGTTGGCTCATTGCATCAGCTACACGGTTAACTTCCCCCGAAGTATGCTTAAATAAAAAGGTAAATTCTTTAGTAAATGCTACCCAACGTGCATGGCGCGAAGAGAGTTTCTCCTGACTCTGAAGATGCTTTAAAGCATCATGATTGGTGTACAAGACAAAATCATTATAGGCCAAGTAGGAACTCCAGTGCTTCAAATCTCGTACAACTGCCTAAAATTCCTTGTCGTAGATACTCTAGTTAAGTTTAGCTCCACTTAACTTCTCGCTGAAGTATGCTACATGGCGGCCTCGTTGGCTGAGTACAACTCCAATTCTCAATCCAGATGCATCACAATGCAGTTCAAATCATGTAGAGAATTCAGGTAAAACCAGTATCGGTATAGTGGTCAGTCTTACCTTGATTTCCTCAAACGCCTGAGTTGTGTCAGCGTTCTAGCAGAATGTCTTGCCCTTCATACACTCTGTAATAAGAGTCATGATAGTGCTGAAGTTATGTATTAAACGTCTGTAAAGGAGACCAATCCGTGAAAAGAGCAGACTTCAGTGATGGAAGTCAGAATATCCCAGTCTCGCATGACTGCCACATTCGTTTGATCCATTCACAACCCATCTTTTGACACGACATACCCCATGAAGATGATCGAATCTGTCATAAAACAACATTATCAAGTCCCCCTATAAAACTCGTCTCGCCTCAAAACAACCAAAACTTTGCGTAAGTGTTGGAGATGCAGCTCTTCCGTGGTATTATATATAAGAGTATCATCAAAGTACACAATAATAAATTTTCCGATGAATGGGAGAAAAACCTGGTTCATAACCCGTATGAACGTGCTAGCAGTATTAGAAAGACCGAATGGCATTACCATCCATTCAAACAGACCTTCTCGGATCTTAAAGGCTGTTTTCCACTTATCTCCCATACATATACAAATCTGTTGATATCCGCTCTTCAAATCCAGCTTCGTAAATATAGTAGCACCGTTCAATTGCTCAAATAAATCATCAAGACGAGGAATAGGAAACCGATACCTGACTGTAATTTGGTTGATAGCCCGGTTATCGACACACGTTCTTATTGAGCCATCCTTCTTTAGTGTTTATAGAGAAGGAACCGCACAAAGACTAAGAATCTCACGGATGTGGTTTTTTGTCAACAGTTCTTCCACCTTTCTGCAAAACTCTTCATGCTCTTTTGGGCTCATCTGATAATGCGGTCGGTTTGGTAGGCTAGCACCCTGTGCAAGGTCAATCTGATATTGGATATCTCTCAATGAGGAAGACCTGTACGTATAGTATCGAGAAAGACAATAGAAAACTTTGCTAATAGCGGTCGAACTCGCTCAGGTATACCAGCAAATGGATCTGTACTACATTCTTAAACCACCAAAAGATAGACAATCCATGTTTCATGAGCATGTTCTATAAACGCTTTTCAAACTAGAAAGTTCTTACCCGACTCCTTTGATACTGCAAGGGCAGGTTTTGGGGATACCTCTCTAGTTGGTGTTAATATGAACCTGACATTATTCCATATGAAACTGTAGCGGTTCCTGCTACCATCATATGTGACACTTCTATCATATTTCCAGGGTCGGCCTAGCAACAAGTGACACACATCTATCCCAATTCCTTCGCACCATGATTTATCCCTATAGTTACCAACCGAGAAATATACCAAACAAATTCTAGAAATATTTACCTCACTACCTTTCTTTGACCAGGAAAGCTTGTAGGGGTTTGGGTGGTCTTCTATTTTAAGGGTCAGCTTTTGCATAAATTCTTCAGAGATAAAATTTTCGCACCTCCCTGAATCAATAACGAATTTTCATACCTTTCCCCCAATAGTACAAGTCGATTGAAAAATATTATTTTGTAGCCAATCAGCCTTTTCACTTCTGGCTTTCGGCGTCAGACATATACGCCTTAAAACCAATGCCTGACCAATATCTCTTCCTGTAACATTATCCTCTGGAACCTCATCAACAACATCCTCTGGTTCCTCATCAAACCGTGGGTCACCCTCTAGGTAAAAATCAGTATTGTCAGCGAACAGACCCCTCGATTATTGTGGTTGTTGTTGTAATTTTGGACAGTGTAAAAGCAACGTGCCCTAGTTCATGACAACGGTAGCACCAGACCTGTGATGAAGTAACTATGCAACAAGGGACCTGCGAATTAGCACTTGTATGCATAGGAGCAGAAATTGGTACTCCTCGGTTAGGGCTTGGAACCGTCCTTTTTGGAAAAATCAATGGAGTCGTTATGGAAGTGCGCGCTGATGTGCTTCAGACACATTCACACGATCGAACATGTTCAGTTAATCCTGAAACTCCTGTCTCATCCCCCCTATATAGCAAGATACTACCTGATCTGATGAATCCGCAATATCGACACGGTTTTGTAGCTTGAAAAAATCGTTAGTGTATTTGTCAACAGTCCTTGACCCTTGTTTAAGGTTTTGGAACTACTGATACATGAGACTCGCATAGTTGTAAGGAAAAAACACAGCCCTCAAGTGCTTAACAAACTTAGCCCAAGTTGTTATTTTTGGCTTACATTGTCTTGCTCAGGTTTGCTTGATCTGTTGCCACCAGGATGCAGCTCGGCCTCAGAACTTAGTTGCAAGTAATTGTACCCGTTTTGCTCTGGAACCTCCTTGAAATCAAGGACTTCTTTAACTGAGGTGATCCAATCTAAAAACTTCTCCGGTTCGAGACCCCCTTGGAACTCTGGGATCTCTAGTCTAAATCCCGATTCCCCTCGATTGTTGGCGTTCAGATCAGAATCTCTCGCTGGCGGCTGCTCAAAGACTTGGTCACGACAGTGTTGTGGGGAATATTGACCCCTACCTTGTTCTCGCCGAGGAGAAAACGGATTCTGCTCGCGCCCGATCTCTCTCTCAGATCCCGACGGCTGGTTACATGAACCTGGTGCTCGAAATCCTTTGGTTTGGTTGTTAAACAACCTGTGTAGTGCTTCCTACTTGTCTCTCATCTGATTTCCCAATGAGTGCATCTGTTCACCAATCTGGGATTGGAATTAACCGAATTCATCACGGTCGACCAATTCGGTGATCGGAAGAGTGGACTTCCCCTGAACAGATGGTTTTAGCGGCATACCTTTGTTACCCATGCTGAAGGAACTCTGAACTGATACCAATATGGTAGCACCAAGCTACGAGATGGAACTGGCGACGTAAAATACAAATAAATAAGGACGAAAAACAGAAAGATAGATAGCTCTAACCCTAGGTTAGAGTTAAAGAGACTTTAAAGAAAATCAAATTCTATTAAAAAAAGTCTACGGCAAAACTAGGGTTTGAGAGCCTTTTATAAATGTGATCGAAACCCTAGCTCAAAATTACAGCTTTTTCCTTATGCAATAAAATAAATCCAAGTCCAAATTCAAAGTAATTGGAGTTCGTTAAGTATTTTAATAAAATCTAACAAAAATAGGAAAATGCAGAAAATTCACTAAAACAGCAAAACGAGGGTTTAAACGATGAAAAAAGGGTCTGGACTTCATCATGTATGATGCTTTCGAAAATCGTTGGGCTTCTCGTCACGTTCGATTTGAGTGGTCGTAGCGCCTACTTCTGATACCTGGGCCCCAAATAAAGCCAGTTTTCGTTTGTCCAAAAGGGCCATATAGCCATGGGCTCGTGCAACTACATCATCTCTGAAATATTTAAGCATTTCCTCAATAATTCAACCACAACCCGACGATGGTAGTGTTGGGCGAATGTTTTTTATGTAATTCATTTTTTTGGGAAATTTTTGTGTAATTCGTTTTAAATTGGATACTAGTATTAAAAGATTACTCGTAATTGTAGTAACAATGCAACGTATCTGCTTGTGTCATTGATAACTGTTCTACCAATGCCATTTGTATAGTATTACTAACCATTAAGGATGAAAAAATATTTTATAAATCGGTTATATAGTCACCTACAGTTGGCAATCGAAATGTAATTCCACATTGATGGATCCAATAATGTCCACTTATGTGTATCTAGCAATCTATTTTTAATGTATCTAGGAAGATCCTGCCATTATTATTGTATGAAATTTTTTAACAATTACTAGGTATCTAAGAATGTCGTTATAATGTATCTAGCTATGTTATACTGCTGTATCTATCAATCTCCTTATAATGTATCTAGTAACGTCGTTATAATATATCTAACAATGTTGTTATAATGTACTTAGCAATGTTATGATATTGTGTCTAGAAATGTCGTTATAAAGTATCTAGCAATGTTATGCTGTTGTATCAATCAATGTCGTTATAAGGTATCTAGCAATGTTTTGATGTTGTATCTAGCAATGTCGTTATGATGTATGTAACAATGTTATGCTGATGTATCTATCAATGTCGTTGTAAGATATCTAGCAATGTTTGGATGTTGTATCTAGCAATATCGTTATAATGTATCTAGCAATGTTACACATTTGACTTATCTAGCAATGTCGAATCAATGTCATATATATATATATATGACCAACTATATTAATGCATTTCCAGATAGATTTATTGGGAGATGAGTACATTAAATGAGATAGAAATGACTGTTAACTACATTCGTTAGTAATTAAACATAGATGTTTTTATCCTATCAGTTAACTTGTTAGTTGAAAAGACAAAGGTAGATGTGTTGAATCATTACATGCATTAACTAGAGGTGTACAATCAAATGTCTGAAATTAATTGCATTTGCTAGATTGGACGTAGCATTGGGCAGTGCATTTGGCTATAAATAGGGGATGAGAGTTTAGGCTATTCATCAAACACCACTTTTCAAGAACTTATAGCTTACTTTTAAAAATGGCCCCTTCGTCCCTAGTTACACCATGGTACTCTTCAGATGACGATGGGTCTTCCGACCACTATCTCTACAACAAAGCATACAAACGTACAACGGATTCTGAGTACTCCTGAGACGACGAGGATGACTGCTCTATTAAATCGTCGGTTTACGAACAAAACTACGCTTCGTGGGACTCATGGTCACTCGACGACGGCTATGGGTCTTACCCTCAACAACTTCCAAAATGGAAGAGACGAAAGGATAGCTGGGAGTCCGCCGACGGAGACGACAATAATGAAGATGAAGCCGACGATGAGAAGTCGAAAGAGGAAGATGATCACGAAGAAGAAGAAGAGGAAGCTGAAGAGTCTGACGAGGATGAGGAAGACAATGCTTATGCTTGAGTTTATGGTAGTTCATGTATCATTTTTATCTTTTTAGTATGTTTTTATGTTTATGGCATATAAACAAAACCAACCCTCTGAGATGTTCTATTTTTTGGAAATGTTGTTGTACGGGGTATTTGTACTGCCATGAATGATGTTTCAATATAATTATGATGTTTTTTTTTGTGATCTATAAATGTTGACATGTTGTTGTCATTTTAACAGTTTCACTAAAGATTAAAGAGGAAGTAGTTGAATGAAGCATTTGTAAAGGCAGTTACAAAACACAATCGCATGTAACCCCAAATTAAGTAGTATATTGTAATGTCATGTAAGGCATATACGCCAATGGCTTTATAATATTTCCCCTAATATAATAGTAGGTTATCTCCTAATGTCATTCATGGGCCTTCAGAAGTGTCATAATAAGGTTTTTAACAGTGGTATATAAATAAATCTAGGAATTTCAATTAGTTTAGCTACTTGTGTAAATTTATCTAGCAATGTGGTATAAATCATATCTACCAATGTGACTATTCTTTAATGTGACAGATGAGTCTATCAAATCCAAATAAAATGTATCTAGCAATGTGATCTTAACCTTTAAGTCGCAGGGATAATTTGATATAACTGGTAATGTTATGTATTTCATGTTAGTGGTTTGTACAGATGAAAAATAGAGTATCCAACCAATTCATATCCATTGTCTAGTAATGTTATTTTAGACTTACAATCGCAATGATATTACAATTTATCTAGCAATGTGTCATCAACAATTTAATTTCAGTGCAACTAGCACTGATATAATATATATCTAGTAATGGCATCATAGCATATCTAGCAATGTCAAGTAAGAGTAAGAAATAAAATTAATGAGTCAAGCAGACGTTGTATGTAGCAATGTTAACAGTCTTAAAACATATAAATTGGAAGATAAGGAGTTCTTATCCAAGGATATCCAAAAAAAGAAAAACAAATCGAACTTAAGTCTACAAATTTGTTATATTCGGAATGGAGCATCGCAGGACCTCATGTTGTGTCCTGATTTGAAACAGCGGCCACATCGCGACTGGTTGGTGGTTACTTCTCCTCCTAATAGAATACGTTTTTTTCTCGTGCGTCACACTCGTCTTTTAACGTTCGGTGAATTAACCACTGGCTCTTCATCATCGTTAGTGGTGGAAGCTTCACCGAAATCTGTTATAGTCAGTATGTTAAAACAATAACTGGACCTGAAATTTGCATAAGTGAAAAAGGGCTCTACTAAATTTATCGGATCTTCGCTTAAAGATGCCATTGCAGCCAATGCATGTGGGCATGAGAAACATTCTTTCTTCCAAGAACCGCATGTACATTTGAAATCAAGCATGTTTACCACCATTACTGGGTCTGATAAAACCTAAAAAAACGGTAGAAGAGTTCCGTACTAACCACGTTCGACCGCATTGTACATTCTCTTTAAACAGCTTGTCAAACTCAGGGCATAAGTGGGTGTTCCAGCTTACACCATCGGGTAAATGTCTAGACATCTGAGTCATAAGAAGAACTCTAATCTTCTCGACCAATTCCACTATAGGAAGATTGCATAATTTTTTTATTTGCGGGTTGAACGATTCCACAACTGTTGATGCCATCACCTCATACTGTTTGCCTTTGATGTATACCTGAGCATACTTTTCTGGTGGCAAATGTTTTAGGAATTGGCGATACGATCACCCCATTGGCGCTGAAACTGTGATAGTCGTTCGGTAAAAAGGTCCACCGTTGGAACATAAGCACATCTCTTAAACATCACTAGCATATTATTTCTATGGACTCTGTTTGTGCATTCAAGAGCTTTATTCAAATTCTGAACTAGATGAAATATACAATAAGTATGGTAGTCATTAGGATATAGAGTTACTAAACCGTTAATAATACGAGCATAACAGTCTGACAAGCTGTTTAAAGAGCTTCAATTTGCTCCCGATTGAATCTTTGTTCACACAATAAATTGTGATTTTTCTAAATGTATTATGCATGTACTTAAAGGAAAAACTGTTCTCTAATGCATACCGGGACAAAGATAAACTTAGACCTGCAGTATCATCAACAAATGTCTGACTAACACCGATAATAGCTTCAGCTCATCCATTTGTAGCAAAATGCCTTCTCTTTGGGGTTGAATTAATTAAACAATTACTACTTTCACCACTAGTTCATTGGTTATGGGAGGCTTCTTCGAAAAGTTGAACAGGTTGTTTAAGTTTAATTGCAGACCCTTTATCGACCACTTGTTGTTCGATAACAAAATTAACACTCTTGAGACGATCAACATCAAGATATACTTCCAAACCAATAAAATATGCCTCGTTATTAAACAAACAATTCTTCTGAGAACCACAAAAATAGCTAATGGTATAGTTACCTCTAACAAGATCTTGCCATGTGCTTTTAACGTATTGTTGAAGAGTGTCAAAATTTTCAAATTCGGACAACGGAACAATAGCTGTTTCATGACCAAAATTAAAAATGCAAACTATGGGTTTCGATATATAAATGCATTGTAGACGATTGGGTTAGTTTGTTGTAGGGAAAGATAGAAAGCATGAATGTGTTACAGAACAAATACATCTATCTCGTTCTTTAACCAATCTAGCAATGTTTCAAAATTACAATCGCAATATAAGGAAACTATCATCTGGTAAATTGCAATGTGTATTAAGACTAGTAAATCACAGTGTCTACGCGTAATCTAGCAACTACTATTTTTGAGTTTCATAAGGAATGTTAATCTCTAGCAATGTATGTACTTGTTGACGCTACAAATCGCTATCAATCATGTACAAATCTAAATGAAAACAGAAACACACAGCTAGCGAACAATAAAACACACACCAACCAAGGAAAATCGCAATGACTATAATGATATCTAGCAATGACTTTATTCATACACAAGACACAAAGACAAGTATCAGTACCAAGTAAACTCGCAAGCACTATAGCTAATGGTGCCTGTATCTAGCAGTATAAGTATTCAACACAAAAAACACAACGACAGTAGAAGACTCAAGCAAACTCGCAACGACAGTATACAAATAACTCTAAAAATCGCATCTTGTTCGCTCAGACTGAAGAAACTGCAATCGCATCATGTTCGCTCAGACTGAAGAAGCTGTAAATGCTTACCGGAAAGTTACATAAAAACGTATCGTTGTTTACTCGACCAGAAAGTTAAACTAAACAATATCTAAACGTTAAAAATCGATTAACGTACATGATTTCGACAAGTTCGATCTTAGGTTGAGCTGGAAAAATAAAAACAAAAAAACTACATGTGTGCAGTACGTAACAAACCTTGAGAGTGAACTGTTGGTTGAGGTTGAGGAAGAAACCAGGTTATCGTCGTGAAATAGCATTAAAATCTCAGCTTATCACCGGGGATTTAATCTCAGGTTGAGCTGGAAGGTGGCTGATTTAAGTATCAAATGATGGAAAAGGAACCCATCAGATATATGTTTATTTTATCTTATTAATAATAATGTTATATTATAGAGCATTTTTATATTTATTATTCAATAATAAAATTTAGATAAAATTATTTATAAATACTTTTTCGAATATGAAATACCAAACTAGTATCCAATAATGAGATAGATTCATAAAGTATCTCAACCCATAAAATAGACAAAAATATTTCCAAGAATATAAATAGAGTAATTTAGGTTGAAATCCACTTTTTTATTTCTAAGCCAATTTTTTTAGGTTCTTATTTTTTCCAAATTTGGATTTTCTTAATTTTGAAGAGAGACACAGAACCCCATACAAAAGACCTGTAAAACTATTTCTCAACCAAACCGTTTAAGTTGCCGACCGAAATACTGTCGAAATATTACGGTGAACTCACGATAACAGCAAGCAACCTAAATTCTAACGTCGGTATAATCGTTTTTGTTCCCGGAGGTGTAGTTCTAAACTGCTTTGACAGTTATAGGTAATTTTTTCCCGAATCACTCATGAGAAGCATGCTATTGATGATGTTAGATGTTGTAGGTTCGAATTACTCACGAGAAGCATACTATTGATTATGTTAGATGTTGTAGGTGCTGAAACAATCGTCGAAAGAGCAGTGTTTGGTATTTATTTATTTCGATTTCATCCATGACAGTTCCTTAGCTTAGCTTGTTATGTTCTTCATTTCTGGGTTTCTTTTTTAGTTTCGATATGGGTTTGGTTTTAGATTATGGTTATGAATGGGATACTTGTTCCGTGGTTATTAGTTTGATTTGGATGGTGATACTTGTTTCGTGGATGTTAGTTTCATTTTTGTAGGTAGATGATGCTATATTAGTTTTAGAACTATAGGTAGAGGATGCTAGATTAGTTTTAAAATATTGCTAGATAAGACCATAGATGGTAATGCTAGACTGGTTTTGTCATACAAGATTGTGAGTACATGTTAGATTAGTTGTAAAACATTGATAGATAAGACTAGGGGTGGCGGCCCGGTCGGGTTTTGTCCGGCCTGAACTTAGAACGGGCCGGGTTCAGGTTTAGAAAATGTAACCCGCAACCGGGCTGGACCGGATTCGGGTTTAAAATTTGTCCGGCCCGTTCCGGCCCGAAAATCATAAAATATATATAAAAATAATATTTATATATATAATAAAAATAATATTTGTAAGAAATTAATTAATATATTTAAAAAAAATTAAAATTAATTAAAAAAAATTAAAATTAATGTCTGAGGGTCGGGCCGGGTTGACCGACGGACATTAGCGGATGTGCTCGGGTTTGAAAATATGAACCCGGAAGCGGGTCGGGCCGGGTTCGGGCTCACGTAGAAAAAAAGCGGACTCAAGCGGGCCGGCCCGAACCCGGCCCGCGGACGGCCCATTGCCATCCCTAGATAAGACCATAGATGATAATGTTAGATTGTTTTTATCATGCTAGATTGTCAGTAAATGGTAGATTAGTTTTAAAACATTGCTACATTAGTTTTATATGGTCATATCTAGCAATCATTATCATTGGTATATTAGGTGTTTTAATGATAATGAGATATTCTATGTAACACATTGGTGCTTTGTGGTTGCCAATAGGAATATGTATATGACATTGCGATGTATGACCATGATTGTTAAATATGACCATGCTTATAACTTTTGCATAGTATTGCTAGATATGACCATGGTTGCTAGAGATAACAATGATTGCTAGATATAACCATGGTTGCTAGAGATGACAATGATTTCTAGATATGACCATTTTTGTAATTGTTGCGTAACATATCTAGATATGACCATGATTGCTAGATAGGACCATGCTAGATAGGACCATGCTAGATATGACATTGAAATATATGTGTCAATAAGACCATGCTAGATACTTGATTTATAGGTATATTTTCATTGCGATTGGAGTATGACATGGCGATTGTAGTGTCATTGCTAGTTTGCTAGATATAACCATGATCACTAGATATGATCATGAATGATAGATGTGACCATGATTGTAATTGTTGCATAACATTGTTAGATATGACCATGGTTGTTAAATAGGACCATAGTTGCTAGCAATGTTATGATAACAGTTTGCTAGATTGAGGGTATGAAATTGTGATTGTTATGCCAATGCTAGTTTGCTAGATTGTAGTCTATTGCATAATATTTCTAGATATGATCATGATTGATAACGTGATATTTTATGTAACATATTCCTATATTTTCCATTTAACACATTGTTAGATTGGGTGTATTAATGATAATTCGATTTCTATGTAAAACATTGCTACTTTGTGGCTGGAAATAAAACTTACTGACACAAACTTGTATAATGCATGACATAAGAAGAAACGAATTCCATCTAGAGGAGAAGTAACAACCAGTCAATTGTGGTGTGACCGTTGTTTATAAGGAATACATAACAAGAGGACCAATTAGGCTTCATTTTGAATTTGCGTTTGGTATGTAATATAAAACATTGGATTTTTGTGTTATGTTGAAACCACTTGTATTATACCGTGCTAAATAAGTTCTACCTATCATGTGATTTACGTGTTATGTTTAAACCACTTGAACTGTATTTTGATAGATAAATCCTTCCAATCATGTGATTCGTTACTTAATGCATGTAATGTTTAAACCACTTGTACTTTATTTTCTAGATAAGTTATTCTTATTATGTTTTCATCGTGGTTGCACCTTACTTCAACATCATTGCGATTGAACTTAGTAAATATGTCATTGCGATTGTAGTAGGATAAAACATCATTGGTTGCATACAAATGTTTAAACCAACCTAGCATGGTTAATAATACCAAAAAACTATATTAAAGTACAAAAATCATATAATATATTTACACGGAAAATATAATAGTCGTAAACTTGTAAAACACATGTTCGTCGTTGTTAACCTGTACTAATCTCGCATGTTCGTGGCCTTATTTATCTTGCTTGAAAATATAAAAAATGACATCTTCTGCAGCGACAATCGCATCCTCAACTTGTCATACTAAAAACTATATACCATATTATATACAGTCAACCGCTACCAAAACAACTACAATAAGTGAATTTAATACACAATACAACTTGTTTATAACTTAGCAATCAACATAAAAGAATGAAAAACACAATTAAGATGTTATACCCCAATCTATAAAAGTGTTATCATAACATTGCTAGCAATCATGGTCACATCTAGCAAACTAGCAATGACACTACAATCAACATGTCATACTCCAATCGCAATGGCAGTATACCTATGAATCAACTATGTCCAATTGATACATAAATCGTAATATCATATCTAGAATGGTCCTATCTAGCAATCATGGTCATATCTAAAATTGTTATGCAACAATTATAAACATAGTCGTATCTAGCAATCATGGGCATATCTAGCAATCATGCTTATATCTAGCAATATTATGCAACAGTTACAAGCATGGTCATATCTAGCAATTATGGTCATATCTAGCAATCATGGTCATATGTAACAATATTATGCAACAGATACAATTATTGTTATATCTAGAAAGCATGGGGATACAGTTAACACATAAATCGCAATGTCATACAGTTAAGACATAAATCACAACGTCATACAGTAACACATAAATCGCAATGTCATGAACTTATTCCTAAATTGCATCCTCTCTAGTTACAATCGTATCATGTTCCTGCAACTCTAAAAACTAAAATCAGGCTACTACAGAGGCTAACAAAACATCAAAATACATAAAAATGCAAACACATACACGTTTAAACCTCTCTTTAACTTATAAATCAACATAAATACATGAAATCGTGCTATATCGATTTTAGTTCAGGAGAAAAAAATGAAGAAACAGAAAGTTACTGTATCACCAATCCTGAGAAGCATACCTTCGAAATTACCTTCCTAACTGTAAAATGGGGATGAAACTAGATGTTGACGGGGAAAAATTAGTAAAGAAATAGTTTCGAATGTGTATTCAAGAAATAGCTTTGAAATCACGGTGTAATATGGTATAAATGTACCTGAGTCAATCATAAATCATGATGTTAGTACCGGTGGTTGACGGTGGCTGACGGGTTGCACGGTGGTTGAAAGGTGGCTACCGGAATGATCACCGAAGAAGTTGTTTTTGGAAAAATCAGCTTCTCTTTGGTAAACAAGTATTTGGTTAGGGTAGGAGAGAGAGGCGGTTGGTTAGAAATTCAAATTTTAAAATATTTGATTGAGTGAAATATCTGTTTTTTTCTTTAAAAAAAATTATATAGTTGGTTGATGGTAGTTAGAGTATAAAAAATTGGGTATTGGATGAGAGTTATTTTAATAAGATGGGTATTAAGGAAGCATAAGCCCATTTTTGAGTACTAAATGACAATATGTTTAGTGAACATAAACCCATTTAGTAAATGACAAAATGACAATATGTTTAGTGAGTAGATACTTAAAGTGTCACTTCTCTAGCATTTATTGAATTTATACATTAAATTTAAAAGATTTTTTTTTTTAATTTTTTATCAATTTTAAAAGTTATATATATTTTTGTTTATTTTTTATAATTTAAAATTTTATTTTCAAAACAGTTATAAGTTATAACTGGTACGGCAAAACAGATCCTAACTTTTTAGCCACACAAATCTCTTCTAGATGATTCTAAAGGAAGAATAAAGTTTGTTACAAAATATGAGTAACTAAAAGTTGTAAATAAATGTATATATATATATATATATATAAACACATTACATGTATATAAACATCATGAAATATAACCTTTTTTTTACAGTAAATTCATCGTAACTCTCTAAACTAACGGTTTGTAACACATTACATATATGTATATAAACATCCGGATTTTTTTTTCAGTAAATTCATCTTTACTCTCTGAATTAACTGTTTGTAAAATTCTTGCGACTCGTCGCATGTATCTGCCAGAAACAAGCCTGTTTCTGGCGTTTTAGCGAGAGTAATGAGTGACATGTTTGAATATGATCACACTTGCATAATAATATTCGCACACGATTTTTGTTTCATTTGATGAGACAAATCATAATCTCTAATATGAGTTTAAATCATCAACTACATTTCTAAACATTTTGTATTTGGATTGGGAAATTTGTTTAAAACTCTAACACTACAATTGCATATAAATATAATTTCCAATGTGTTTCAACTCCAAAACTAACTTAAATTATTATAATAACTTCTTTTTTCATCTTTAAATTTTTGAAAATATTATGTTTAATAGTTAAACTTTCAAAAATATTATATCAAATGCGATATTCCTAGAATTTCTGTTCTAGTGTTCAAAATTTTAAAAAATTATATTTAAATATTTTAAAAAAACAAAATTTTGTATTTTAATCTCCAAATTTCTAAAAGTTCTATCTTAACTTGTGAATTCTAAAAACGAAGACTCCCAAATTTAATTAATTAATTTCTTCTTTTTTTTACATAAATTGTCTACTTTATTTAATTAATGTATTTTGAAAATTACATTTTAGTTTGTAAAATTTTGACGATTTTATTTTTGTTTTTCAAATTTTAAAAATTAAATTTTGATATTTATGCTTTATAAAATGTCTATTAGTCTGAAAACAATAATTAGTTAGTTAAATAGTTATAAAAACTCTAAGCTTTTGGTCGTCGTTGATAAGTATTTATCTGGTTTCAGTATATAAGATTGAGAGAAGTGAAAGAATGTAGAGATAAGTAGATTGTAGAGAGAAAGTCAAGTAAGCAAAAAGTTAGAGAGCTTTGTTAGATCGTCCCTGACCTTTATATAGAGGCGCAAATACTTAACTTTAACTGAAACGGTTATAAAAAGGTCTAATTGCATATTAGTCCCTCATCAAAATGTAAAGCTTTAATTATCTCCTAAGTTTTCTTTACATTTTAGTCCTTGAAGTTTTATTTACTTATCATTAACCCCCCTTAGTAGTTATGAAAGTTAAAGAATAAGAACTAACTAGATTCAGAAATCGTTGATGGTGAAGAAAATCCACTCAATCCACATTTTGAACTGCTTCAAACTTGTTGTCTCTATATTTTTGGAAAATCGTATCCATGTTCTCTCAACACTTTGAATATTTGTATACGAATTCGTTTTCCTCCTGCGATCATAATTTTTCGAAGTACAAATTGGATAGGTGATAATATCCTAGGCACTAGGTCTGCAACTATACCTATCGCATGACTGGTGTCAGATTCCTCTTTACTCAACCGTTTGGAATTTTACCCAATTATCGCCTCCACATCTTCCACTTCCCTCTCTTCCAACTTTCCATAGAAATACTTCTCTATGTACCATTTTGTTCACATCATATTTTTTTGAGAGAGAAAGAGAGAGCTCACTGCCTACCTTCATCTGAATCTTCATGTATTATGCTATTTTCGTTTCTAAATACCAATCCACCACCCAAGCCTTCAATCCGTTTATGAGAAAGTATCCAAACTCAGAAAACCAAGAGCCAAAAAATTCGGAAAACACAGAAATTCAGCATCTCCATAAAAACCTATCTTCAGAGCATACGATTAATTCTGTATATGTGAATGGGCAGATAAATATAGAGGAGTTTGGTTGATAAGAAACACTCTTCGATTTTCCACAGAGACAATTCATTACGGTAATTTAGATCCTAAAAAAACTTCTATCTTTTCATCTTCTCCTCTTCCTGAAGAAAGCCAGTCATCAAAGACTCAAACCCCAAACACACCTCAAATTTTACCTTCTCTAACTAAATCATCACCTCAAATCAATCGCAAGGTAACCAAATCTTTTCCAAAAAAAATCAGAAGAGACTCCTTCTCCAGTCAATCCTGAGCCCCCTCGTTCATCACGCAAGTAACCCGCCTCGACTAATGGATAAGGCATACGAGGAAGAAATAGATTCTGAATCCATACATCCAAATAACGAGGCTGAAACAGAAGAAGAAGCTTCGAAATAATCAGAGAGTGAAATAGTGAAAATGTTTCAAAAGAAAAAACTTTCAAAACAAGAATAAATAAATTTTTGTGACCATATCCGAAGAGTTGGGTGCATCAGTTGGTGAAAATTTGAAGCCTCTCGAAGCGCACTATATATTGGCTTTAAAAAATATTGCTTATAAATATTATTAAGAGAGACAAACAGATGATGACAATAGGGAATGGAATATAACGTTATACTTCGTCTACCCAAAGAATGGGAAACCCCTTTGGATTTCAAAAAGGATGAACTTGTGGTCTACCCAGAGATCATTAATTGGGAGCTTTGATTTCCACTGGACCCCGTAATAGTTTAATACTTCGAGATTCTGGATTTGTGCCCAACTCAAGTGACACCAAATTAGTGGTTCACTTTGCTCTGTGTGATAATGGCTTATCGACTGGCCCAAATTCCCATCTCTATCCAGCAGTTCATTTCTTTGACCAAACTCTCAAAGGGACTGATACTT
Organism: Limnanthes douglasii subsp. nivea; assembly: GCA_036936605.1. Classification (NCBI taxonomy): domain Eukaryota; kingdom Viridiplantae; phylum Streptophyta; class Magnoliopsida; order Brassicales; family Limnanthaceae; genus Limnanthes; species Limnanthes douglasii. The sequence goes on from JAUPFV010000005.1 coordinate 95,542,963, forward strand.
CCATTTTACTATCTAACACTAGATGAGGATTTAAGATCATCGATAACCTGTTGGAGGCAGACAAATTTTGGAAACAAAAATGTTTCTTTGTCTTGAGTTTGAGAGAATGGTAAAGAACTTTTTGAAGTCAACCCATTAAAGTTGAACCTCATCTGGAGGAGTAATCATAAGACTTTTTATTCTATTACCTTGAAGTGTGCCTCCAATTGATTTTCTTCCTATATCTTAACAATGTTTTTGTTTTGTTCGGAAATTTTGAGGCGTTATAAGCTTTGCCTAAAATATGTCAAAAAGACTTTCGTCAAGCTTGCAACCTGGGCTGAAAAAAAATGGGGCAATGCATTTCACACAACATTCCAACCTATCCATTTTCTCAACATCCATCTGTGGAGAATCAAAATAATTTTTCCTATAAATTTTCTATGTTGTCAAAAGGTTAGTGGACCCTGATTGCAAAGTATTTTGCCTGTTCGAAACAAATCAGATAGTCACCTTCCTTAGAAGAAGGGAGAAAATAAAAAAAAATAGCTAGCACATCTGGTGCTAGCCCTTCATAAGATTCAATGCATAAGACTTCGAAAAGAAAAAAATTAGAAAATAACCTCCCCAGTATCAAAGATGGAGTAAAAGGTGAGCCTTCTCCAAAAAATAAGAAAACAACCACCTCGACAAAAAAGAAGAGCACAACTAAAACGAATCCTCAAAAGAGAGTAAAAAAGAAAGTTGTGCAAACTATTCAAGAGGTTTCTTCCGATACTAACAAAATTATAGTTTTGAAAGATCAACAGAAAGAAAATGAAGCTGGTGTCAAAGAAAAAGAAACTCAACACGTAGAAACTGCTACAGAAAACAGCCGAGATGATGATAACTTTAATTTTGATAGCTTCATCAACTTCAATGAATCTCAAGAGCTCGTCAGAGATGAAGATCATGTCATTCAATAACTTCAAGACCAAGTGCACAATTTTGGTAAAAGGTTTGTTTCATTCTCTTCTGAGACAACTTCACTAGAGGTCTATTTGCCTCCATCCTCCTGCGCGCTTATACTTGTTCCCAGTCCTATGGTTTTTCCTACCGTTGAGGCATCCCAAGAAGTTGCACTTGCTCTATAACCTTTTGTCAATCTTGGTACTGCAGCACAAAAATTAACCTAAGAAATTGAATCTTCTAGAAGTCAATTAGAACATATGTCAAATGAGATGGTCCACTACAAGAAAGTTAATGTTGCTGAAAAAACATAAGAAACATCTTCGGTACCCTTATAGAAAAGAAGTTTCATGGATTTCAACTAGTCAGATACGAGTTCATCAAAAGGCTCATCTATCTCAAAAATCACATCAGAGATGTGCACCGAAAAGTTAATGAAGAGCTTAACACTTCTCATCAGAATGGAATAGATCAATTCAAATCTAAGCATTCTGAAGAGTTGGTTGCGGATAAGCAAAAATCCGATAGTCTTCAAATTTCACTTAACAAACGTGAAGCAGAGAATAAAAAATTGACAGATGATCTGTTCTCAAGGCTGAATTCGATAAAGTGAAGAATCTTGTTGTTACCGCTGCTAAAAATGAATGTGCAAAGGACATGGTAGCCGCTATAAAAAATGTCAAAGAGCATAGATCTATTAATCTTATTCACGAAATTCATGTTGCATTTTCTAAGACTAACCTCTTTAGCCTTTGGGAGAAAATTCCCATCGAACGTCACCCTAGTGAAGCTTTTGATCCTGCCATTTAGTCCCTCGACTATCACGTTTTCTGCCATTTAGTCTCTCGACAAAAAAATCACGGGTGAGGATCTCTTGACTATCAAAAATGTATAATTTCAGTCCCCGCACGTGGTTTTTGTCTTGGTACTGCCATGTGTTACCATAGTTAAATGGTTCTTATTTTGTAGAAAGTCCCTCGAATTTTGATTTGATTTTTACCTTTGAATTTAATAATTTTTTAATAATTTTATTATTATTTATTATTCTTTTATTTTTCTGAAAAAACAGAGTATGAAAAAAATGGCAATACTCTGTTTTTTTTTCGTTTTTTTTCTCTGTTTTTGAATTACAAAACGCAAAAGCTCTCCGTCTAATAGATTCAAAATTATATCTGCATCTGTTCGCGAACCCAACAGACTGAAATCCAAAACAACCCACATCAACACTCTTAAAAAATCTGTGAAAATACTAACGCTGTATACAAGGCTTGACAAAGTGAATATTCATCCGCAAACTTCATCGGAATCTTCTAAAGACCACGCGCGTGAAGTGAATTTATAGATTTTTAATAGTCAAGGGACCCTCACCCGTGATTGTTTAGTCGAGAGACTAAATGACAGAAATTGTGATAGTCGAAGGACTCGACAGTGATTTAAGCATCTCCTTTTTTGTGCATGTCCTTCAGTTATTTTAAAATTTTGTTTTTGATAGATGTCTATTTTCTTTGTATTTAAGAACTTATTTTTGTTATCATCGAATTAAATTGAATGCAGAGAGGATTTGTTTCTCCATTATTCTTACAAGTCGTGTTTGCCTTGAAATATTACTTATATTATAACTAAAAAAATAAAATTTTGAAGGGGAAAGACTTTAACTTCATTGGTGTTTTTAAAGAATATTAACACCTTAAATATAAACAAGGTAATTATATTGATATAGAAATAGAGTTTTAAGGACTAAATTGTATATAATGTAAATTTAAGGATTTAATTATAATTAATGTAAATTTTGCCCTTAATTCGTGACTGGTGTAAGTTTTAGAGGATATTTGTAACTTTGTATAATTTGTAAGGACCAAATAGCAATTAGTCCACTTTTTGTAAGTTGAACACTTTTACTTTGAAACTCATTTGTACTTGTGTTTTCTCTCTCTAAAAACTCTCTAGCTCTTTCTCTCTCTAGAATACACTCTTGACAATTTACTAAGGCAAAACGATAACTCATCAAATTGGAGACTCCACTTGGGACGTAAAATCAGTGCTTTTATTTTGTTCGAAATTTTGATACAATCTAGTTTTATTCTGTGATTAAAATTCATACGATCAATCTTGAAAACAATCCTACGCTTCCGACGACAATGGATGCTGAGAAAACTGATGGAAATATAACTGATGGATCGTCTCCGATTCGAGCTCAATCAGATATTGAAGCGCGAATGAATCAACTTCTAGATAAAATAAATACTTTGAATGAGAAATATGAACGAGGAGAGCACGAGATACTCTCACCAAGGATCATATCTGGGTTAAACAGGAAGTGGAAAATACAGAAGTGGAAGGCCAGTCAGATCGATCTTTTGAGGACTGACGCGCTAAGTCCGAACACAAAAATGCACGTTTTGTGGCTCCTAAAGAGCGATATCCGTCTCGAAAGGAGAAAAAAGATAAACAAAAATTGGTGATTTCTAGTGCAAGGAAGTCGAAAGCTCAACCTCGGGTTTTAAGAGGCATAAAGGTTCTTCAAGAGGAGAATCTGACAAAAATTATTTGAGGAAGTATAAAAAGAAAAGAAAATCCAAGAATACTCCTCGTTCAACTTGGCATAAAGGAAATCCTTCCAATGAGTATGCTGAAACTAATAGGAACTTATATGTTACAATAGGAACTGATGATCAGTTCGTCCAAGGTGTTGACTGGAGAAATTCTCCGTTGACAGATGAAATTCGATCCATAGCGCTTCCGGAGCGTTTTGACATTTCAAAGGTTGAACAGTTCGATGGGATGCCGAATCCCGATGATCACATCTAACAATTCAAGAATTATATGATGAATTTCGAAGATGACGATCGGTTTGTGTGTCGTGCATTTTCACATACTTTTAAGGGAACATCTCTTAAGTGGTACAACAAGATTTCGAGGGGTCTATATCAAATTTTAGAGATTTCTATATTAATTTTCGAACGCATTTTGTGGGAAGCAAAGAGATGAGAGAAAATGGTGATACAATTATTCAGTTCAAGCAGGCAATGGGAGAAAAATTGAAAGATTATACCAAGAGATTTGTGTTGACCAAGGCTAGTTTGGACAACTTTGAGGAAAATGTGGCAATGACAGCTTTTTGCCAAGGATTGTTGCCAGAAGATTTAGCTAATGAAACAACAAAGAGAAGGGCCTTGACTTTTGGAGGTTTGATGGCTCAAGTTGAGGATCAGATTAAAGTGGAGGAGTCGAGTAGAGTCCGAGGCAGACCAGCTAACACTACTGAGAATTCTGGACATGCCACTAATAATCAGGGGAAACCCTCGAATGGTAATAACAATGGTAATGGTAATCAGCAGTCGAGGCATAAGAACAACAATTTGCCTCCTCAGAGTGGTGGTTATTCAAACCATGCTCCATCTAATACTTACAATAAGTGTAGACCAAATACATGGGTCAAGCCTGAGTATTATGCTGATCTGACAGAGAATGTTTCTGTCATCTGGGATAAGACCAAGAATTCTGTCAATTTTAGGAAGCCGGCTCCCATCAGTAGACCAAGGAAATAAAGAATTAATAAATTTTGCAGATATCATGATGATATTGGACATGATACAAATGATTGTATTTCTCTGAAGAAATAAATCCAATATTTGATTGAGAATGGAAAGCTCCTGACTTATGTGAAGTCACATGAGAGTGCATCGAAAAATAATGGCGCATCGACTTCAAAGGCTGCACCGCCAGTTGAGAAATGGATAATTATGGATTCACAGATTGAATCATTCGATGCTTCTACTGAATACGTTGAAAATGATCCTAACAGGTTGCTTCTGATGACAGTCGAAGAGCCTATGGAAAAGGGGCGAGTTCGAGAATTATGAAAGTTTTTTTAATCATTGGCAATTTTGGGCGTGATTCAATGACTGGAAATTCAGACAGTTCGAGAAAAAAGCATGTTGTCAACTTGGCAACTCAAATTGAAAGGAGGATGTCAACACACTTGTATGGAAAGAAAGATATTCCTTTCATTTTGTTTTATGAACATGATCTGAGAAGGACTGCATGACCACATGAGGATGTTGTGGTGATCAGAGCTGAGGTGGCTGGCGTTGAAATTCGACGTGTGGTGATTGACACTGACAGTTCTTCCAATGTCCTTTTTAAATCCACCTATGATAGAATGACAAATCCACCTCGGATTACTCAATCGGATCGTACAATTATCGGATTCACATGTGTAACAGCTCGTGTTGTTGGAGAGTTCGAAGGTGAAGTTAGTTTGGGAAAAAGACCATTCAAGAAAAGTCTTCAAGTACTCTTTGTGGTGGTGGACTGTCCCACAAGTTATAATGCTATTTTTGGAAGGTCGTGGCTTTCAAGAATGTACGAGGTGGTTTCTACAGTTCACCAGTGCTTTAAGTATGTAGTTGGAGACAGAGTTGGGGTGGTTCGAGGCAATTAAAAGGTTGCCATGGAATGCTATGCCAATGCACTTCGAGTCCGAGGATCCATCAGTGGAAATTTGATGCGAGAATAGCATTTAGAAGGGGTGCCCTCGGATTTGGAGGAAGGGGTTGATGATCCGAGGGAAACCCCATGGTCTTTAATGGTGAGTGAAAACATAGAGGATTTTACTTTTTCGGTAGGAAAGGTACTTCGAATCGGAACTTTATCGACCCCTTTTCTACATCAACAACTTCCTGATTTTTTATCTCAAAATTTGGATGTCTTTTCTTGGATGACAGAAGATATAACAGGAGTACCTATTCAGGTAATTCGACATAGCCTGGCCATAGATCCGAAGGTCAAGCCGGTAAAAAAGAAGAGTGTTTTCCTCGGTAAAAACAGAAGCAATTGTTGCTGAAGTTGATCGGTTGTCTAAGGTCGGACACATAAGGGAATCACGGTATCCTTTATGGACGGCGAATCCAGTGGTAGTAAAAAGGAAGAATGGGAAATGGAGGATGTGCGTGGATTTTACAGATTTAAATAGAGCTTGTCCCAAAGATATATTTCACGTTCCTTGGATAGATCAGTTGATTGATTCTACTTCGGGAAACAAAATTTTAACTTTTACGGATGATTTTGCATGGTATAATTAGATCCAAATGGATCCACAAGATCAAGAGTACACAACTTTTGTAACTGATAAGGTCATGCATTGTTATAAAGTAATGCTCTTCAGATTGAAGAATGTTGGAGCAACATATCAGAGACTAATGAATAAAGTTTTCACTACGCAGATCGGAAGAAATATGGAGGTATATATAGACGATATGGTAGTGAAAAGCTCAAGGGACGAATTGCATCTTGATGATCTAGGGGAAGCTTTCTTGAATCTACGGGCGATCAGGTTGAAATTAAACCCTGAGAAACGCACCTTTGGAGTTCGATCGGGGAAGTTTTTGGGTTTTATCATTAGTGAAAAACGAATAGAAGTTAACCCGGAATAGCTGAAAGCTTTGATGACTATGAATTATCCTCGGTCGATCAAAGAAGTGGAAATTTTGACAGGAAGGTTAGCAGCACTAAATCGATTTATTTCAAGATTTTATGACAAATTCTTTCCTTTCTTTTAAGTGTCACGAGGACCCAATAGGTTCGAATGGACGTCGGAATGTGAAGCAGCGTTCACAAACATTAAAAATTTGTTTTCATCACCAGATATTTTGACAAAGCCTCCAAATGGGGAGAAATTATTTATGTACATTGCGGTATCGGATTTTGCACTCAACGTAATGTTAATTAGTGAAGATTCAGGAATTCTAAAGTCGGTGTATTACATTAGTAAGAGTTTGGTGGGAGAAGAAAAGAGATATATGAAATTAGCAAAGCTGGCTTTAGCAGTGGTGATTGCTGCTAGAAAGATGCGCCATATTTTCAAGCTCATACTATCGAAGTCCGAACTTCATTCCCCTTAAAAAATGTTTTACAACTACCTGATATTTCAGGGAGGATAACCAAATGGTCAGTGGATTTGGGGGATTACGATATCATATTTACACCTCGAACAGCGATCAAAGCACAAGCACTGGCAGATTTTTTTGTTGAGTTCCATTCAAGCCGATCAGATGAGGAAAAAACTAAAAAGAATTTACCTGTAGATTCGAGATGGGTTATTCGAACGAATGGAGGATCTAATATTTGAGGATGCAGTGTTGGGGTTCAATTAATAGCTCTGACGGAAGAAATGATGGTCCAATCAATTAAATTTGGTTTTCAAATAATGAAGCTGAATACAAAGCTGCTTTGGCAGGTTTGAGATTGGCAAAAATTTGTGGGGCAACTTGAGTGTGCTTGGAAATGGATTCTCAGTTATTAGCAAATTAAGTGTCTGGATTTTCCGAAGCAAGAAAGGATCGTTTGATTTTATATCTTCGGGAGCTTTGGAATTTAATGCTTCCGTTTGACAACGTGGTTGTGGAATATATCGGGCGAGGAAGTAACACGGTGGTTGGTTCTTTAGAAAATATTGCTTACAAGGAAGAATATCCTTGGATTTTCCTACAAGAAAATCCTTCAATTATTACTCAATCTAGTCAATGTGAAAGTATAGAATAATTGTTTATCACAGATGAAAACCGACGCGATTGGCGATCAGATATTCTTAATTTTTTTTACCAAAGGATTACTGCCAGATGATTCTCAATTGGCCAAAAAGTTAAGGGGTAAAGTCTTCGAATATATAGTTGTGGATGGAATTTTATATAAAAAGGAATTAAGCAGACCATTACTATGATGTTTAGGCAAGCAAGAATCACAAGAAGTATTGTCTGAGTTACATGATGGTAAAGGGCCAACTCATTGTGGGTTCAAAGCTCTATTGCGTCGAGTTTTACTTGCAAGGTTTTACTGGCCTACAATCATGAACGATGCTTAGAATTTAGTTCGAGGTTGTGATACTTGTTAGAGATTTGCCAATGCTATTCACATAGCAGCACTACCCCTTATGTCTATATCTGAGACGATACCATTTGATAGGTGGGGAATTGATCTGGTGGGACCTTTGCCGATGGCCTCTAGGGGAAGACAGGTGATAATTGTGGCGGTAGATTATTTTACGAAGTGGGCAGAAGCAGAACCGCTATCAGGCACAAAGGCAAATGATGTTATCAAATTTATTGTGAATAGTATTTGTTGTCATTTTGGGGTTCCTCGGAGGATCACAACAGATAATGCCCATAAGTTTAATAATAGGGAAATTGCTGCATTTTGTATGGATAGGCTATTAAGGGAAATTGCTCCAATAGAGGCTACAAAATAGACTCCTTTTGCTTTGGTATATGGTATGAATGCAGTGAGCCCTATTGAATCTACGATGTCATCTTTTTGAATATCTCAATATTCTGAAAGGTCTAATGACGAAAATTGAAAGGCTAATTTAGATTTGATTGAGGAGAAAAGGGTTCGAGCTCATCTGAATGTAATCCATTATCAAACTATTATGAGAAATAGATATGATTCGAAGTTGAAAAGAAGAGAATTTAAAGAAGGTGATAAAGTGTTGCGGAAATTCTTCTTGCACACAAAGGAGAAGAGCCTCAGAAAATGGCTCCAAATTGGGAAGGGCCTTATAGAGTTGTTGAAAGAATCAAGCCGGGGTCCTACCGTCTTTGTGATTTCGAGGGGAGAATGCTTCAATATCTGTGGAATATCCAACACATGAAGCTTTATTGGGAGTAGTTATGTTTTTGTACTTTGAAATTTTTGTTTTGAATGACGCACTATTTCCTCTCATATTGGCCCATGAAGGTCTTAACGAGGCGTTGTGTACATATTCAATATTATCAATAAAGTTCATTTTTTGGCCAATGGTTGTTTACATATGTTCTATTACTATCTTAACAAGTCATCAAAGATTGGTCACCTTTGAGGTTGGTTAAGAGTAGAATGCTCCGAAGTATTTTTGACACCTTTTGAAGAAACAACCATGTTTATTAATTACATTACATTTTTATTTCGAAGTGAATGCTTAATAGCACGTTGGGAATTTTTTGGAAGAGCTACCAAAGCTTAATGATACATTAACATTTTTCGAAGAGCAGCAATAATCTTATTAAACAATTCGAGGAGGTAAGTTTACATTAATTTGTTAAGGTTTTATAGTTATTTTGTTTGCTAAATTTTTTGTTTGAAAAATTTAGCATCAAATAAGATACAAGGAAAGTGATAACATACAACAACCATTTGTCATTTAGATTGAGTCATTAAAGGTACCAAAAAAAGGATATTGTAGTTCTACAGGGATAAAAAGATAATAATAAAGTCATTCAGAAGATTCTTTTTCATCGGATGATTCGTCTTCGGAAGACGATAAACTTAGAACAGGATGGAAAGCTTCTCTTGGGAATTTTTCTTCACGGATATCATTCCAAAAGCTTGTTAGGTTGACTTTTGGATAAGTAGTGTGAAGTTCGCGAAGAAGAAGAATGGTCGCATCTTCTTTTCCGATGCGGATAACAGTTTGCATATTCTTTGAAAGTTCAGCTTCGGCGGCAGCGACATCAGCAACTTTTTCAGCTCTGAATTTTTTCTTCAACTTAGCCATATCATCGATTAGCTCTTTTTTTGTCTCACAAAGAGTGAGAGAATTTCGAAGATTTTTGGAGTTGTCTTTTTTAACGGCTAGTTTAGTAGCATGGTTAGTATTAAGTTTCTTCAACTCTGCTTTATGATTATTAGTCAGCAATTCAGTTTCCATGATGTGGTTGATTCGCAGATGATTCTTTATGCAGAGAGAACCTTTGATCAGTTCGGACCGTGCCATTTCATAACCATGAAATCGATCGACTACTTTTCCATGCATAATTTCTCTAAGCTTATTCTCAGCTTCGTAACCCACCTTGTAGTAAACCATATTTTTGGCAAGTTGCTTTAGATGTTTTTGAGAAGCTTCGACTTGGGAAGCAAGTTTCTTTGTTGCAGCATCAGGTTCGGCAAATGGTTGAAAAGCGACAGAGATGGCAGGATTTAGAGTAGGAACAAGAAGTTCGGATATGATAGGATTTTGAACCATTGGGGTGATAGGTTTAAGAGAGCCAATAGCTACTGAAGAAGCTTCAATTGGTTCTAGTCTTCCAAAGTTAAACATATAGTTTTTGATTACTTGAAGAACAAGATATTTCTCACCAGTAAGTGCTTCAGTATTTTCGAAGCCGATAAACATTATGGGTCGAAGGCTGCAGTGGTTTGATTCTCGTTGGAGGTGCTATCTTCAATGATTATCAAAGGGTTGTCTTTGTTTGACTGATTTTCTATGGAAGGGTTTTGCGGGTTTTCAACAACGGTAACTTCGTCCTCATCAACCAAAGTGTACGAAGTGATTTTCTTCTATTTCTTTTTCTTTCTAAGGTAGCGATAGGAAATTTATTTGTGTTTGATGATGTATCTTGATCATTTACCTCTTCGATGGGTGAAAGAGGTTGTTTTTCAATTTTGCGTTTTCGACGCTTTGGTTTCGAGGGCGTGGAAGGGTTAGCACCAGATGTGCTAGATGCGTTTTTACCCTTCTTTTCTTTGATGACTTTTTATTTCTTCCTTTTTGGTAAATGGTTGTCCAATCTGTTGCGAATGGCAAGAAAGACTTTACAGTCAAGTTGGGGTATTCGTTGGCATACAAGTTTAGGATCTCGTTCGGATGATAAATCTTGAGGAGGCAGTCCACCTTCTTTGATTGGAAACATATGGTTATGGAGGAAATTGATGGGCTGAAAGGAAATATGCAATGCATTATTCGATTCCTTTTAAGCCTATGCGGCGAGTTTTTGAAAAATATCCTTAGCAGCTTCGATATTCTAGTATAAAGTAGCAAAATAAAATGTTAAAAAAAAGAGAAAGACAAATTTCATATTAGAACATAAGAATTTGAAGAACTTACGATTGCTTCTCCATACGAGAGTTAGTTTTGAAGGGTTAGCTTCGGAAATCGCTTTTCCGTTTTTCCAAGCTCCAGATATGAAGACGAAATTCTGTTTCCAGAATTTGCTAGCCTCTAAAAGATCATCGATGATCTTGAGATCATCTATCAATGTGAGGTAGTATAAGGGAAACTTCAGACCTTTTGAAAGTTGAGTCAGTGAGATGATGTCTTTAATGCTGATGGGAATTTTGGATAGACGGGATGCCATGATCACTGACATAAGGGTGAAACACTGATTTGGTGTCACATGGGTAGGACATAAACTAAGGATTTCGAATTACTCCATGATCATTGGATCTAGTGGAAATCAAAGACCCCAATTGATGATTTTGGGGTATACCACTAGTTCATCATCCTTGTAGTCAAGGGGAGTTTCTCCATCTTTTGGCAGTCGAAGGGTTATGTTCTCTCCCATTTCCCATTTCTTCTTAAGAACCGAGGCTTGGCTTTCCTTGTAGTATATGTAACGGACTTTCTTCAAAGAAATAATGTACTTGCTTTCGAGGTTTCTTAGGTTCCTCCCAATTTTTACCATTTCCTCTTCGGAGATGGAGCAAGTATCAGTTTATTCTTGAGAGTCAGCCTCAACATCAGTCTTTGTAGCTTCTGAGTCAGCTTCGTTGGCTTTTGAATTGTCTTCTAGAGGATTTTGAGAAGTTGGGGTAATTTTTATGTAGAAGGATTAGTAATTCGAGGGGCCTCCCCTGTCGCTTCTCTTTGAGAAGGATCGTGAGTAGTTGGATTTGGAGGAGAAAGAGTTTGGATGATTGTTGATTTATCTCCAATAGCAATGAAACTTTTTCTTCGTTGAGTTATTGAATATTTTTCCGAAGAAGGGTTACTTGTTTTTTATTTTAGAGGAAAAAATCTACTTTGAGATGAGGAGGCTCGAGGTGTTTTAGGCCCTGAGATTTTATATGAGGATTGCTCTTCGATTCTGGGGGAAGGTGAAAGATTTGGAACTTTAGTAGGATCGAAGTGATAGTAATAGAATGTCTCGGTAGTAGTTCCGATTCGACCACCTCGAATTAATCTTGCTCTTCGGCATTCTTCAGCTCTTTGTGTAATACAAAAATAATCGTAAGATCTGAACACTAGATTATTATCGGTATCAGAGGGTTCTAGTGTTTTGGGAAGAATAGCGTTCGACTTTTTGGTTCTTGGTTTCTTTCTCATAAACCAAGTACGGGTTTATCATAGAGGATGAAGACTGGTCGGGAAGTTTGAATTTTCTAATGAAAATCCTGAGAATAGGGGAGGAGCAGATGAAGGTAGCCAAAAACTCTAACTTCTCTCTAAAACAGTTTATGTGTGAGGAGAGTTGAAATGAGAGAAAAGTTTTATTTATACTAAAGCAAGTGAAGGCGTGTGAAGTTGGAAAGACCTATGTGATGATAGGTTGGAATACGAATCGTTGAGTGGGTTAGATGTTCGACATTTGTCAGGCTAGATTACTAGGGTCATGATGAATTTAACGATTACATATGTAACGGTTATATTCGAGGATGATCTATCTACATAATATTTCGAGGACAATTTTCAAGTGAAGTAATTACATCGACTCGAAGTGATTTCGAGCTCATGTGCTCATGTTTACATACCAAGGCTTTTTTAGGCCAATTTGGGTTTATTCTTTGGTTCGAATATGTTTTAAGATCTTATATTGTATATATACTTCGAATAATATTTTAAGCTAACGGCTTCGAACATTTATTTTAAAGCTTATGACAGGTTACATAGACAATGGGAATTTTCGAGGATGTAAATATTCGAAGACAAAATGGATTTGAAGACTTTTTAGTTATCATTCATTTACTGACATGAGAGCTAGGGGCTTCTAATATGGAAATAGAGTTTTAATGACTAAATTATATATAATGTAAATTTAAGGATTTAATTGTAATTAATGTAAGTTTTGTCCATAATTCGTGACTGGTGTAAGTTTCAGAGAATATTTGTAACTTTGTATAATTTGTAAGGACTAAATAGCAATTAGTCCACTTTTTGTAACAAATTCAGTTTAATACTAAGTCTTGGCTCCTCTATATAAAGCACCAGACTACTCTAATAAAGGGGTTGAACACTTTTACTTTGAAACTCATTTGTACTTGTGTTTTCTCTCTCTAAAAACTCTCTAGCTCTTTCTCTCTCTAGAATACACTCTTGACAATTTACTAAGGCAAAATGATAACTCATCATATATAATGTGACATTTCAAATAATGTTGTGCATATCACCTCAAATATTACAGTGCATTTAGATAACGTAGCACTTCGAATATTATAGTGCGTTTAGAGAACGTAGCACTTCGAATATGGTTGTTTCTTCGAAAAATGTATTCAACGCTTAAGAATATTTACTCTTGCTCAACTTCAAAGATGATCAGTCTTTGACTAATTATCAAAATAATTTAAACAAACATTTGTAAACAACCATTGGCGAAAAATCCATTTTTATTGATAGCTTCAAATATTTACATAACACCTCATTAAAACCTCACTAGGCCAACAGGGTAGGAAAAAGTGTGCTAAGTATTCAAAAATAAAATTTTTAAAGTACAACACAGTTACTCCCGATACAATTTTAGATGTTTTATATTCCAAGGATGCTGAAGCATTGTCACAAAGGCGATAAGAACCTGGCTTTATTTTTTCCACAACCATATAAGGACCTTCCCAATTCGGGGCCATCTTACCGAAGCTCTTTTCTTTAGTATGGAGGAATACCTTCCTTAAACCTTTGTCCCACCTTGAAATCCCTCATTTAAACCTTTGAATTATATCTACTCCTCATAAGAGTTCATATTCAGGTGAGCTTTAACTCTTTCTTCTACAATCAAATCCAAATTTATTCTTTTTTCCTCGTCATTCAAGTCCTCAGAATATTGAGCTACTCTAAAAGAACGAAATGTATATCCTGCAGGACTAACAACATCCATTCCATATGCTAAGGCAAAATGAGTTTCTTTAGTATCTTCCCTAGGAGTTGTGCGATAAGCGCATAACACCTCTTGCAAATAATTAGGTCATTTCCCGCTGCCCTTTTCGGATTCTTCTTTAAACCTTCCAAAATAGATTTGTTTGTCACCTCTACCTGAGCATTTTCTTGGGGATGAAGCAAAAAACGTGAGAGAAGTGAAAGAATATAGAGAGGAGTAGATTGTATAGAGAGAAAGTCAAGTAACAAGTCAAGTAATTATAAAAGTCGGAGAGCATTAGTAGATCAACCTTGGCTTTTCAATAGAGGTCCAAAAACTTAGCTTTAACTGAAACTGCTACAAAAAGGGGTCTAATTGTATATTAGTCTCTCATCAAAATGTAAAGCTTTAATTCTCTCCTGTGATTATACATTCTATCATAACAGGTTTTATTTCTTAATATTTTAGTCCTCGAAGTTCTATATCTTTATCAGTCGTCTGTGTTTTTTTCTCGTCCCCGTCATGTTTGGTCGTCTTCCTCGTCGCCCCTAGGTCCTTGCTAGAATCTTTCAATGGATCATGATGAAACAAACACAATAAATTCAAATAAACCAGGCCATCAAAGTATTACGTTTGTTAAGAACTCATTAACAAGAATATCAAACCCTGCCAACAAAACTATATGGAGTAATTATCAAAACAGATATTTGGATGATAATTTTCTGTTCTTCAACAAGCTAAAACTTCTTTGTACTAAAATAAAACTAGTAATAATCCAAGTTACGATATAAATAAGAAGTATTAAGATCAATACAGCGCAAGCTCTCCTAAATCCTATGCATATAGGATAAGAACAACAAGCACCAATTCTATCCTTACTCCAATTGAAGTTCAAGAGAAGAATGAACATATATTTTGGAAATTTACAAAGATGGATACGGATAAGTTATTGTCTGCTACTAAATATACGCTAATATGGAAGTTCTTTAAAGTTATGCCTAAACTCAATCTCATAAAATAGTTCTTGGATTTCGATAAATTTGCAGGAGAATACACTGCTTTCAACTAGGCAGAAGACATGTTATGATAGAGTTTTCTTTAAAAGTTGATATGTGCAAGTTATGGATTAGGAATGCTTGGTATGTGGGTGAGTGTTCCATGAGACTATTCAAGTGGACTACTACTTTCAATCCTAAATACGAATGCCTAATAAAATATTGTGTGGATTAGAATTGCATATGTTTCCGAGTTCGTCTATAATGATGCTATAAATCACTATATAGACTTTATAATAGGAAATTATCTAAAGACTTGGGTTCTTAAGAAGAATAGAGTGATGTAAAATGCTTGTTATGTCTGGATCGAGCTAGACTTAACAAAAAAACATCAGTATCATCTTTGGGTTGGATTCAGATAAGATGATTGGTGCGGATTAGAAGTTAGCTACAAGGACCTCCCACATTACTGCAACTTATGTCATCATCTTGGGCACAAACAAGATAATCTTAAGCAATCACAGATGAAAGACCAATAGATCGAAGAGGATAAAAAAGATTGACACTTATGTAAACAAAGAAGCTGAAACAAATGAGGTCTGGTTCCACAAAGCTAAGTCTATAATAGTCAAGACTAACCAAGAATGAACTTCAACAAGAAACAAAAATTATGATAAGGAAACTAAAGCTCAGAAAAAATCCAGTTAATAACAAAGGTTAATCGCCAAAAGATACTATGATTTCTCAAGGTATATGAGCACACCAAAGAGTAGTGAAGAAATTCTCATTAAAAATAAAAAGAACACTCACTAGACTAGTAACAATACCCCTCGAGAATAATACATTATTAAGGCTATCCAGACTCTTTAATTGGATTACACACTAACTTTCTCCCTTGATTACGAGAACTTGGTATTTTAAAACCACACCTCAAATAAACAAATCATATGTAGCCTGTCAAACACCTATACTTAAGAGAAAAGAGGTTAACATAGGTTTTCAGGAAATGCTTAGCAATAAACTTAAAGAAGCTAAGGAAAACAAAAACCTTAGTAGTCAAGTTCCTAAAATATAAAAGGACCAGAAAATGTCTAAAACTCAAACTTTATATGATGATTAAGATCCTTAATTGAAACATTTGTGTCATCGATAATAAGTCCTCTTTGAGAAAGCATATCCATCATATTCAAAGACAATATTAAAATAGTAGCCATCCAAGAACCTCTTATCAAAATTGATTACCTCAGGACCATTTTTGTTAAATCAGGAGACAAACATTACATAACAAACACAACCAATATAATGTGGCTTCTATGGAAATAAGATTTTAAAATTAACATCCTTTTGGATCATCAATAATGCTCCTAAATAAATGCTTCAGTCTCGAAAGAGATAAAATCAAAGATTAAACATGAAATCTCAAAGGTTATGGACTTCGATCTATAAAAATCCAAACTCTGGAAGCTGTAAACTAAAACCAAATATCATACCTATTGGTTGGACTCTCTCGTGGTTTTCTCGGTTTCAGATTCCTCTAAAAAAACTTTAGGCTAAACTCGTGGCAAGCTTCGACACTTGTTATCCCATGAAGTATGTTGGTTGTTTTATTTGAAATGCTAGCAAAGAAGGAAAATATCAAGTAACACCTAATGAAAAAGAGCTCAATCATTTGTCTTCATTCATCTTCATGAGGTCATCTCAGTGACTTTTACAACTATTTTGCTTTGGTCTCCACCTATTTATCTAACCAGCGTGCTTTCCAAGGATCGAAAGTACTAAAATGTTCGATCTTCATGTCAAAATTCAAGTTTGAGGTTTTTTTACCTTGAATATACTCAGTATGACCCAAAATTTCTATTTATTTTTTTAAAAATCTCATATTAATATCTAAATTTTTTTAACATTGTATTCAATTTTCCATGTTTTAAAATTACATTTGTATTTTAATATAGTCTAAAATTTGAATTTTAGTTTTAATTTTTAAAATTGATAAATATTTTGAGAATTACATCGTATTTTTAAAATTGTATTTTAGTCCCATTTGTAAAAAAATAATATTTAATTATTTTGAAGTTGCTAAAACTACTTTTAGTCCCTTATTTTTTTTAAATTACATTTACTCCCTTAAGTTACAAAATTTTCATTTAGTCCTAAGTGTTTCTTAAATTATATTATAGTCCTTATAGTTTTAAAATTTCCGAAATTTGGAAAAATTCATTTTAGAATTTTAAAATTTGAAAACTAATTTTAGTATATATGGTAACAAAAATTAAATTTTGGTCCTTAAAGTTTTGAAAATAAAATATTAGCCGCTAACACTTCGAAAATGACATTTTAGTCTCCAAATTTCAAAAACTACATTTTAGTTTTTAAAGTTTTAATTGCTATACATCTAAAAAATGTATTTTACCCTCTAGAGTTTTAAAAATCATATTGTAATCTATAAAGTTTGGAAAATTATATTATAATCTATAAAAAATTGAGTTTTATACTGGATCTTTTTAATTTTCAAAAATAATATTTGTGTCATTAATTTTTTTAAAATTACTATTTAGTTAGTAAACTTTTAAAAATTAAAATGTAATTTTCAAACCTTGTCCATTATTTTTCCTAATTATATATCTAATTTTAGGTGGATTTTTTGGATATTGGCTAGCTGGTTTAGGAGTAGAAGACTTAGGAGAATTATGCGTTTATATTGTTTAAATTCCTTTTTTATTGTATAACTTTTATATAGTCATAATTTGTATGTCTAAAAAGCTACCAGACATTACAATATGGAGGAATATATTTGTATCTCATGTCTATCAAGCAACCATCATTGTCACCAAATCCTATCCATATTTTATTAATACGAATCGCAATAACATCTAACTCTTTGAGAGCCTTATAAACATTATATTTTTCCATAGTATTGTTAGGAACCCAAAAATTAAGCAGACTACCTAATGATGATGCCATACTATTTATAATACATTCATTGTATAATTATTCAAGTAGATTATGAAAAATTACCCATATTGGTGTTACGGTACATTCATATTTAGCCAAAAAGTAAGGTTGCCCTACGAGTAGACGCATTGAATATTCACCGATTTGCCAAAAGTAATGTTTTCAGAGTTTGCAAAGATCATCTTTTAACTGAAATTCAATTAAAATATGGTGTGCATCCCATGATATTGTATTCACCTCTCCTGTAAAGTTAAAATAATTTAGAAACTTCTGAATATATGAAATTTGAGGCTTACCTTTAGTAAATTTTCTAGCTAAGGTAAACTTTATATATTCGAAAAGTATTTTTGTTTATTTTTTATAATCCATTGTATGTTCTTCCATAGTTACTTTAGTTACATCTGCATATGATCTTGAATTTGTGTACTTGATAGATTTATCAAATACTAGATTTGTTATGCATTCAAAGTTTTGTAGATTGATTAAATATTGTGATCCTTCTTTGTTTTGAAGAATTGTGTTTTGATTTTGGTGGGAATAAAAACTATGTTTCTTGTGCGAATTTCTCAGACGCTTCTTGAATATTAATCCTGATACTTTAACTCATATTCATTGAAGAAACCTTATTCTTGTGTATCATGTTATCCAAGATTTAAGAAAATTCAACTAGCAAGCAACCAGTTGATTATGAGAATAAATATGTTACTATGTTCTTGATTATCCACCACCAATGTTCTAGGAATTGATTTTACATATCTAGAATTTCTTCCTTTCTCGAGGTAGTGTTATTTATGATTTGACTCAATTATAAAATAAATTATAAAATTAAATTATATTTTGGAGTTTATGAAAATTAAAATAACTCTATAAATGGATGTTGTTTATAAGAGGAGTTATACAATCTATTAAAAACTGTTATGGAAACCCATGAAACGATAGACCTATGTTGATACAAATTTATAAAATATTTGTATCAAATAAAATTTTAGTTTAGCTTCTAAGTGTATGCATAATTAATATATAGAGACATTTAACCACTTATTTTTAGTTGTCCTATTTCTTAGGAAATCTGGAGTCAATTTTCTCTCATAATGGATATCATCATTGATACTTATATGACAGTACATGATATAGTAAGATGTTAGTTTAGATCATGTGATCAAATACTATAGAAATTTTATTAATCAAAAATGAAAATTAAACATATCTCTAGAATCCAGAATCAAGAAGATGATTTGGTTGGCTTGTTGGACTCTCATATGTAAGACAAGATCTGATTTTGAAAACTACCAAATTCCTAATCCTCTTAGAGCCATTGTTCTATTAAAAAGTTTAGGAATATTTTAATTGAGCTCAAAAGTATAACATATTCCATCAATTGAACAAGCTATTTGAAATTATCAATCATTGTTTTATATAAAATTCTTAGCTTAAACTTCAAGTCATCCAAATGTGCAGATCTGTAAACATCAAGCTAACATACTCTTATATATCTCTTATTCATGGACCTTGGAAACTCTGTTGCATACTCAAGAAGGATAGCTCATGGACCTGAAGCTAATATATCAAATTTTCCATAAGAAATAAGGTCTTTGACTAGACCTAGACTTATTTGATCAAAAGAACACAAAATTGAAGGAAGTCAAGACACAAAATGTACTTTTGGAAATCTATAAATATTAAGAATACATCTCACTGCACGTGTCAAACGAGATGCGGCAAGGTAGGATTTTGTGTGTTCACGACAGTCTGTCTCGGTATGCACGACAGTCTGTCATAGAAACATACGGCAGAGCACGGCTTCACTCACTAATACGACTGTCACGACCAAGGTTGTCATGGTCACTACAGACACGACAAACACGACTGTATATTATATAAACTATTAATATAGTTTCATTATTATGTAGGCTTTGATTGTTAATATAGTTTAATTAAAATGTATGCATATATAATATATTAGTTTTGTAGCAAATATAGAATAAATAAATAGTGTTATTTCTTGATAAATTAATTATTAATTATTATATTTAGAGTATTTTATTTGTGGTATAAAGATACTTTATTATTATTATTATTATTATTATTATTGTTTTATTATAATAGTTTTATGTTTTATAAATTATTATCTAAAATTAGTATAAGTTTAATCTGATATAGAATTTGGATGGAATTGTTTGCTCTCTAAGAAAGCTCCAAAAAAACTAGCTTCAATTTCTTCTTCCGTATTCTAATCTTTTAATTCTACTTCAAGCCTTATTCTTTTTAATTGATCCAGTTAGCGTGAAAGACTCCACCAATTATGCCTTCCTTCTGGAAGATTTATCTGATCTTCAATCTTCAAACAACCTTTAAGAATCCCTAAAACAGAAAGATCATGTCATCAAAATAAATCAAAATGTAATAATGACATCCAGTAATCAACAACAAGCCATCTCATTTGCTGATACTTAAAGAAAAAACAATCCTTAAACAGATTTCAAACCTATTAGTATGGACCAGAAGTTGGATCACATCTCTATTCATTTCACTCAAAATGATAAAGATAATTTAACTTTTGCTAAATTTTTTACATTGATCGGAAAATTCTCACAAGGTTTTCCTTAAAAGAAAGTCCTCAACTATTTCTTGAATTCTCTGAAACTAACTGGAGAATACAATATTGTTGTCTGGGATTCTAGGCACATCTTACTGGAAGTTGACTTAAAGGCTTATCATTGCAAGATTTGGTCACAAAATATCTGGACAGTTGGGGAATCACCAATGAGGCTGTTAAAGTCGAATGTTAATTTTAGCCCTAAGTATGAAATTTTAACTACCTTGGTATGGATAAAGATTGAAAAAGGGCCAGAATATATCTACAATGAAAGTATAATAGGAAACCCTCTTAATATCAAATTCTCAGAAACAATAGAGCGTACTACAACGCATGTTATGCCTGGGTTGAAGTAGATGTTTCCAGAAAACTCTAACATCATATATGGGTTAGTTTGGTGATAATCAAGGATGTTGACTAAACATAAGTTATGAAGATATTCGTTAATATAGGTTGACGTGTTTTCATCTTGGTCATAACCTTGAATCTTGCAAGAAGAATACAAGAATTGCTAAAAAGTGAAGATGTGAATAAGGTTACTAATTATGACATTCTCGATGACTCTCACGGCAAAAAGATATCCAAAACCAAAGAAAATAATCAACCTAAAGTTAAATATATTGTGATTATTCATGGTCAAATTACAGAGCCAATAATGCAAATATAATCAGTCAACTGAAGAGGTTCTTAAATTGAGCAATATAGCCACGAAGCTTAAGTCTCCTGATGTATCCAACATTCAACAAATCTTTCAGTTTCAGGATCCTAGGTCCTCTGATACCGAAAAATAATCATAGAAGCGATACAAAATCTGGATTATGGGTATAATAAATCTACCTCCAAAGACTATTAAAACCTGATATCTCGAAACTTTACCTCAATAGAAGACAATATTAGAAGTTTAACATCTTCCAAGAAAATAAGTTGACAAAGGGTTTCAAGAAGTACTCAACCATAAACTCAAAGATGCCAAAAGTAAGAGAAAACCTAACATTTTTATTATCAAATCCTTGAAATTTTCAAGGACTAGCAAATCTACCACTTTTTTATTTTGAAAGATGATCAAAATTCTTAGCTAGAATATTCGCGACATTATGAATAAACCTTATCTCATAAGCCTTAAGTACATCATTCTAAAAGAAGGTCAAGATTATTTTATTTCAAGAGCCTCTTATTAGTTTAAGTAACTTGGAAAGTACTGCTTTAAAGATTGGTTTCAAGAATTTTACAACTAATTCTTTTAATACAATTTGGTTTTTCTCAGTGAATAGTTTTCTATTAATACCTTACTTGATCATCATCAATTCTTACATATTTATATCTCTTATAATAGTTTAGATAAAAACAATTACTAAAAATTATTCATGACAAGTGTCAAAGATTAACCATGATAGACCTTCGAAATACTCTAAGCAATGTCTTCAACCCCACTTATGAATGACTGATATTGGGTGATTTCAATGTAGTTACTTCTACGAAAGAGTAGATCGGTTGGTCAACCTTTTGCCACAATAGTCCATAAGAGTTTAATGATATTATAAAATATTATCAATTGGAAGAAGCTGGTTATATTGTCTCTAATTTCACTTGGTCTAACAACTCCAAATGGAAGCCTCTGGAGAGAGTTCTCTACAACCCTACTTGGTCTGGATTTTTAAATGTTACTAAAGTTACTCACATGGCCAGAACTTGTTCTGACCATGCTCATTTGTATGTTGTTATAGCTAAAGACAACCCTAACTGTAAGAAGATCTTTGAATTCCTTAACATGTGAAAAATGGATAATGATTTCTTAAATTTTATAGAAAACAATTGGAAATATAGTATTGAAGGTTATGCTCTCTATGTTTTCAGGAATACATTTAGAAGATTAAAGGAAGGCCTCGAGGTATGGAATAAATATCATTTTGAAAATATATTAAATAAAGTGCAAGTAAGAGAAGAGGAAATCAAGATATATGAGATGAAGCATTAGGAATCTAATTTATTGGCCACTAAAATAGAGCTTGCTAAAGCTAATTCTCTTTACCTTTAAGCCCTAAGGATGGAAGAGTTCTATTTGCTGCAAAAATGCTATTCAAATTGGCTCAAGGAAAGTGACAAAAACATAACTTATCATGCTTATGTATCTAAGAAGAGAATAAAGAATTATATAAATAACATTAAAGTGGGAGATGACTAGATTCTCGAGAACAATTTGATTGGCTAAATTGGCAAAGTTTATTTCAAAGAGATACTGACCAATCATCCTTATTCAAGTATGGAGGAAGAAAATAACATAATACAAGACAATATATCTAGTAAGATCCCTAAGCTAACATCTAAGAATGATAATGACTTACTCTTACTTCCTCTCTCTAAAGATAAGATCTATAACATCATTAACAATCTAAATCCTTCAAATGCAGGTGGTATGGATGACTTCAATAGTTGTTTTTCAAGACTTGTCGGAACATCATTAAGAGCTTCATGTTGTTATAAGCTATCTATTCGGGTCTTGTAATATCAGAGGATTTGTTTTTCTCACCTAATTCAGTTATATCATGTTGTGTTGCTGCTCTAAGCATGTTGATCATCCTTTCTTATTCAATGCTCTATGTTGGTAGAAGCATTTCCTCAAACAGTTGGTCTCAGTTTTAGCCCCTTGCTGTTGTTGTTGTTGGCTATATAAAAGTTTATTCGAGTCAAAATACTTTCTAGTTGATCTCTGCATCAAATGTCAATCTTTATATTCTCAAGCTCGCCCTTGATCATCTGGTATTCATCAAACGTGCATGTTCTTTCTTGAATCGTTCGCAGAAGATTTGTCTTGTTGAGGGATGAATAATTCAAAAAGTGGTGTGGAATTGATGATTTAGTTTCATGCACTTTTGTCTAATTAATATTATTTCTAGCTTTAGCGCCTTATTTCATGTTTGGCGCCTCTAACTCTAAACCGAATTTTGTATCCGCCTTCATTTAAAAAAATCTTCTAATTTAATAAAAAAAGGTTAATATGTTAATTTATCTTATTAGTGGTAAAAAGAAATATGGGATTGAACTGTTCAAGAATAAAAAATAAATTTTATTTATTTAAGCCGTTCACAATTTATACTCTTATGGATCATGAGTTGTACAAATGTTATCGAATTCAACTATCCGAAGTTACCTCATCATCGTCAATATCTTCTTCATCAAACATCATTTATAGTTAGTCAACTTATTTGCATTTCAATATATTATTACGTTTCTATTTTAAATGATTTTTTTTAAACATGTAAAGATATTACTCGAGAAGTCCGATAAACTTTTAAAGATTTATAATATTTAAAATATCTAAATATCTTCTAAAATTTTTAAAAATATATTCTAAATATCTAATAATAAACTTATTAATTACAAGATTTAAATTATTAATTTTAATATATAATAAACTATTTAAAATATTTAATATTTTTAAAATATAAGTATATAAAAATGGGAAACATATTTTTTAAATATTCAAAACATGTAAAACATATATTTTAAATATCTGAGCCACACTTCTAAAGTTCTGAAATCTTTAAACCGTTCTTGCTCTTTCCAGAAAAAAAAATGGGTGATCCAGTTTACTCTTACAAGCTCAAAGAAGACATAGAGATATGCCTCGATGGCGCTTTCATCCAGGGGATATTTCTACACGCACTTGGAGATGGGGGATATACTGTTATACACAAAAGGAGTAAGTTGATCCAAACCTTAGAGCCAGATCTTATCAGACCAGAGCCTCCTGTTCCGAAATCTGGTAGCTCCCGGAACATTCCTGTTAAGCATGTTGTTGATGTGTACAACGACGCCGGCCAAATTTGGTACACTGGGGTTATAAAGAAAGTTGCCTATCCCTATTACTATGTCGAATTAGATAAGCATGGGACTCAAGTTCGTGCCCCCTATAAAAAAGTAAGGTGGCATATGGAATGGATAAACCAAAAGTGGGTTACTACTGGATCAATAATCAAGCCTACACCTATGAAACAGACAGAGTCGAACTCGGAGATTAGAGAGACGGAGTCGAGCTCGGAGATTGAACCGATGGAGTCGAGCTCGGAGATTAGAGAGACGGAGTGAGTGTGGAGAGCACTGTCCCCAAGTAACACATAAAGTTGGTGGTAAAAGAATTTCATTTCAGTTCTATGAAATAATATGTTACAAGTAGTTTCCATACACAGATGAACCAATTTCGATTTTACAATTGATGTAAAGTTAAATAACTGCATGATAACAATTTCTAAAGTTTGTAGGTACAAAAATATATATATATATATATATATATATTTTAAATATCTACTATAGTTGAAAAATTTAATAAACTATTTATAATATATAATGGTTTAAAATATTTAAAAATTTCGAAGTTTTAAAATCCGATAAACTAATTATAATAAATTAATTATATATAAACTATTTATATATTTAAATTAAAATATAAAAATATCAAATAATAATCTCAAAAATTATGTTTATAATATACATATTTTAATTTATTTGTTTCAAATAAATTTACGCATACAAATTAAATTTTAATAAAAATATTAAAAAATATTAAACTTGATATAGTAAAAAGAAGGACGGATAAGGCCGTGTGATTAATCACGATGTAAACTTGACATGGTAAAAGTTTATCACGATGTACGACTGTTAAATGAGACGGATGTGATATGCTAACACCATAAACACTCATAATTCTCACAATTACATGTTATTCAATGTAATACTAGTCCGTGTAAAATTATTAATACTTAATAAAAAAATTATTTGAGAGAAAAAAGAAATTAAAACCGGAAATAATTTCCTTTTAAATAACATACAGAAACTGTTTATATTACTATACATAATCCTAATACTTTATCGACAAAACATACTCAAAGTTAAAAAAGCTTTTTTGTATTATTATTCTTATTCAAAGATCCGCATTATTAGGCTTGCCCGTTTATAAATTTGTGGATATATGTGAATTCTTAGTTATTTCAATCAACCATGGATAGGTGATGGATGGTTACGTCGATATGTGGCGTAAGCTATCTAAACCTCGTTTATTTACTTTTTTATGAAGTTTTTTATATCGAATTATACGATGATTTTTTTAGTTTTTTTGGTTGAAAAGTATAATTTTGGTGATAATTTAGATGTTTCGTTTTTTGATTTTAGAGAACTAATTTGGACTTATTATAAATAAAACGATACAAAGTAACTAATCTATTAAATCTGATCTTGAAGAGACAAAAGTTACATAGGACATATATAGTATAGTAGGTCATCTTGAATTTATAGAGAACAATAACAATAACAGACAAGCTTATCATGGACGACCACCAGGAGGAGGCGAGTAATGCCAAACCCTTGGTCGATCAGAATCCTTTCCCCAGGGCGTATTAGTAGGAGGAGCCAGAACAGGTCCTTTTTGACCCGATGAGCCGATTATAACCAAGAGAAGCACAAACATGTGTGCCAAGAATCTTAAGGATTTCATCTCTTTCGTTTCTATCTTCTTCTTGTCTCTCTAGGTATATGTGTCTCTAGATTCATTATCGTACAAAGCTTAATTTATATAAAAATCAGGAGTCAAAGTAAACGTCTCAAATTTGCAACCACAGTCTAAATTCGTTTCCTGCACAGGACTTTCGTTTTCAGAGTTTTGAAAAGTCCATCGTTTTGAAATAAAATCCAGAGCGTAAGTTCTTTTGTGACTTTTTATTTGTTATTGTAGTGTAGATAATCTTATGATAAACACAATTTTCTTTGGAGGGATATAAAAAGTCAAAGATGCCAATTTTTTTTATTTGTTTTGATTTATAAATAATATCTATATATTAGCTACTAAAATTTATGAACCCCGAAATATAAATATAAAGTATTTGGTAATAAATTAAAAATAAAAATAAAAAATGAGCTAAGTTCTAGTTGCAGAAATAGCGTTATTCTAGTAGCATAATTAGTTTAAAAAAAACTGTCAAATTACGAAATTATATATAAATTGGTTGTTAAAAAAATATTCAACGCTCAGTAATTACATGTATCTTGGATGTGAAAATATTAAAAAAATACCCAAAAACATATGTTATCCTCTCACCTATCCATTTGATTTTGTATTTCCTATCTACCTGGATTTCGGCTAGCTCGAGAAGTGTATGTTTTGGATAACGTCCTTGACTTGTCTAATTAAAAGCTAAAAAAAAACTTTATTTTGTTTTCAAAAAGTACAAAAAGGTTGACCTTTGGATTAAAGCATTAACCGAGTAAGTTGGAGGATGGTAATTTTTGGAGCTTTGTCGTTCGTTGAAAAACCAAAAGTGATCAAATGTAGGGCGATGTAAATAGATGAATTATGTTTTCAAAAGAGTAGTCGAGTTTGTTGAGTAAGAAGACATGTTGACTAAAGATTATGAGTTCGAATCCTTGAATACACTTTATCGGCTGAACGTGTCACCTTGTGTGGTTTACCTTCTGGCGTTGGGTTGCCGATTGCATTCTGAGTAGCGCCTGCTGGTTCCCTCCGGAAAAAAAAATGTATATTGAAGTTTATCTAAAAATATAAATCTCGTCAGTTATCACAAAGGACCTCGACACATGCACTGGATTATGGGTTTCGACTGCTCAACTGCTAGATTTCAACAAGAGCACATGGTATTACCTCAAATTTTGGACAAAAGATCTCAAACACCGATCACGAAGTGTTGGTAATAGACTCGGCAACTGACTCATGAATCATGGATTGATGTCTAGACTCGATAGTAGTGAAATCACTTCACAAGAAGGTCTCGATTGCCAGTGTTCCAGCTTGGACTACTCTACATTTTAAACCATTAAAGTAATGACACAAGTAAACCTTGCTCTAGGTTTGTAAAGCTTATTGAGATATTTCTTTATTGGGGTCGCTTGGTATCTTCTCGTATGCAAACACTTAGGTTACGTATATTTACCTTCTTGCAAGTTGGACCAATAATTGGACATGAAAATGAATAAACAAATATTATGTTAGGGTGGCGACCAAAGTCCCACATCCCACATCGGTTAGACATGAGAAGGATCATTGGTATATAAGTAAGAACATATCTCAACTAGTATGAGGCCTTTTGGAAGTGGACCAAAAACAAAGCCGTGAGGGCCTTCGGGTGCCAAAGCGGACAATATCATACCAGTGTTGAGATTGGTTGTTCATACTTATATACATAGGTGGAATATGCGGACCGGACCCCATATCCCCAACACGTGGTATCAGTGTTAGGCCCAGATGAAATGCGTCAGACCCAGACAGAATGCTGAACATGAAGAAGTTAGACGACATGCTCAATCAAACGATGGAATTTGATTGGAGTGGGGAGTGGTGCTAAGGAACAAGACAAAGTGGTCTAATAGGAGGTGACCAGTAACATCCGTAGTGCCTCTATGGTCAGGTAGTCTTCCAACCTGATTAGAGTGGGCGACTGAAAGTCAGTTAAGAGGAGGCTAAGGTGGTACTTTGTTCGAGAGGAGGATTTATTAGGGTGGCAACCAAAGTCCCACATCCCACATCGATTAGAAATGGGAATGATCAATGGTATATAAGTAAGAACATATCCCAACTAGTATGAAGCCTTTTGGAAGTGAACCAAAAACAAAGCCGTGAGGGCCTTCGGGTGCCAAAGCGGACAATATCATACTAGTGTTGAGATCGGTTGTTCATACTTATATACACAGGTGGAATATGCGGACCGGACCCCATATTCCCAACATATTACATTCGAAATAGGGTGGTAGTTTGTCACTTTTATCATCTCACACATCAAACTACCTTAGAGATGTATTTTATCTCCAACAATCACCAATCATCACAGGAACTTTCCTAGTCACTTTAAGATATTTTTTTCACAACCGCTAAGACAGTAGCTGAATATCTATGAGCCGGTCAACAATATCACTTCAATCTTAAATCAGGTCTTAGGATTCGGAGGGGGATCCTTGATTCACCGTTATTCGAGTAAACTTTTATTTTTAATATATTTATAGTTATATTTACGGCTAAGGCTAAAAATCCTGTCAAATTACCGGTGTTTGACATTTGTTACATTTGTACCACTAAAATTATTTTGTCCGAAAACGAGTCACGGTTGTTTAAAAATATTATATTTTAGATCACAGACACGTGTGTAAATTAACAAGAGAGGGCGCGATGAGCTGTAATTGTGAAAAGATTGGAAGACTAGCCAAATAAGGTGATAGCCCTCTAGATTCGTCCCTATGGTTCGATCCTTCTCAGTAAAACGCGACGTGTTCGAAACTCGGAGAGACACGCAGAGAGGGGACTCTATCATACCTGCTAACTTGTTCAGACCTACTACTACGTCCATACCAAACCGATTTCCCGACCCACTTGCTATATCCACTAAGGCTTCATCCTACTAACTATAAATCTAATGATGCTTGTTCCGGTTATCCATCAAATCATACCAAAGTACTCTTATTTATTAATTTTTATTTTTGACCTTTTACTTTTTAACTTTTACTTTTTTAATTTTGAGTTATTTACTTTTATATTTTTATTTTTATATTTGTTTTTTTAATTTTATTTTTTACATTTACATTTACTTATTTCTAATCAGTGTTCCATATTTGTCTCTTCCCTTGAACAAGTCCATTCTCTTTAACAATGACCATTGCAATTTCCTTTGAATCACTCAATTCTCTTCAACAATGGCGATTAGGGTTTCCCTTGAACCAATTTGTGAGACATCAACCAATTTAATTTCGTGACAAAACAAAAATTGTATTTTTATTGATACAAATCTTAATTCAAACATTTTCTTGATTCATCCGAAATGGATTTGAATAGTCTAAGTGATATATCTGAGAAAGATATGATTCAGAATTTGTGGAAATGAACGATATGATGATGAAATTGTTTCTAAGTTATGTGGAATTGAAGAAACATGCTCGTTAAGATCTCGAACTCGAAGAATGCAAGATTGAAAAAGGCAAAACCAATTTGATTCCTGCAAACAAATTTTATTTTTCTGGATTCTTGGCATAAGTTTCACCAATCAAAGATGAAATATAAGAGATCATTTTTTTTCTTTTTCGGTCTTGAAAAGCTCAACAAAGAGACTAAATAAACGCACAATGTCAAAGTTTTTCGCAGATTGAGAGATCAAATCGAATCAGATACAATCTCAGTTCTTTACAAATCATAACTAGTCTGATTCAGACTCGATTCACTAGACCGAGCCAATCTAACTAACCGGAAAGAATACAACGATGGTAGTTACGTCAATGATACGAGAATCATAGTAATGAATAAATTAAGACCCAAAGTTAAAGAAATAACTAAAGATCTTCTGTCCGTTAGAGAGAAAATTCTTTTCAATCAAAGAGAAAATTTGAAACGGAAATACTACAACGCTACTGCAGAGTAAGCGAATGACGATCTAATCAAGAAGATGATATCATGAAGCGTGAATCTCGAATCGATCCAAATGAAAACCGATGTTGGTCATTTGAAAGGTGTGAAAGAGAGACACGACGCGCTTTTGGATTTACAGAAGAGTTAGAATAAACTACAACAAATGTTTTTGGATATGACGATGCTGGTGGACGCACAAGGGAAGAAAATGGACGCACAAAGAATAAATCAATGAAATTAGAATTGGTTGTTGTCTTCTCAAAGACTAGTTCAAGGGAAACTTTAATCGTCATAGTTGAAGATGATGAAATGGTTTGGATTACTGAATTAGAATTAAGTACAAGTGAATGTAAAAAGTAAAATTAAAAAGATAAAAGGTAAATGATAATAGATAAGAGTATTTTGGGTAGGATTTAATGGGTGACCGTATTTGGAACAAACATGAGTAGATTTGGATGAAACATGTTATCATCATATTAATTTGCACGCGCGAGTGATCCAAAATGCAACATTTTTAAACAACAGTGATTCATTTTGGGGACGAAAGAACTTTAATGGTATAGTACAACAGGTGTCAAGCACCGGTTACTTGACATGGTTTTTAGCCCTATGGGAAAATACGTAAACAAGATCAAAGAGTTTTACGAGTAAGAAATAGTACAAGTGATTTCAGTGTAGGGGTGGCGAGGCAAACTCAGTAAATACTCTGCCCTAAAATGGAATGGGGGATTATAATTGAAATATTAAAGCATACCAACTAATTTTGTATGGTCTGAGTATGGTCTCACAACAATAAAAATCAAATATAGAATTCATACTCCTCATCACTTGTGCACTTGGTGCAAAAAGCACGTCCTGAACAATCGGTGATGGCCATATATAGGACTTCCCATGCCAGTTCTCACACTCCCACCATCGTACACCGTAGATTCCAAAAGGGAAAGCGACCTCAGCAGCTGAGAAATCTGCTACCGGTAAACCTGAACTAGTAATGATCACAACTTTAACCCTGACGATACATATCATGCCCCCAATTGCTTAGTTGGGTTGGAGTTTATATATGACATATCTGAAGATGTAAAAATATAACTTATTGTTATGGAAATATAACAAAGAGAATTGCCAAGTAGAAAACTATTTTATTATCAAGGAAGAGAAGTTACATTGCTTACGGTTTCATTCTTTATTTATACCCTTTATTCCTATTTTCTACGCCATTAATATTCTCTTTGACTCCACTAACTACACGTTTAAACTATATTTACATTGTGGGACGTGATTTTATGGCCACTATATTAATGGTTTGACCAGTTTAATAAATGTAACTCTAAACCGCTATTTTGACTATATTTTGGGGTAAAAGATGCTTCATCAGCTTTTGCCACTTGATAGACTGAGCGAATATTCTACATCTCTCTTCTCTCCAGGGTGAAGAGCTATATCGGCCTCATCCATGCCATAAACTGAGCCCTTTTCTAGTCGGCTCGATACGCTTCTTTCCCTGCTTCTTCCTTGCTTCGACAAGAGTCAGGTTATCCTCCTATGATTCTGCCGTTCTTATTCCATGCTCGACGAGGTTGCTTCTTTATCTAATTCCTTACTTCACCTCTGCTCACTCTTCTCTCTTAGTTTGTAACCGACTCAGCTTATCATCTTTTCTACTCTGCTTCATCTTTGGCTACTTATATATCTGTTCTCTTCGTGTGGTGATTACTTCCTCATCAGAGCACCCCACTAGTTCATGGATTTCATGCTGAGAAGCGTACAATTAATGAAATAAATACATATTATCTAGCGAAGAGAATATCATTAGGCACTTTATTAAATAATGTGGCCTTCAATAACTTCAGTGTGTTAATGATGATTCATTTGAATATATAACGACAATCTGACGTGTGGCGATAGTAGGAGATGCGTGGGGTGCGAGTGGTTTGACATTAAACCCATAATTACAAAAAATGGCCCTTTGCTTTTGGTTGGAGACATGTAGGGTTGTACTTGACCGTCATTAATTGCGTGTGCTGTTAATATCTAGTATCTAAACCCAATTTTCTTGAGTGTACAAACCATAAATCTTTGAATTAATATCCCGGTGGATATCGTAAGTCAAAAATAGATTTTTTTGAATAGTCCATCGTGTTGAAATAAAATCCAGAGCGTAAGTTCTTTTGTGACTTTTTATTTGTTATTGTAGTGTAGATAATCTTATGATAAACACAATTTTCTTTGGAGGGATATAAAAAATCAAAGATGACAATTTTGTTTTTATTTGTTTTGAGTTATAAATAATATCTATATATATTAGCTACTAAAATTTATGAACCCGAGAAATATAAATATAAAGTATTTGGTAATAAATTAAAAATAAAAATAAAAAATGAGCTAAGTTCTAGTTGCGGAAATACATTATTCTAGTAGCATAATTACTATAATATTTTTGGTTTGTTATATTCTACACTAACTTTTAAACAAATAAATGATTCTTTTTTTAATGTTTCTATTTTTTTTTAAATATAATTCAAAAAAAATTCTGAAACTACCGTTGTGTTTCTTTTTTCGAGACAAATTAAACAATTGGTACAAAAGATATGTTTTGAAAACTTTTTTTAAATTTTTTAAAATATATCGTTTAACAGTTTTAGAACTGTTAAAAATTAAAAGTGTTAAAACTTCATTAAACCATATAAAACTGTCAAAATAGACGGTTTAACAGTTTTAAAACTGTCAAAAAAATTAATAATGTTAAACTTTATTAAACTATATAAAAATCTTAAAACGACGGTTTAGCAATTTTAATCCCGTAAAATAAACTGTTTGGCTTTTTTAGAACTATTGAAAATTTAATACTTTTTAAACTTCATTAAACTTTATAAAAATCTTAAGCAAACGGTTTAGCAATTTAATCCTGTTAAAATAAACGGTTTAGCAGTTGTAGAACTGTTAAAATTTTAACATGGTTAAAAGTTTAACATTGTTAAAAATTTATTAAACTCTATGAAACCGTTATATTGATGTAAAAATATTGTTCGACTCTTTGATATTATCAACTTATTTACAAATCATTAAGGAGTCTTTAACTTTGTTTCACATCACTTTCGAACCAAAAATAGATGTTTACACATAATGTTTTTAGTATTAAAACTGCAATAAAATAAACGGTTTAACAGTTTTAGTACTGTTTAACCATGAATCTAGGATAACTAGATTGTAGTTGTATAATTTAAAATAATTATGTGTGGGTTTTTATTTCAAATTTTTTTTTGTAGCTATCTAAAAGATAATTAACAAACAAATTTACGGCAAGGCGCAAAATAAACCAGGCTTAGGCGGAGAGTAGGTAGTCAATACATAACACATATTACAATATTGCCATTATGAAATCCTTTATTTTACTTTCAGATTAGCAATTATTTTGTAGCAAGAACAATTTTTAAATATTATATTTTAATATGTAATCAGCAACTACCTACTTTCTACATCAAAATATGAGGACTCAGTCCAATTTTGTATCATATATTGATCAAACCAAGAAACATAAAGTATTCAAGTTTTCAGTTTTATATCATATATTGATCAAATAGAGAAACATACCACATTAAGCTATAGGCTCTCTCTGTTCCACGTTTCCAAATCATGTAGGTCTGTTGACATTGAGTTCCATCCAGCTTTGCGTCTTAAACTACTCTAAAAGTAAAATCACTTCACTTTAGTTTTTCTTTTTTTTTCTTCTCCTAAATGTTATCAGACCAAACACTGCAATGAAGATAACTGGTCAATGGACTCTAACTACAAGAAATTTACACATTTTGCTTCATAATTGTCGTATATTTGCAAAAACATTTGTCAAAAAAACGTTCAGTTGTATGGATCTCGATTATAACAGTCTCTCTTATATGCTCTCCAAAACTGCATCTTCATTGGCTATTAGTGATGCCAATAGCTTGGAACCACCAATCCTTTTCTTCCAACATCAAAATGTTAAGATAGTGTATATCTTTTCTTAGATTTGCTGAATATCCACAATATGTCCAAAGTAACTGATGAACAATTGATCTTCAAAAAAGTTTAAGCTGATATTGAATAACCCCATTTGTTCATGCAAGATGGATTGGTAGCTAAACAAGGATCTAAGTGTAAGATGATAATGCAGAAATAGATTTATTTCAATTGCAGAATTACGTGCAAAGGTGTTACGAAATAAAAAGAAAATAGTTGCAGAAATAGACTTTCGTTGCCAAATAAGTCTAATTGTGTTAAAAAACAAAATACAACTTGTTTTTTAAAAATAAGTGTACACTTAGTATGAAACAATTAACTTTTTGGTAGGTGCGAAAATATGTACATATTTGCGTTAAATTATTTTTAGAAAATAAAATAAAAAGTGAGATATGAGTTGCGAAAATATATGCCACCCGAATCTACTCATGCTTGTTCCAGTTACCCATTAAATCATATCCAAAGTACGTTTATTTATTAATTTTTACCAATAACCTTTTACTTTTAACTTTAAGTTATTTAGTTTTATGTTTTTACCTTTTATATTTATTTTTTTAATTTTACTTTTTACATTTACATTTAATTGTTTCAAAGTTATTTACTTTTATATTTTTACCTTTTTATATTTATCTTTTCAATTTTACTTTTTACATTTAAATCTACTTCTAATTCAGTGTTCCATATTTGTCTATTTCCTTGAAAGAGTCCAAATAATGGCGATTACGATTTCTCTTGAACTAGTCAATTCTCTTCAACAATGGCGATTAGGGTTTACCTTGAACCAGTCTGTGAGAAGACATGAACCAATTTAATTTCGTGACAAAACAAAAACTGTTTTTGTATTTATACAAATCTTAATTCAAACATTTTCTTGATTCATCCGAAATGGATTCGAATAGTTTGAGTGATATATCTGAGACAGAGATGATTCAGAATTTGTGCAAAATGAACGATATGATGATGAAATCGTTTCTAAGTTATGTGGAATTGAAGAAACATGCTCATAAAGATCTTGAACTCGAAAAATACAAGCTCAGAAAATTCCAAACCAATTTGATTCGAAAAAAGCTTTCTAGATTCATAACAGAAGTTTCACCAATCAAAGACGAAATGAAAGAGATCATTTCTGTCTTTTTCGATCTTGAAAAGCTCAACGAATAGACTAAATAAACGCACAATGCCAAAACAATTCGCAGATTGAACGATCAAATTGAATCAGATACAATCTCAGTTCTTCGCAAATCATAACTAGTCCAATCCAGACTCAATTCACTACACCGAGTCGGTCTAACTAACGAGAAATAATACGACGAAGGTTGTTACGTCAATCATACGAGAATCATAGTAATGGACATATTAAAATCCAAACTTAAAGTAATAATTAAATATTTTTGGTCCATTAGAGAGAATATCATTTTCGATCAAAAAAGAATTTTGAAACGAAAATACTACCACGCCACAAGAGAGCAAACGAATGACAATCTAATCGAGAAGATGATATCATGAAGTGTGAATTTCGAACCTATTCAAATGAAAACCGACGTTGGTGATTTGAATGGTGTGAAAGAGAGACATGACGTGGTTTTGATTTTACAAAAAAGTTTGAATAAACTACCATAAGTGTTTTTGGATACGGCGATGCGGGTGGACGCAGAAGGGGAGAAAATGGACGCATAAAGAACAAAGTAATGAAATTAGAATTGGTTGTTGTCTTCTCACAGACTAGTTCAAGGGAAAGCTTAAGCGCCATTTTTGAAGAGGATAGAATGGTTTATAGAGAGTCTTGGGGGAAGATAAATGCTTCTTTATTTCATTGAACGCCTGGTCTCACTGTAGGGACTAGTTAAAATATTTAGCACCTTCTAAAGTCTGGAAAAATGGGGCACACCTATCCGAAGACCTCGAGATAAAACAATTTAAAGCAGCTAACCTTCCTGTCAACCTTTGCACTTATTTAATATTCCGAGGAGGATCCATCTGTAATAAGGTATCAAGCTGGTTTGGATCAAGCTGTATTCCTTTCTCACTTATCACATACCCCAGAAACTTTCCGGACTGTACTTCAAAAACACATTTTTTTTATTTAATTTTATATTAACCTTTGCCATGTTGGCAAAAGTTTCTTGAAGATCTGTTAAATATAATTCTTCCTCCATACTTTTTACCATTATGTCGTCAATATATGCTTCCATATTTCTCCCAATTTGATCAGCAAACGTTTTATTCACCAACCTTTGATAAGTAGCCCCAACATTCTTCAGTCCAAAAGACATCACCTTATAACAATGGAGGCCCCTATCTGTAACAAAAGTAGTGTGTTCCTGGTCCTTCGGATCCACTTGTATCTGATTATAACCGGAGAAGGCATCCATGAAGGACAATAACTTATTCCCAGATGTGGAGTCCACCAACTGGTCTATCCGGGGGACTGGATACAGATCTTTTGGGCAATCCCTGTTGAGGTCAGTAAAATCGATACACATACGCCATTTCCCATTCTTCTTTTTTACTAACTCCGGATTGGCTTTCCATAAAGGGTACTTAGATTCCTTTATGTGCCCCATTTGGGCAAGCTGGTCAACCTCTTGAACTATGACATCAGCTTTTTCTTTAGATAAATCTCTTCTTCTCTGCACAACAAGTGCTACATCTCCCTAGATGGATAGTTAGTGTGATATAACATTCGCAGGCACTCCTGTTACATCAGCATTACACCAAGAAAAAACATGTTGCTGGTTTGCTAAAAAGGACAACACTTTGCTCTTCAATTTTGGTGTCATCTTAGATCCAATTTTGACATTTCTTCCTTCAGCCAGAGAGTGGGTTTCAACCTCTTCAATTGGTATCAAAACACTAGAGGTCTCTCTGGGGTCATCAATTTCACCCTCCCCCCCAGAGGGCCCCACCAACTGCTAATCTTCATTTACCCGTACTACGCCCAGAGTTTTAGGGGCAAGCGCAGTTGCATAATATTCCCTTGCTATTTTTTGGCTGCTCCGAACAACTCCCACTTGTCTTTGAACAACATATTTTAAACATTGGTGAACTGTTGATGCCACATCATGCATCCTGGAGAGCCAAGACCTTCCCAAGATCGCATTGTATCATGTGGGACAATCAACCACAACGAAAAGTACCCTGACCATTTT
This sequence comes from Limnanthes douglasii subsp. nivea, assembly GCA_036936605.1. Lineage (NCBI taxonomy): Eukaryota > Viridiplantae > Streptophyta > Magnoliopsida > Brassicales > Limnanthaceae > Limnanthes > Limnanthes douglasii. The sequence continues at coordinate 95,579,790 of JAUPFV010000005.1, forward strand.
TTTGAAAGGGCCCTTGCCCAACAAAACCTCCTCCTCAAACTCCCCGACCACGTCCGCAAAACTTCCAGTGAAACCCACGATGGATCTGTTCGAACGCTGAATCACTCCTGGATTCTTCATCTGTTTATAGGAACTTAAAAAAAGGATGTTGGTTGAGCTGCCAGTGTCAACCAAGATTCTCCTTATGTCATTGCCCCCAATCAACGCTCATATCACCACATCATATTCATGAGGACCAGTTGTGTCCTTTAAGTCATCTTCATCAAAAACAATGAAGGGAAAAAGAATTTGGGATTGATAGGAGGATATGCCTCCCTCCAACTGAGTAGCCAGAGTGTGAACATGCCTCTTCCTTGAAGAATGAGTTGGTGCAGTCATTGTGTCTCCCCCAAATATGGTAAGTGACTCAAAAAAGCTTATGAGCCCAGACACCATCTTGGTATGTTCTGTTATAACCCCACCTTATTCTGGGCTGGATAAAGGTCCAAATACTTTGATTCCACATCAAACCTTTCAATAATCACCATGGCCCCGTCCGGAGCCGATGTCCCCGCATTGTTTGTTGGGCCAGTCCGATGAGCATTATCAGGCCTATTCCCACTTCTTCTCTTGACATAAGCACCTAATTTTCCTCTTTCGATTAGACTATGCACCTCTTGTTCCAAAGCAATGCAATATTCTGTGTTATGGCCAATATCATGATGATATTGACAGAAACAAGTATTACGACTTTCCCTAGGAGATTAAAGCGCTGTCGGCTTCTTAAAATGTACCTCATCTTTTGTTTTGTCATAGATGGTTGCCACATTCTCTTTTAATTCGACAAACCACTCTGGCTGGACCCAAGGTTCTCGTTTATTTTTGGACTGCTGGCTCTGAGCTGGAGTTGGGTGAGATTGAGCCTTGGCCCTGTTGGGACCTTGTCCGGCCTCCTTAGCCTTGTATCCGGATTGATTCTAGTTTTGTGCAGCTGGGGCAGATCTTACTTGCCTGTGCACCCTAGTCTTTTTTGTCTCATCTACATTCATTTGCTTTACCACCTGGTTCAGTAAACCACCGCATGTCATGGCCTTCTTCCTGGTTACCGAATCAGCCAGATTCCCAGGGTTCAAACCCTTTCTCAGAGATGCTATTGCAACTTGTTCAAAGCAATCAGCTAACCCATTATTTGTTTTCATGAACCGACTTATATTATCTTTTAATGATTCATTTGGCTCTTAGGCACAATGGATAATAGTGTCTCAATTGCCCTTCACCTCCTTACTTCCAACAAACTGCCTCCGGAAGGCCACCCAAAACGTATCAAAGTTTTTGATGCACCCTTATGGTAGGCTATTGCACCATTTCAAAGCACTCCCCGTAAAAGATTGAGAGAAGGCTCTGGAGAGTAACTTGTTATCATCGTCAAAATTCATCATAAAATTTTTAAATTGTTCCAGATGATTATCTAGATCCTTGCTCCCATCATACTTTTCCATCTTAGTACTGTCAAACCTCTTAGAAAGGTTTCCGGACAGTATTTTGGAGGACAATGGAGATTGTCTCCAATTTCGGCCATGACTAAAGACACTATCTTCATTAGGAGTTGCAACCATACCTGGTTCATCATGGAAAGCGAAGGGATCCATTAACAGCTGGTGTATATGCCTTCGGCTATGGTTGTGGCTATGAGATGACCCTTTACCCAGATGACTTTTCAACCTTCCATGCCTGTCCTTCTTTCTTGAATATTTTTTAACCAATTTTTGCTTATTCTTGGATCTGCCTTCATCGCTGTTGGATGACAGGAACTCCTCAATTTCATCCTCATTCGAGGAGCTACTAGAGGACTTTTATTCTGAGCTCTCCACCAGTTTAGACCGGTGAGACTTCTTGGAGCTTACATGGGTCTTTTTTGTACTCAAGTGCGACTTTGTTGATGGGTAATTCTCCTTTGGATTGTCAGTGTGGTGAATGGCTGACACTTTTAATTTTTCTTTCAAGCCTAACTCCGCCTTTTTAGCAGCTCTCAGGGCATCTATTTCAACTTTCAGCTTGTCTCATTCTTCGATCGTGTACTCATCGTTTTCTCCCACAACTTCTACCAAAGGTGGTGGCACTGCTTACTCGTCCGGATTCATCTGAATTGATTTCTCTTGCTGGTTTTGAATGCTAGATTCAGGCACCTTCTTCTCCCACTATGGTCGCCAATTTGGTGATGATTATTTTGAACTGAGGGTAATTTGGTCAAGTGTTTTAGGGAATTTCGAGGGTATTAAATATTTGGGTGTTTTGTAATGAGAGAATTAGGATGCTAGTTCTATTATATATTCATTACCCTCATTAATGAAAGTAGTTGGGTATTTATACCCTTAATTGTGGACCCATGGGCTTTTGGGTCAAGTTACAAAACCGGGTCAAGTTTAAAGACCCATTAGTTTTTAAGTAGATTAGCACATAGCTTAGTCAAAAGGTGTTTAGTGTTTTAGTACTTTTGTCCTATCCTGATAGTTTAATGGGTACCTATTGTCCGAATTGCCCCTGTCCGGTTTCTCAGTGAGTTGTGGTGGATAATTCCAGACTCATTAAGTCAAACTCTCGAGATTGAAATATCGAAGTTGAAGAAATTTATTAGTTTTAGTTTCATGGCCTCAATGCTTCTAAAGTCCCATAATTGGTACCTCTTAGTACAAAGAAATCATTTCGTCGAACACATGGAGTGCATTATTCGAGAAAAAAAAAGAACAAATAGGCCAATGGTGGAAGCCTACTGATGTTTTGCATACACAATTTAGTTGATTCAAGTAACCGATGCAGGTCAATATCTGAAACCATAAGACATAATCCGTATGAGATGAGAAGGTTGTTTGAGGACAAAAGGCAAGACTTATATATAATACAACCTCAAAAGCCAATACCACAACCTCAAAAGAACTTCGTCCAGATAAATAACAATAACCATAGGGTTGTATAAACATAAACTCTTAAAATAAAAAGACACATAACATCTTCAACTTTAAATACCATGTTCAGTTCTGGTTCCTTAGGCGATTCATGGTCTTCCATCATAACCAACAAAAGCTTCGGCTACTTCTCTCCAGTGGGACCCCTAACTCTCTTGAGTCTGTATTATAGTTTCCCCTCGAATACTTCTATGTAGAATCTGGGTCACTAGAGTTGGTTGTTGACTCTCACCCTAACGAGGTTCCTACCGTAAAAAGAGGGAGAAAGGAGACAGATGAAGAGGAGGAAGATGATCGGACGTCGGAGTAGGCAGCGGACTTGGAGATTGAACAACTGGAAGATGATGACGATGAACATGAAGAGGAGTATGAAGAAGAAGACTCCTCTAGTGATGGGTGATTGTTTTGTTGTGCTTTTTTTTGTTTTGCATGAAGACTGACCAACCCTATAATATGGTAGTATTTTTTGGAAGGGTTGAGTGTATGAAGGTTGTTCTAGCCTTGTAATCTCTTTTATAAAAAGTTTATAAAGTACTAGCAGTGATTTAATATCCACAAAACGCGCATAGTATAATTACAAAGAACATGCATATTTAGTATACAAAGAACTCGCACAAACAACGCTTATGTTTTAATTAAAATGAACTCACATGGTTGAATATAATATACAAAGAACTCGCATAAGAACAATATACAAAAAACTCTATATTTGTCATTGTAATATAAACAAATCGCAATGTTAATACTACACAACTCTCAAGTCCGAATATAATATACAAAGAACACTCGTTTTCTCAGTATACAAACAACTCTTATTTCATCATTGTAATGTAAACAGCTCGCAATGTTAAGACTAAACAAATCTCAAGTGTGAATTTAATATACAAAAAACTCTCATTGTTCTTATTATCACAAAGAACTCTTATTTATTCAGTGTAATGTAAACAACTCATAAGGTTAATACTAAAGAATTCTCGAGTCTAAATTTAACATACAAAAAAATCTCATTGTTCTTATTATTACAAAGAACTTGCGGTCTGGGATTACAATGAAGAACTCGCATTATCAATAAAACACAACTCGTATGTTGTCAAATTAGTGTACCAAACAAATCGGTATTTAAAGTGGAACCTCACACGTCCTCATGTTGTGGCCTATTTTCGAACAACGACCACATCTCAACTGCTTGGTTGTCACTTCTCTTCTAGAAACAATTCACTTTTTCTTAGGCCTTCTGGGGCATCTTTTCACATTGGGAGGCAGAATTTCCACCTCCGGTGAATCATTAGAGCTTGATGTATTAGCAAAATTGGTTATCGTCAGTATGCTTAAAGAGTATCTTGACCTGTAATTGTTAACCGTGAATAATGGTTATATCTGAAAGAGTAGCCAGATTCAACCTTTTTCGATGTTCTTCTTTAGCTTCTTTTCATACTCAGAGCATAAATTAGTACTCCAACTTAGCCCCTCCGAATATCGTCATTAAATTTGAGTTATAAGCAGTATTTTAATCTTGTCAATCAATTCAACAATGGGTAGGCCGCACAGTTTTTTTATCTGTGCATTAAAAGATTCGGCCGCAGTAGATGTTTTAGCGCCGTATTGTTTCCCTTTAAAAAATGCGTGAGCATACTTATCCAAAGGTAAATTTTCAATGAAGAATTTTATTCTATCACCGCATTCACATAGAAAATATGAAAGTATATCATTAAAAAGATCTGTAGTGGGATCATAAGCACATCGATGGAACCAACATAGCATCCTAGCGTTATACGCTTGTTAGTGTAATTCAGAACAGTCCTCAAATTCTAAACAAGATGGAAATAATAGTACCCATCATAATAGTACGGATACAAGACAGAAATAGCATTAATGATACCTAAATGACGGTTCACAATAAATGTAATTTGGTGCTCCAACAAATGATGTTTTAAACACTTAACAAAACCACAGCCAATTTTCAGAATCATCAGTACCCACTATACCAAATACAACAAGGAATCACCTGAAAAACAAGACAAGCATGGTAAAAGTTATTTTACAACTTGCAATGTCTCTTGTAAGACAACTCACAATTTATGTTGTAAAATAACTTGTAATAATGTTATATTACAGTAAAAACCTCCCATTTGGTTAACAAAGAACTATCATGATCATATACATAGTATAAATCAAACAACTCGCACATGTATATTATAATGAACAACTCGCATTTCGTTAACAAATGTTTCTCATATTCATATACAGATATAAATCATACAACTTGCATGGTTATATTTTAGTGAACAATTAGCATTTTGTTAACAAAGAATTCTCATATTTATATGCATAATACAAATCAAACAACTCGCACGGTTATATGGTAGTGAACACTAGCATTTTGTTACCAAAGATCTCTAATATTCATATGCATAATGTAAATCAAACAACTTGTATGGTTATATTATAGTGAACAACTCGCATTCGGTTAACAAGGAACTCGCATTTTGTTAACAAAGAACTCGCATTATATTTTCTAATGTTAACTAAACTCTCGCAGTCAATCAAATTATAAGAAAAATATGAAATTAATCATTGTTGTCGTCCGTTCCTACGATAGACAGCAACACACTTTTATATTTGCTTGTTAAAAAGGTTCCATCGACATACAACATCGGACAACATCAATCGAAACCTTGAAGATATGATCCGAATGATATAAAACAACGCTTGAAGATGTTTCCAGCTGATAATTCCAACTGGTAGTCGGTAGTAATATCACAGCTCTTGAATTGTTTGAGGAATACTATTAGTAAAGTAAAAGAACTAGAATTATCTCCAAAACATCCCACCATTGCCTTCTCTAAAGCATTACATTATAGACAATCAGATATTTCTAAACCTTAGTCTTGTTTGATTGATGATTGTATGGTTTTGATGTCAACAAATGGCATATCCGAATAGAATCATGAATTTCCTCCGTAATCAAATATGATGTCAAATGTCTATGCCTCTTATGTTTTCGGGAGAAAACGGGCCTGCAAATATGGTGCGCAACATACTGCTTAATCATCATTAAGCCGGTGTTAGAATCAACTGATGCATAAATTCTTCATTTATATCCATTTGAGACTTTATTTTGACAATAAGCAGTGATCTTTCTTGTTGTATAGTACATGTATTTGAAAGAAAACCCATGCTCTAAAGCATATCGGCATATAGATTACCTTAGAGCTGCAACACCTTCTTCAAAAGTTGACCAATGCATGTGATAGCATCAGCCTAACCACTAGTAGCAAGTTATTTTTTTCTCTGATCAGATTAATTAACTAAACCACTACTACTCTCCCATTAGTAAGTTGATTATGAGATGGTTTTCTCAAACTTATGTTAGGTACACTTTTGACCATAACCTTTATCACCAGAATCTTTATCAAGCAGTTGCTTTTATGTAACATGTCTTAAATGCTCCAAATTAAGATATAAATCTAAACCAACAAAATATGTCTCATTATTAAAAAAAACAACTATTTTGATCACCGTAGGAGTAGGTAATAATGTAGTTACATCTGACCAGCTCCTCCCATCTACTTTCCACTTACTCTTGAATACATTGAAAGTTTTCAAACTTCGTGAAAAGGCACAATTGCAGTTTGGCAACCATGTTTGAAAATACAAATTCGTGGTTTAGACATAACTTAACCTGCATTGAACAATTATAAAGTAGTCACGTGGCATAAAAATACCAATAGGTTAGTTAATAATAAACACAACTCGCAATAACTATAATCGAACAACTCGCTAAGTCAAGTAATAAAAGAACTCTCTTATACGATCATCCAAGGAACTCGCATTATCAACTTAATAAATACAACTCTTACTTTCTAAATATAATGTACACAACTCTCATTGTTAATATTATACAAAGAAAACGCAATAATGTACACAAATCTCAAGTTTTAATATAATCAGCAAATAACTCGCATTATCAACATTATCAATAAAACTCTCGCGTTCTCGGTGTGATATACACAACTCGCATTGTGAATACTATACAAAGTGCATGCAATAATGTATAAAACTCTCAAGTTCTAATATAATCAGTAAAAGAACTTGCATTATCAATAAAATACAACTCGCATTTGTAAAGTACACTAAACTCCTATGTTAATATACAGAATATAAGTCAAACAACTCGCATGTTCTACATATTAAAAACTCAAAGAATTCACATCCTCATCCAAACAACTTGCATCCTCTACCACGCATGCCTGGACAACTATAATGTCGAGTCTATATATTGTTTCAAGCCCAAAAACGCATCTAATACACTATAAAAATTATATAACTTATTAAATAACGATTAGATTCTTGAATTTCCCTAATGAACATTCGTTCGATAAACAAACAAAAAATCAGGAATCACACTCATGTAGGTTATATTAGCTCACAAAACTAACGAAACACATTGTTTAACCCGAAAATCAATAAATAACCTAAACTCAATATGTAAAAACAAGTACTTATAGAAACCAGTAGGATGAAAGAACCACAAGAAGAAAACAATGATGAACGTCCGATCGGCTAGTATAACTTAGAAACAGTAGTTAGATGCATTTTATATATACATACATAAATATACTAACCTTAGACTCGTCAATCACTTGAAAGCTTTGTTTTCTTGGTGGTTTTTGTTGAATGTAGGGTTAATTAGAAGACGGCTAGATATTTTTAAATGTTTAAAAACTGGAAATGGAGAAAGAAAATAAAAACTACACCTTATATATTCGGTAAAAGATATTTAGGGTATAAAAAAATTAAATATTAAATGTGAATTAGATAGTTGAGATGAATATTAAATAATTAATAAAATATAAGTTCGGTATTAGATGGAAGTATAATTGAATATGCGCTTTAGGTATAGGTATAGTTCTCCATTTTTTATATCAATATAAGATGTGGTCCGGCTAAAACCAGAATTAATTTTATATATGCTAATTGAACTTAGGTTTATAGTTCCTTTACCTAGATCTCTAATCTTCCTCTTTGTATAGAATCAAGTTTAAGTAATAATAAATTTATTTTTCTATTTTACACGATCAATCAGGAATTGTCGATATTTCGTAGCAACCATACAAAAAATATTACATAGAATAGACAATTGAAGAAGTGGATTTTGAAACTAAAACAAGTACATATTTAGATCGGATGATGATCGTGCTATGGATGACTGGAGCGTGGCAATTTAGGTTTGGCGTCGGAAGCTCTTGGATTATCTCTTTCTCTACCACTTGGATCAGATCCAAGCGCAGGAGGAGGAAGAAGCTGGGACGGGGATGCTAATCTTACCGGCGCCATAGCTAATAATGGTATAGAAATCCTGTATGTACCAACACGATTAAGACCTATAGAATTATAATTTCGTACATGTTCGAGAAACTTTAAATTTGTGATTGCTCTTCTGATTGTGACGATTTTTTTTTTGTATAATCTTCTATTTCGAGATGTTTAATAAAAATTTGATTTGTCGATTTCGATAAATTTAAATTTTTTAATAAAAAAAGCGTTTGATCATCATCGTAATTTTGATCATCATCGTAATTTCGATTATGACAAAATTTCTATGAACATAACGATTTTAACAAATTTAATTCTACAATCTTTCATTAGACATTTTGGAATAAAAAAGACCTTATAAAAACTTTTGACAATTAAAAATTAGTCATTGTCAAAAGAACCGATGACAGATTTAAGCTTCTACTGAAAAGTAGAAACAAGTTTCGGAGTTACCTTTGACTCGATGCACTGACAAGAAATAACATTACTACCAACAAGTGTACCAAAAACCTTAATGACTTCATATTTTTGCTTCTGCTATCTCTTCTCCCTATCTCTATCTCTATCCCTATCTCCATCTTTATCTTATCTCCAACTCTTCTGAGTTTATATATTATATTACAGTCTAAGTGTTACTCAACCTTTTTGGTTTCTAATATAGTCAATCGTTTGAAAGTTTGGCATCTTTTTTCAAACTTTTGCATTTATTAATGAAGTTAATGAGTCAATTTTTTCTGAAAACAGCCTGTACTATGTCTTATTCTGCATCAAAAACAATTTAAAAAGACATATATAGTACTCCAAATGAGAAAGCTTTTGCGCTCATAATTGACTCATATGCAGACCAATTCACAACTATGGTGTCAAATCCTCCATGGTAAGGTTGCGTAACGAAAGAAGCTATTACAGAGTTTTTAAGAAATATTATATATAGGGTACAATCGTATAATTTAGCCAAAATTTAACTACTATAGTTATAAAAAGAAAAACTATTGTTGTATGTTATAGATAATATAACTCATATATGACTTTTATTAATTTACTGTTAATTTTAGTGTCATTTAAATAGTATATTAGGATAACTTTTTCTACAAAATATCATTCATATTTAACCTTTTAAATATGAATATAATGTGTAATAGTCTAGAAACATATTGAGGGAATAATTTCTTTTTAAAATATCGCATAAAAAAATTAAAAATAATGGAGAACAATTGATAAAGGTGGTATTATTAATAAAAATCAGATTAAATATTTTATTTGTAAATATTTTATTTATAATTAGAAAAGATAGATGATATTCGTATCTTACAACTTGTGTGTTTTATGAGGTGTGTATTTTGTGATATTTTTTAGCCATCTAATACAAAAGATTATTATTTCGTCCATTAACTATTAACTTTTGTTGATTTTTGTTTTTATTTGAATCTCACTTACCGTGTTGGCTGTCCGTTATCATATATATTTTGTTAATTATATTATTTCATCTTTTTACCGACGTTTTTAACTAGTTGTTTTGCTGATGCTCCCTTCTTATCGGCCATACTAGTTCTTTATCTTCTTCAATGTCTATTAATAATATATGATACACTAGTTCTTTTTATCTTATACAACGTCTTAATGATAGATGATACATTAGTTTTTTTTATCGTATTCAACGTCTTAATGATAGATTTTGTTGATGTCATTACCTCGATAATAAATTTATCTTCCCTTAATAAGTACAAATGATGCTTCAACAGCACACGACCTTATGAAGATTCCTCTAGTCTTTAAAATATACTACATATGTTTTAATGACTATTTACAAATGAAACAATATAAATTTATTATTATATGATGAATAACGTGATCGCGGATCATATTTACCTATAATTATTTAACAATTTATAATTAAGTTTAATGATATCATTAATACGTATTTCAACCAATGGACTCCTAACGCTTTCTTTCTTACACATCTAACATTTAATCTGAACCGCTTACCTTAATTTAAATCAATAGCAAGAATTTACTCTTTCACTTTATATATAAGTAGCATCCATTTTGGTTATATTTTGAAAAACTTTTTAAGTTCCATAATTTATGTCTCTAGTTCCTCTCTCTAAACTCGTATTATATGACGTTATTCTCATAGGAGGCATTTATTTTTTTAACTAAATTAAATAGACTATCATATATAACATCATTTGATAACTAAATTTGACCAGCGACTTCACATGCCATCATACACCATTTGTCTTTCATTATTCATTTACCATGTAATTATGTTAGTGGCTATAGAATCAGATTGTGACTTCAACGCATTAAATTAACAATACGATGATGATGCTACTAGTTCTTTAAGTAATAGTTTATTTATCAAACACTAACAATTCTGCAAACTCATAATTTTCCTTACAAATTAATGGAGAAAATGTAGCTCTACTAGATATCGACATGACATCATTACTTCCGACAAATTCTAACCTCCAAAAACTACTAAAGGAAAAAACCTTATTCTTCCCAACAATTCTTTTAGGTTTTTAAACTTTGGTAATGAAGCAAATGACCACTACTTAGAAAAACCTAATACACCCGATATTTCATATTGTTATAACCAACCTGAATTGGATGACATTGTTTTCTTTGACCGATGATTTTTCCGTCAGACATTTACGTATGTTGAAGATAAAATAGGAGAAAATAAGAAAATTCTATATAAATGGAGTATTCATAATAACGTGTGAATTTGCATCCCATCAAAAGGAGATTTCCCTTATCACGTTGTCAATGATGAAGTATGTTTTTTCTATAATACAATTGAGTGGGGTATCGGTTTCCTCCTTCATCCCAAGATTTATATTTTTCAAATAATGTCGAATATGTAATAGAAAACTTACTCCAACGAGTTGGAGGATAATTACTAGCATTATTATAGCACATGTGCCGGTGAATAAACCCTTTGAATTTTCTAAAATTATGCACGAATGCACTTTCAATAGAGTCTGCACGTCTTATTTATGCTACTTTACCGCCACAAAAATAGGATAATTATTACACTTCAATCATCAGATCATGGATGGAAATATATGAAAATATATATATTATCGATAATTGGGAGTGATAATCATCTAACCTTACTGGTGAAGGTGAAAGGAAATAAATATCAAGAAGTGTGTTTGATTTTTAATATGATCATTAATTTTTATTCTTACATTTTCTCATATATTTATCATAATATTCTTTAAATTTTCCACAAGGAAAATTTTGAAAGGTTGGAAAAAGTGTATCTCCCAACGCAACTACCTCAACAAATGCTTTATTGTTACTCAACTTATTTGGCATGAAAGTTTCACAATATGTTTACCCACTATAATCTGCTTTATTTGTTATTTTGGCCACTAAAAAGTTTCTTTGTTTTATGACAATTACCAAATTATAGATGTCAACACTAAAGCTCATACTTAAGAAGAAGATTTTACTGACGGTATAATATACATTCTTGTAGATGGAAGTGAATGGGGGGTATAGATCTCAACATCCATAAATACAATAACTTACATAACCCAAAGAAGAATGAAAGGAACAAGTGAAGGAAAAGAGTATCAAACCACCCATAACTACCTCAATAACTAGTCTATCCACCCGTAAAAAATCAGCGGACAAAAAGAAAAGGGAAGTTGTTGAAGATATTATCCCTGAAAAAGCTTATTGTCCAACTCATCATACTAAACAATCAGTGTTTTAGTTTCATACTCTAGTCATTGAAAATGGTCTTCAGGTTCACGTTGATGGTCGTAAGTATTACCTTATTAACTATAACTAATATCTCATTTTCCTACTTGTTAATGTTATCATAAAAATTCATCGCTAAATATTGTTATAGGTGACTAGTCATTATTGGATCCATACACATGTATATGTTGCTTTATAGCACAATGTCTAAATAAACATCCATAAAGCCTTTCAAATATTCATCAAGCCTTTGTCGTAAAATTGAACTTCAAATGGAGGTATAGTATTTTTTAATTTATTTCAAATATAATTTACTTTTATTATTATGACTAATTTATGCTTATTTATAAAGTATTTTTACAAATCTCATTCAACTCAACCATTCCTTGCACATAATTCTCTACTAATGAAACTAAACTTTTAAACAGAACTCTAATCCTTTAAATTAAACTTTGTAAAAGATCAATAAAAGTAAAGAAAAAGTTAAAAATCATGATACCACTATGAACAACTTGAAAATAGTTGAAAGTCGATGGTTAGGGGAAAAATAAAGTCTAAAAAATGACTTGAAGTTACAAGATGGGAAAATCTCACAACTTCAAGCCTCATTAACCAACTTAAAAGAAGAAGTCAAAATACTCAAAGTTGATGTTGAAGTTGCCAATAAAACCAAAGAAATTACTGTTGAAAATTTTAAAAAAAAACTTAATTAATGGAGTTTTGAAACAAGCTGTAGGTGAGATAAAGAAATGTCGCATGTTGATCCTTACGAGAATTTTTAAGAACAACATTCGTAGAACAGTCGTCGTGGGGTCCTATTTCAACGAACTTTCTCAAGATTACCAAATTTTATGTTGTAAAGAGCGCGTCAATTTCTTAAGAACTCAAAAAAACAGTAATACTTCAGTTGAGACAAAACATCTTGAAAATATTTCCGACCAACAATAATCCCCGTCAAATTCCTTTTAAATATTGTGTGATATCATAACTTCTTCAAAATAATTGCGCCTAACATCTAGTTGTTGCCTTAATATATTTTTTACTTCATTTTTTTCATATGCTTAGAATTTTTTTCGTCTAGTATCCAACTATTACATGTTATTTTTATGGTTATTTAATTTATTTTTCTATTTTTTAGATTGATTTTTATTCACAATATATTTGTTGTCTCCAATAATCATCGTTTAATGGTAAATTTAACTTTATTAACTATTTCTATTATACGAAATTTTAAATTCCTTAAAAAATATCCATATATTATGTCTTTAAAATGTCTAATCTACTGTTATATTTCTCGAAGTTACTTCAATAATCGAACCATAAATGATTGTTTAATATTTTCAATTAGTGTACATTATGATTTCTTATGTCGTTTGAAATGTAGCATAGCCTACTTCTCAATTGAGCTTAACTTATGATTATATTCGCTTTGATTTTGGTACATGAGTGTTTGTGGTTTAACACCTAGGCTTGGTTTGTAACCATAATCGCAACTTAAGACCTTTACAACCTAGTATTTACAGCTTTAACGTGGCCTCATATGCTTTTTATCTAGACTTCCTCATATTCATTTTAATTAAATATGTAACATCTTACGCTTTTCAGCTAAGTCTAACTTATTGCTATATTATCTCATTAGTTTTAATTTTTTATTGCTAGTTAAAAACTACATTATAAACCAATTTTCTTGTTAATTAATAACCCTTTTTTAAAATAATATCAATAGCTGTCGAAAATTACTGATGAATAGATATATTTGATCAACGATACACCAAAAAGTATTTTATTGCTAATAGTCCTAATAATACCTTACATTCTAATCATGAAAATTGTATTCACCCACTAACATTTCATTTTTATACAACTTTATGTGATGAATAATTCATGGCTATTTTAATGGATTTCTCTTTATATATGTTAATGTAGAAGTTTCCTTCCGTCCTAGCTTGGAGCCAATTTATCGGCATTTTAATCTCTTGTTCCTTGAAAAACTTTCCGTAATACCTAATTCCCTTCCTGAAAAGTCCTGACATTAATTTTGCATTATAGCGGCTTTGCATCAAAGTCCTATAATTATCTGCTCTAACCTGATATTTATTTATTCGCTCCTTTATTAAATAAACATTTACTATTTTCCCTATAATTATCCTCTCATGAATAATTGAACCAGATGACTAGAAATCGTAATTTATGTTGGAACATAGCTTCCATCTCATACACTATAGAAAATTAAATTTTAATTTTTTAACTTTAGAAGTTAATCTACATACCCATAAAACTTCATTAAAAAAATCTAGCCACTTTCTCTAGGCCAATTCTGGTTTTAATTTTATCCCATGCAAAATAGTTATGTTTGTAACCATTACCTGTCTATTTTCTTGTGGGTAATACTAAGTACAAAAAATATTGGTCTATCCAATATTTTCAACAAAAATTTGTCACGATTTCATTTTGAAACTGAAGACCGTTATTTGTCATTAACACCATCAGAATTACATAACAACTCAAAATAATATATTATAAAAATTCACAAAATTCTTGAGATCTTTTCATTTCCAATGTCTTTACCTTTACCCATTTTGTAAAATTATCGACAACTACAATGAAAAATAATTATTTTATTCCCGTCACCATTGGCAATGATCCTACCATATCATTTCCCCACTTATCAAGTGGACACGGATAATGATTTGATTTTATCGCTTTACAATGAGCATGACTTGTATTGGGGAAACACTAACAAATATCTAAATTTTCAACCATTAATTTCGTGTAGTCAGAAAGAGTTTGTGAATAAAATCTTGCTAAAATAAAACGTCGTATCAACCCACGAGACCTACAATGTGTTGCCGCTTCTCCCTCACAAAAATATTTTAAATAAACAGAGCTTCCTATATTCCAAAGCACCTTAGCAAAGGTCACATAATACTTTTAGATATAAAATTCCATCAAAGATACTATAATTAGCAACGCATAACCGTAATGCTCGAGCTTGAGATTTATTTGATGCTAAAATTTCATTATTTAAGAAGAGTAAATATTATGTTAGTCAATTATTATCATCATCACCCGATAATACCTCTTGATTTTCAATATTTCCAGAAATCGATCGTATCTTTTGTACTATTATCAATGGATTATCATTTACACAACAGAACTTTACTAAAAACCCACTTCTTTATTTTCTACTCTTGGAACTTTCTCATTTATGATCTTTTCAAAGCTCTTCTCCATTTCTTTTACCACTTCCAAATATTTCCTCATGTTTTCTTGCTTTGTTTCAAAATTTCCTTGATATTGACGAACCACCAACTGGGAATCAGATAATGAGAGAAGACTTTTTACTCCACATATATGAGTCAATCTCATTCCAGCTAACACAACTTCATATTTTGTTTTATTATTTGTGACAAGGAGCTTGAATTTAATAAATTGTTTGATTACTTATACCTTGGGACCATTAAAAAAATACCATCTCCATAACCATTTATATTAGAAGCCTCGTCGGCTCGAACAACCCATTATGTATCCCTTAAATCATCACTTACCGGCTCATCTTCTTCTAACTCACTTGTCTCCTCTTGAAATTCGTTGATAAGCTCAACGACCGCTTGTGCTTGTATTGTCGTTCTAAGCTCAAAATAAGTTTCATATTCACCTAATTCAGTTGACCACCTTTTTAATCTCCCAAAACATCAATTTCCAAACCATAGTGTTTAATGGGAAAACTGTTCTAACTATAATGACATGAGCTTGAAAATGTGGTTGCATTTTTCCCATATATATAACTAAACCAAGAGCCAATTTCTCTAAGTTTAAATATATGGTTTCTGAATTGACCAATATTTTACTCACCTAGTAAATTAGTTTTTTAGTTCCATCTTCTTCACTTACAAGCACAACACTAACGAATAAATTGGAAACTACTAAGTACAAAAACATAGGCTCTCCTTCTTTAGGTATCGTCAAAATTTTAGGCAAACATAGATATTATTTTAAATCGTCAAATTCCTTAATACAATCATAATTAAAGTCAAACATTTTGGTCCCTCTTAAAATTGTAAAAAAAATAAATGTACTTTATCCGACGCTTTTGAAATAAATCTTGAGAAATCAGTTAACCGCATTGTTAACTTTTGCACTTCTATGATTAATTTTGTGTGGTCACATTGTTGGTAACACCTTTAATTGACTTGGATCAGCTTTGGTGAGTATTATTTATGTTTTTCCAAGTAAAATAGAGTAAGTAAAGAGAAGAGAGAGATCTTGGGAAAAGTAGTTTTCCAGAGAGGGAAAATCAAGAAGTGAAAGTAGATTATCTCATATGTCGGAATCCTTTCTCAGTTTAGTCCTAGCCATTATATATATATATATATATATATATATATATATATATATATATATATATATATATGCACAAGGACTTAAACATAACAGAACGGTTACATAAATGGTATATTTGTACATTAGTCCATCACTTATTCATAAAAGGTTTTATGATATAAGGTTTTATTTATTTACATTTTGATCCCTAAAGTTGTATTTCCTTATTAGTAGCCATTTAGTTCTTATGAAATCCAATGAATGAGAACTAATTAGCTTCAGAAATATTTACAAGCAGAGAGAAATCCCTTCATCCAGGATTCGAGTTGTTTCAATCTTACTATTTTCATAATTCTAGCTCAATGCCTCGAATTATTCCATATGGAGCCATTTCCTTCCAATGATCATAATTATTCGAAGCAGAGATCAGATAGGTGATGATTCCTTAGGAACTAGGCTTGCCACTAGGTAAATGATGATGCCCTAGGCACTAGGTCTGCCACTATGAAATTGATGATGCCTTAGACACTAGGTCTGCCACTAGGCTTATCATGTGACAAGTGTTAAATCCTCTTTTATGCAACCGTTTGAAATTCTATGCAATTGCTTTCTCCACCTCTTCCACTTCTATCTCCCTCAAATTTCCTTATAAATGTGCTTATATGTCACAACACATTTTTTAGAGAGAGTTCACTTGCTACCTCCATCTGAATCTTCAACCCTTAAGCAACCTTCACCGGAAAACACCCATTCTCTTCATGTCTTTCAATTATGTTTATGATAAAACATCCAAAACTTAAAAAGCCAAAAGACAAAAAACCCAGAAATTCATCTTCCGCAGATAAACAAAAAATCTTGCTTCGGATCATACAACTACTTCTGCATAAGCGAAAGTGTAAATGAATACAGAGCAGCTGGAATGATAAGTAATGCTCCTCGTGGTTTGTCCACCGAGACAATATATTATGGTAACTTCGATCATAACAAATCTTCTCTTTCCTTTTCAAATTCCTCTCTTCCAGAAGAGATTCAGTCATCCAAAACTCAAACACCAAAAACCCCTCGAATTTTACCTCCTTTAAATAGATCATCGCCTTGAATTCCTTCTGCAAGCTCAAATCCTCGAATCAATCGCAAGGTAACCCAAACTAAATCCTCTTCAGGAAGATCAGAGGAAACTCCTTTTCTGGTTAATTCCGAGCCCCCCCCCCCCCCCCGTTCACTACACAAATAAACCTTTGTAGCTCATACAAAATTAACCTCTTCTCCTCCCCTGAGGATATTATTGAGACATCAATAGAGTTTCAACAAAATCCCTTAAGTAACCCACCTCGACTCGTGGACGAGGCATCCGAGGAGGAAATGGATTTTGAAGCCACGCAATCAAATATCGAAGCTGATACTAAAGAAGATGCTTCAAATGAAATAGACAATGAAATAGATAATGAAATAGTGAAACATTCAAAGGTGCTTCGAAGGAAAAAACTCCTAGGATAAGAAAAAAAAAGAAATCTTCTGTAAAAACTTTCCGATGAGCTAGCCACATGAATCACCAAAAAATTAAATCCTCCCGATGCCGAATATATTGTAGCGTTAAAGAATGTTGCTTACACATATTACCAAGAGAGCCAAGTAGATGAACTCAAAAACAATGGGGAATGGGGGACAACATTATACTTCGTCTACCCAAAGAAGAAGAAACCAATTTGGACTACAAAAGGGTAAGTTGGTGGTCTACCCAGAAATCATCAATTGGGGTTTTTGATTTCCACATGACCCCATGATAGTAGAATACTTTGAGATTCCAGATCTGTGTCTAACTCAGGTGACACCCAATCAGTGGTTCACTTTGCTCTCTGTGATTATGGCTTCTCGATTGGCCAAAATTCCCCTCTGCATCGGGGACTTCTTCTTCCTGACCAAATTGCCGAAGAGACCACTACTTCCATTTTATTATTTAACATTGGATAATGACTTGAAGTTCATCGATAATTTGTTGAAGGCAGAAAAATTTTGGAAGCAAAGATTTGTCTTCGTCTCAAGAGCTTGGGAAAATGGTAAAGAATTATCTGAAGTTAACTTATCAAAGTTGAACCTCGTCTGGAGGTGTAACAGTAAGTCTTTTTATTATATTATTTAAATAGTATCTCCAATTATTTTTCTACTTCTTTCTCATCAAGTCTTGTATTGTATCTATAAATTTTAGGGCGTTACAAACTTCTTCAAAAAGATTCCATTGATATATTTATTAAGCTTGCAACCTGGACTGAAAAAGAATGGGGTAATGCATTTTACAAAACCTTTCAACCTATTAACTTCTTCAACAACCATCTCTGGAGAATCAACGTGGGAGCTGTCTTTCCTGAGAATCTAATGGAGCCACCTAATCATCTGTATGCTGTCAAAAGGCTAATGGCCCCTGATTGCAACGTTTTTTTACCTATTCAGAATAGATCGGATAGCCACCTTCCCTAGAAGAAGAAGGGAAAAAAGACTAAAAACGCAGCTATCTTGTCTAGTGCTAGTCCTTCAAGAGATTTTTTATGCTGAAAATTTCGAAGAGAAAAACAACTAAAATAAACCTCCCAACTATCGAAAAAGGACTAGAAGTTGAGCCTGCTCCAAAAATAAAAAAGGTAGTTGACGTGACGAAAAAAACACAACTAAAACAACCCCTTAAAAGAAAGAAAAAAAAAAGTTGTACAAACCGTTCAAGAGGTGCATTCTGATGTTGATGAAATTGTTGTTGTGGAGAATCAGCAAAAAGAAAACAAAGCAGGTATCGAAAATGGAGGAACTTAACAAGGAGATACTACTCTAGACAATGATCGAGGTCATGATAACTTTGATCTTGATAGCTTCATCAACTCCGATCAATCTCAAGAGCTCGTTAGAGATGAAGATCTATTCGTTTAGGAACTTCGTGACCAACTGCAAAATTATGGTAAAATGTCTGCTCGTGTGCTTCCCGAAGTAACTTCATTAGAGGTCTTTTTGCCTCCATCCTCCAGTAATCTTATACATGTTCCCAGTCCAATGGTCTTTACCTTCCGAAGAGCCATCCGAAGAAGTTGCTCTTGCTCTTCAACCCTTTGCCAATCTTGGTGCTGCAACACAATTATTAACCAAAAAAAATCGACTATGCTCAAAATTAGTTATAGCATATAGCAAAGGAGATGGTTCGCTACAAGAAAATTGCTGCTGTTAAAAAAATGAGGGATATCTTTGTGGCCTCGTTGAAAAGCAATTTCATGGATTTCGACTGGCCAGATTTGAATTCATCAAATGGCTCATCTATCTCAAGAATCACCTCAGATATGTGCGTTGGAAAAAAATAGAAGAGCTCAAAACTTCTCATAACAACTGGATAGGACAACTCAAATATAAGAATTCTAAAAAATTGGCTACAGAGCAAAAAAAATCCATTAACCTTCAAATTTCACTCGACAAGATTGAGGGTGAGAAGAAAAAATTGATAAAGGATATGGATGCTCCCAAAACTTAATTCAACGAACAGAAAATCCTTGTTGTCACTTCTGCTGAAGACGAATATGGAAAGGTCATGTTAGCGGCCAATAAAAATGTTGAAGAAAAGATTTATTAACCTTCTTCGTAAAATTCATGTCACATTTTTTAAGGCTGACATCTCCAATTTTTGGGAGCATATTCCTATCGAAAATCACTGTAGTGAAGCTTTTGACCCTGTTTCCAACTCTTCATACCAAGAAGTTGAATCAAAAGAAAGTGCTTCCGAACAAGGAAAATCTTCTGAAGAAAACTCTGAGGATAAATAACTTTGATATTTCCCCTTTAATTGTGCCTGTCATTCAATTGTTGTAGAATGATTTGTTTTTTATAGATGCCTTTTTCCTTGTCATTTAAAAACTTATTTTATTATCATTAAATTAAAGTGAATGTAGAAAGGCTTTGTTTCTCCTATATTCTTATTATGTTTTTTTTGTTAAAACTTATAAGGCATATTTACCTCGAAATATAACTTATATCATAACTAAACATATAATGTTCGAAGAAAATACTTGAATTTTATTGGTGTGTTTAAAGAATGTTAACACTTTAAAGACTCATAAAATGTGACACTTCGAATATTATTGTGCGTAGTACT
Source organism: Limnanthes douglasii subsp. nivea (assembly GCA_036936605.1). Lineage (NCBI taxonomy): Eukaryota > Viridiplantae > Streptophyta > Magnoliopsida > Brassicales > Limnanthaceae > Limnanthes > Limnanthes douglasii. The sequence goes on from JAUPFV010000005.1 coordinate 95,600,211, forward strand.
TCAAATATTATAGTGTCTAGCACTTCGAATATTATACTGCATTTAGAGAACGTAGAACTGCGAATATTATAGTGCGTTTCGAGAATGTAGCACTTCAACTATGGTTGTCTCTTCGACAAGTGTATTAAACACTTTAGAATAATTACTCTTGGTCAACTTCAAAGATGATCATTCTTTAACTAGTTACCAAAATAATTTAAACAAGCATTTGTAAACAACCATTGGCCAAAAAAAAATTATTGATAGCTTCAAACATTTACATAGCACCTCATTAAAACCTTCATGGGCCAACAAAGTAGGAAAGAGTGTGCCAATTATTCAAAAACCTTGCCAAATGGTACGAATTCGTTAATGGATATGAGTATAACTGCTGGTTTATGAATAGAGTTGACAAACCATTGACAAGTATCACAACTTCGAACTAGATTCTTAGCGTCGTTCATAATCGAAGACCAATAATACCCTGCCAGCAAAACTCGACGAGTCAATGCCTTGAACCCGTAATCTGTTGAACCCTCTCCAGTGATTCCCATTTGCTCAAGCATCGCATTAATGGCCTACTCAATATTTTTTTGTACAAAACCCCATCTAACATAATATAGCCAAATGCTTTCCCTCTCAACTTCTTAGCTAATTTCATATCCTCAGGAAACGTTCCTCTTAATAAGAAATTCATAATTTCAGCTCTTTAATTTCCTCGAATCCTACGTTGAATGACGAATACATCCTCAATATATGTTCACATTGCTCTCAACGAGTTAAAATTAAAGGACTCTCCTGTAATAAAATCCAAGGGTATTCGTCTGTGTAAGCCATTGTTGCCAAAGAAACACCAATTGTATTGTTTCCTCGGCTGATATAATCTACAGTGAATTGATCAAACCGAAGAGTCAAATTTTAAAGCTCTTGAAGATATAAAATTAAATGGTCCTTTTTTGCTTCGAAAGTTCCAGCTACTTGATTTGCTATTAACTGAGAATTTGTTTCTAAATGAATTGAAGTTTCCTCACAGATATTTGCAAGCCTTAAACCGGTTAATCCAGCTTCATACGCAGCTTCATTATTCGATGCATGAAACCCAAACTTAATGGATTGAACATTGTTTCCCCAAATAGAGCAATCAGTTGAACTCCAGCACTGCATCATAAAATGCTAGAACCCTCATCAGTTCAAAAAATCCACATCGAACTCTTTGGAAAAACTTATTTGTTGATCTTTTTGTCTGATCTGCTTGAATGAAATTCAACAAAACAATCTGCTAAGGCTTGGGCCTTGATATCTATTCGAGGTGAAAAGGAGATGTCAAAATCTACCAACTCAACTGACCACTTGATCGTCCTCCCAGAAATATCTGGGAGTTGTAAAACATTTTTCAGTGGGAATAAAGTTTGAACCTCAATAGTATGAGCTTAAAAATAGGAGCGTATTTTTCTGGCAGCCATTACTAAAGCCAGAGCCAATTTTTCGAGCTTCAAGTATTTTTTTTTTCTGGTGCTACCAGGCTCTTCCTCACGTAATATACCACCTTCGAAATTCCCGAATCTTCACTTATCAACACAACACTTACCACAAAATGTGATACTACAATATACAAAGAGATGTTTTTCCACTTCGAGGCTTGGACAGTATTTCTGGTGATAACAATAAATCTTTAATTATTGAAAATGCTGCTTCACATTTCGAGGTCTATTAAAATTCTTTTCGTTTTCGTAACACTTGAAAGAAAAGAAAACATTTATTAGAAAATCTAGAAATAAATTTGTTAAGAGCAGTTAACATTCCTGTTAAAATTTGCACTTCTTTGATAGTTCGAGGAGATGTCTTGGAAACTGCAACAACTGCTGCCGTAAAATTGGGGTTAAAAAGGTTCCTATTAGAAGTACTTTTCCATCAGGAAAAGTATATTCCTCTATATATTTTCACTTACCGTTAAAGAACCCAGGGTTTCCCTCGGATCGCCAACCCCTTCCTCATGATCCGAGGTCAACCCATCTGGTTGCTATTCATCCATTTTACCACTGTCTGACCCTCAAATTTGAAAAGTTGTGGCATAACACTCTCTAACAACCATTTGATCACTTCAGACGATCCTCATTCAATCTCTGATGACATACTTAAAGCGTTGGTCAATTGTTGACACAACTTCATAAATCCTCGATAGCCAAGATCTTCCAAAAATGGCATTGTAGTTTGTTGGACAATCCACCACCTTGAACAACACCTGAACCTTCCTTTTGAAAGGTCCATTTCCCAAACTCACCTCTCTCTCGAAGTCCTCAATTACTTGTGTCGTCACTCCCATAAAATCAATAATAGTACACTCTGATTGGGAAATCCGGAGAGGATTGCGCATTCTATCATAAGTTGTCTTGAAAAGAACATTCGCAAAGCTCCCTGTATCTATCAGCACACGTCGAATTTCGACACTAGATACCTCTGCTCCAATAACAACTGCATCTTCATGTGATCCTGCAGTGCCTCTTAAATCATCTTCATCGAAAAGAATAAAATGAACGTCCCTCTTACCATATAGATGAGTAGACATTCCTCCCTCCATCTCAGTAGCTAGGCTCACTACTTGCCTTTTTCTAGAGCTGTCAGTGTTTCCTGTCATAATATCTCCTCCGAAAATTGCCAAGGACTCAAAGTACTCACATAGAATTTGAACATGTCCTTGTTTCACTGGCTCCTCGACTACCATTAAAATCAACCGATCTGGATCTGCATCTAAATATTTTGATGTTGTATCAGAATTATCAATCTTTGTATCCATAATCATTAAGTTTTCTACCTGTGTATTAGGATTTACTGCCTATGAAGTCAATGCAATATGAGCCTTGGACGCATTGCTCTGTCCTTTTACATAGGCCAACAACTTTCTATTCTCAATTAATGTATGTCTCTTCTTTTTTAACGCAAGACAATTTGGACTATCATGTCCGATGTCATTATGATACTTACAAAATCTGTTATTTCGCTCCTCCCTTAGCCTATTTATCGGGGTAGGCTTCTTGAAATTTACATACGTCTTGGCTCTTTCATAGATTATAGCAACATTTTCAGTTAGATCGGTATAATACAAAGGCCTTATCCACTGGTTGGGCCTCAGTCTATGAAACTAGTATCATGATGCTTGATTTGAATAACCCCCAGTTCGAGGAGGTAAGTTGTTGTTGTTCCTCGGACGTGCTGGTTAGGTTGATTTCAAAGATTTCCCTTGATTGTTTGGCACATGTCCTGAGTTATTTTGACTAGTTCCAACTACTCCTCAAACTCGAGTCGATTCTTCTACTTTAATTTGGTCATCCACCTGAGCCATCAATGCTCTAAAAGTCAAAGCTCTTCGTTTTGTCGTTTTATTTGCTAGATCTCCTGGTAACGATCCTTGTCGCAAGCTTGCCATTCTTACGAGCTCCTCACAGTTATCTAAACCAAACTTGGTTAAGACAAACCGCTTAGTATAGTCCTTCAATTTTTCTCCTACGGTTTGTTTGCATTGAATTATCGTATCTCCGTTTACCCGCATTTATCTGCTCCTAATAAACTACCTTCGGAAAGTAGTATGGGTCATCTCTAAAATTTGAAATAGACCCCGTTGAAATTCTGTTGTACCACTTTAAAGCTATTCCTTTGAACGTTTGAGAGAAAGCTCGACACACCAATATCCTCGTCCTCAAAATTCATCATGTAATTTTTGAACTGTTCGACGTGATCGTCAGGGTCTTGCATCCATTGAACATATTGATTGTCATTCCCATGTCTTATCGCAATCGTCAAAATTCATCTTTGAACGTTTGCATCCATAGATCTTATCTCAATCGTCAAAAGAAAATTTCTCCAGTCAACACCCTGAACATATTGATTGTCATTCCCAACTCGCATCACAACGTATAAATTCCGATCATTCACCACATTTTATTTTGTTTGATTTGTTCCTTTCACACCAATCAGTTTCCTTCAAGCATCGTGGTATACTTTCGCTCCTAGCTTTGTACTCCTTTTGCGATTTTCGAGGTCAATCGTTTTCTTCTTTCGAAGATCCTCGATACGTCTTAAAATCTGATCCTGGACTTTCTATTTCTTTGTCAATGGACGTTATATACCTCTATTTGTCTTTTCTATCCTTTCGTGAAGTTGTGACGCTCCTTAGAAAATTCAAAACACACTTTTTTCTACTCGCTTCGGACTTGGCGAGTTGTGCAACAACAATCAGACTGATTGTCAGCGTCATTTTTTTCATCCAACTGTCTTACCTCTGATTTCAGCCTAGCTGATTGAATTTGTTATTCTCTGTGGTTATACTTCTCATTTAGAGTTGTACTTTTGTCTAGTAGTTGATTCATTCGCATTTCAATGTCCGACTGAATTTGTCGAACTGGAATAGATTCCTCGTGCTTATCATTTCCTCCTTCGAAATCATGTTTTAATGTTTCAATAGCTATTTGAACTAATGGTTCACCTCGTTTCTTGGTTTTATTGTTGATCAAAACAGTTCTTTAAACAAGAATAATAAAAAGAAATCAAACGGGAACAATCTATGCACCAATCTTAATCGCACCACCTTAGGATTTTTCACCTCAAATCAACTTTGGATTTGTAGAAGGGTTCTGATCCAAACTCGTGATAATCGGTTGCGACAGGGTGACCATGGTGCCCTTCCCAGCTTGGTGGTTGTGGGTGTGGCCTGAATCTGTTCCTCCCGACCGATGGACTGTTGGTCAAGCCAACCAGTTGCCTCTTGAGTATGTGATACTCTTCACTAGATGCACAAACTCGCTCACTTGTTAGGTTAAGTCGTCGATCCTCTCGTTGGTTAGAGCCGCAAGAACTACACGAACGTTTCTGAAAAACATTTGTATTTATTTCGCAAGACGCAGCATGACCCAACATTGAGCTGGCATTAGCCAAATGATCATGACAACAAAATGGGGCATCGACACAGTGCGAACCAACATCGGGCTAGGCTTGGTCAAACGGTCAATCCAGGAGACCTTCGGTGCAGCGGGACCCAACATCAGACTGGACTTGGACAAGCGACCAAACGAAATTCTTGTCGAGGTACACTTAGCCAAATGGGCAAGCAAGAGGCTGCACAAAGAAGCGCGACTTGATATTAAACAAAGCATGGCCAACGGGCGAGTCAGTGATCACGACAATTGGAACTACCCGTGTTAATTCTTACTTGGTTGCTTGGACAAGTATGGGGCGCGACTGGAACTACCCGTGTTAATTCTTACTTGGTTGCTTGGACAAGTATGGGGCGCCACGTTGCACTATGATTGGATTAGTTGTGACATATTTATTTAAACAAGTTAGGAATCGCGATGATACGGGCGATCTAGTGTTAATTTGACTAAGCTGTTTGGCCAAATCATATATTGCAATCCTTTGTGATTCCCGTAATAGTTTCGACTTGACTTGGACGTGTGGCCAACGACTTGGCCGTCCAGCCAAATAAGAGATTGTAATATTTTTAACTTGTCTGTTTGTCCAATTCAGGGCTCGCGACAATACACACAATCCCGTATTAATTCTGACTTTTTAATTTGGCAAAATCAAGAGTAGGATTATTTCACGTGACCCTGTGTAAGAGTATTCACAAATTTTAACCAAGTATTGTGGTTATTTTGAGGCAGGATCCTCCATAATATAGCCTGCTTATCAAATAACATCATTAAATGGGACTAGAAGAACAAGCCCATTAACTTTTCATGTAAACGTAATAATGAATAGGATTGCCTATTTTAAGATAAAAAAAATTCCAACTGATTAAATCTCGTCAAACTCATTATTTATTTGCTACTACTGAGAGAGGATTCTTGCCCATATCCAAAAGATATTGTGAAACTATGAGTTTCAGATTAAACATTTGACTGAATTTTTTTTTATATAATGAATTATTAAAACAATTTAAATTTTGAAAATGTTCATGAAAAATATTTTATGGTTGACTTTTTACAACACCATGTGAGATTTGCTTCTATATATGTTTCATCTCCAATTAGAGAATCAAACGTCATTAAAGGAGAATGAATGAGAATCCTCCGAATATAAATTAAGTTACCGACAACCGCTAGTTTTGCATAATATATTATTCTAACTATACCATCGATTACACAGACACGTAAAACCTTCAACCATTAGTTATTATGAACTTCCAAAATTTCATACCTTCCAGATTTTTATTCAATTTATTTATCCAAAAACACATATAAATCAAACTTTTAAAGATGAATAAAGCGAAATCCATGCGTGATATTTTTGGAGAATTTTTTTTTTCGCAACCAAATTACACATAGTTGCGCAAATGAAATATAATTTATTTCTCTAGACTAATTTCACAAGCAAATTTTACGTATTTCCACAGCTAGAACATAATTCGTATTTTTTTTAAATAGACATAAAAATGAACATATTTTCGTAAATATAAAAAATTTACTTGTCTCACACCCGATTAACAATTATATTGACAAAACAAATTGTATTTTTTTCATACAACCAAACTTATTAAGCAATCAAAGTCTTAATTTTGCACACTATTTTTTCTTATTGATGCAATATATTTACACGTAATTTCGTAACTCGAACATAGTTTCTTTTTAGAAACCAAATTACACGTAATTCCATAATTGAAACATAATTTTTTTAAACTTATTTCGCAACCCCATTACACGTAATTACGCAACTAAAAAATAAAAAATAAATTAGAAATACCTTTCATGGATCTAATTTTGTTTGTCTTAAAAAAACAAAAAGAGTTATATTTTTGGATATTTTTTGAAGTTATGTTTTGAAAAATATGGCATTTAAAAAAATAACAAAATCATAAGAGAGGAAAACGGTTAAATGATATTTCGGACTACTCATTTATCACCATATGGTTATCTGTAAATATTCATTTATCAACCGATGATTATCTGTACTTTATCAGAACTTGGATGGTTATTGGTAAATAATTTACATTTTTTATGGTTACTGAAAGGTTACCTTTTGAGTTATGATAATCAACCAATAACCACCCAACCTCAAACATATTTACCAATAACCACCCAGGTTTCATAAAGTACAAATTACCACCAAATAATAAATAAATATTTACACATAACCACCTGTGATAAATAACTTTACATATAATCACCCGGTAGTCCAAAATACCACTTAACAATTGTTTCCTTTTATTTTTTTGAAATTTCATATATTTCAAACCAAAAATCTAAAAATACCATTGTTTTTTTAAAGAAGTATAACACTAAATCCATGATAAAAAAAATTATTGCGTAATTACATATAATTTGGTTGCAGAATAAGTTTGAACAAAGCAATTATGTTCTAGTTATGTAATTACGTTTGGTTTCTAAAAAGCAATTGTATCTAGTTGTGTGCGTAGTTATGTATATTTTGGTTGCTAGAAAACAACTTTGTTCCAGTTACGAAATTATGTGTAAATGAGTTGCGTAAATAAGAAGAAAAGAGTTGCATAAATAAAATTTTGGATGCTAGATATATTTAGTTGTGTAAAAAACAAAATATAAATTTGTTTTGTGAAAATTAGTGTTAAATGAAGATATGTTAGTGTTGTTTTGTTTTGTTTTGTTTCTAGAAAACCAAATGCACTAAGAGAAAATAAAGGGGATGGTTGTTCTTTATCTGATTTAATCTACTGGTTGAAAGAAACCAATATCTAATTATATGATTAAAAGTCATGTGATTGTTATAAGGATCCCAAAATACCTACGAAGTATTTGCATACTTCCCAGAAGGTTTGGAATTGGACAAAAAGGTGGTTGATTGACTCAATATTGCTACAAAATTGAAACTTTTTGAGACAATATTGAAATTTTTCTTTTGAAGAATAGTGTTCACAAGGATTAAAACTTTAAGAATCCTCTAAGTAATGAATGAGCATCTCTTAGGGGTGATAGAGTTCCAAATTTTCTTATATATAATGGATTGAGGTTGGGAAGATTTTAATTTATTGAAGGTGTATTTAAAATTAAATAGGTCGTAACTGTTTGCATTCCACTTGATATGGTCAGGGTGGTCATGGTGAATGGTAAGATTAATAATTTTGTTAATGTCAAAAGGAGTGACATTATTATTAATTGATCAAGGTTCAAAAAAATTTGGGACCAAAATTAATTGATTTGGTACTATTGTACCATAAATTATTCTAATTATATAGAAGCTTAATAAGATGGTTGGGAAAGGACCATCTTTCCAACCAAAAATCCATGTTACCATTTCAAACACGTTAATATATAAAACATTCAGTAGTTTCTCTGATTTTAATTAAACGTTTCCAGGTTTTAGAATATTTTGGTTTTGCATGAATTTAGAGGGGGTGTTTGTTAAAGCAGTATATGGAGTTCATCATCCTAGCCCAAAGGGATTGATTTTTCTTAAAGTAATCCATAGCTTATAAAAGTAAGTGTTTTAGATGCCATTGAGATTTCTAATGTTCAAGCCCTCTTCATTAAAGTTTTTATAAAGATTATTCCACTTTGACCAGATAATCATTTTTCTATTCTTTTTCTCACCCCAAAGAAATTTATTAAACAATCTGTATATTCTGTTAATAATAGTTTGGGGAAAAGAACTAGCATAAAAGTATGGTTATAAGGTCAGATTGGATAAGAACTAGTTTGTCACCAAAAGATAAGCTTTTAAGATCTAATCCAAGAATTTTTCTTTTAATCTTAGCAACAAGGTCATCAAAGTAACAAGCCTTGTTACTAAGATGACTACTTATCCCTAAGTATATTATGGGATGGTTGGTATGCTTAAAGTCAATGAGATTGTGAATAGCACTAATTGAAGTTCTACTTTTATGTTGAGAACCTAAGAAGGATAATTTGGTTGTGTTGATAATAAGATCATAAACACTTTCATAGTGTTTGAGGAAATTCCATAATTTTTAACATTGTTTATTTATGAAGATGATGATTTCATCTGCATAAGAAAGGTTGTTGATATGGACTCTGCTTCTAGAATGAAAATCCATTGATCTGTTACAATTAATTAAATTTGTCAAAACCCTTATAAAATACTCTTCAGCCATAATGAAGAGGTTGGGTGACAATGGATCGACATGCCTCACACCATTTGATGATTTGAAATAACCAAAGGAATGACCATTAAGTATGACAGAAAAGTGGACATTATAAATAACCTTTTTTTATCAAATTTATGAACTGAGTATTAAAGCCAAAGTTTGTTAAAATCATGATTACAAAGTTCATTTAGATTATGTCGAAAGATTTATCCATATCTAGTATAAAGATGATATTAGAACATTTGTGGTTTTTAGTTAGCTCATGGATTATCTAATGGGTTATTAACACATTTTCATTAATGTTTCTATTAAGGAAAAAACCACCCTGGTTTTCAGAAATGATTTTGGAGAGAAGGTGGCCAATCTATTGTTAATTAGCTTGGAAATAATTCTATTAAACACATGACATAAGCTAATAGGACTGAAGTCGTTTCATGTCTTAGAAGATTCAATCTTTGGGATCCTACACAATGTTGTGGCATAAATCCCCGACGAAATGTTGTTATTGTTGAAGTAATCCCTAATGGTCGCACAAATATCATTTTTGATAATAGATCAACAACTTGTATAGAATTTGATATTGAAATCATGCACCCAACAACACTATTGGGGTTAAGGGAGTGGATGGTTTGATTAATTTATTTATCATAAGGGACTGAATTGAGAAAATCATTATCTTGGTCATTGATGATATTAGGAATGTGTTTTTGGAGATTATCATCAATGTTAATTGAATATTGAGAGTTGAGAATATTATATAAATGGTCTACTGTAGAATTACCTAAGCTTTCTTAATTCTCAATCCAATTGTTATTATGATAGATTCTGTGAATTCTATTTTTGGCTCTTCTTTTATTGACATAATTATGAAAGCATGAAGTATTCTTGTCTTCATTCTTACCCCAGGAAGTGGTATTTTTCTGTTCCCAAAACTTTTCTTCATTGGCCAAGAGGTTCAAATACGTTGATTTGGCCTTAGATAATTTGATTTTGTCCTTAATATTTTTAGTGGTTTTAAAACAAAGTTCCAAATATTTAACCTCTTCCTCAGCATTAGCAATGCTGTTAAAAATAATACCAAGACAATCTTATTTCCAAACTTTGAGTTTTTGTTTTGGTCTTTTTAACTTCTCCCAGAAGATCTGTAAAGAAGATAAATTGATTAAATCTTTCCAATTATCTTTAACAATTTTTAAACAATCAGAATTTAGAAGCCATATGTTTTGGAATTTGAATTTTGATTTGGTTTTGATTTGGTTTTGATTTCATAACAAGATATTGATATGCACAATGGTGAATGATCTGAGCCAGTTCTAGCCAGGTGTTTCACCATTGTGATATCAAAGAAATTGCGCCATGAAGCATTAAATAATTCCATATCAAGTCTTTTCCAGACTCTGTTATTAGACCAAGTAAATTTTGTTAAATATTGTAGTGTAATTGGATCGACTAGTCGATTAATTTAATTATGATACATTATCAACAAGTCGTAGAGTGCGGAGTGCACGCTTGTTAGATTATATCATGATTAACAGGGTGAAGGGGCAGAGCCCCTGGTTGGAAAATTTTTATTTTGGTTAAATTGGCTATTGTTGTTGCAAGTCAACAAAATTTCAAAAATTGGAAATTTGACTTTTTTATTCAAATTTCAAATTTGAAGCCGTTTTATAACAAATCCAGTTTAAAGACCTTAATTACCCCAACTTCCAAACTGATACAAATTGGTTGAATTAATAAAAGATGGGTTATGTTGAAAAATGAAAAATACATCAATTTATACTCTCTGTTCAAATATAATATCTCTGATTTTATCCAATTGAAATTTTCGGAGAAACCCAAAAATATTTCAATAAGAAATTGTTTACAAGACTTTAGAGATTATCCGGAATCAAAACATTGTTTTCTACAAATTATTAAAATATTCTGCTCTTGTTGATGAAGATAGAGATGACGAATGGAGAAGAATCAGCGAAGGAGATGACAAGAAAATTTGCTAAACTTGACAAGTTCGAAGGACATGATTTCAGACCCTGGTAGAAAAATATGCATTTTATGTTGACCACCCTCAAGGTTGTGTATGTCCTGAGTACCTCATGTCCTGAGATCATGGAGAATGAAACGTTGGAACAAACAAGGATGCGCAGCAAGTGGGAGAATAATGACTACATTTGTCGCGGCCACATATTAAACGGTATGCCTGATACTTTTTTTATGTATACCGAAATTTCAAATCTGCAAAAGAGTTATGGGATTCTATTGAATCGAAATACATGGCAGAAGATGCTTCTAGTAGGAAGTTCCTGGTTAGTAATTTCATAAATTACAAAATGGTTGACTCTAGACCTGTAATGGAACAATATAATGAACTACTAAAAATTCTGGGTCAATTCGTTCAACACAATATGAAAATGGACGAATGTATTTCAGTGTCTTCTATTATTGACAACTTGCCTCCTCTATGGAAGGATTTTAAAGATACACTGAAATACACCAAAGAATAAATGACTTTAGTCGAACTTGGTAGTCATTTTAAGATTGAATAGTCTCTTAGGGCTCAAGATAAAATAAGTAATCCTATGGGTAAAAACCAAATGGGAAACTTGTTTGTAAATATGGCTGAAAGCAGTGGATTCTTTAAGAATGGAAATACAGATAATGGGAATAAACAAAAGTTTAAAGGCAACAATAAAAACAACAATTTTTTTAGCAAAAAGCCTAAAATGGAATGCTAGAAATGTGGCAAACCTGGTCACTTTAAGAGGGATTATCGAGTTGGAAAAGGCAAAAATAATGTTGGTCCAAGTGGGAACAATTCTTGTTCAAGTGGATTTAAGGATCCTGAAAAGCAACAAGGTCACAATTTAATTCAGAATTTTAATTCTGGTCAAATTATATATCTCTATTATCTGAGGCATTTTATGTGCAGGATGACAATGTTGCTTGGTGGATTGATTCGGGAGCAACAAGTCATGTATGTAAGGATCTTCGATGGTTCAGTAACTTTCAACCAATTGAATATGGATCTTCACTTAAGATGGGAAATGTTGCAACCGAACCAATTAAAGGACTAGGAAATGTTAAATTACTATTTACTTCTAGAATATACATATTATTAAACAATATATTATATGTTCCTGGGATTCGAAAGAATCTTTTGTTTAGTGTTGTTTTAAACAATTGTAGTTTCAAACAAGTGTATGAAAGTGGCAAATATGTATTATCCGAACATGGTGTATTTATGGGATTCTGATATTTATGCAATGGTATGTTTATATTAAATATTAATGTTTTGTTCCAAAATGATTCAGTTTGTTTGACTTCTACTAGTATATGTAGAAATTTGAATAAAACAGAATTATGACATGCTAGATTAGGACATGTTCATTATGGAAGAATAAGAGACATATCAAAATTGAGCCTTCTAACTCCTGTTGATGCAAACAATGAAAAATGTAAAACTTGTATGTTAACTAAGATAACTAGAAAACCTTTCAATAATATTAACCGATTTTCTAAAATATTGGAACTAGTACATAGTGACTTATGTGATTTCCATGCTACACCTTCGTTAGGAAATAAAAAGTATGTTATTACTTTTATTGATGATGCATCTAGATATTGCTACATTTATTTGTTGCATGCTAAAAATGAAGCTCTTGATAAGTTTAAAATATATAAGGAAGAAGTAGAGCTACACAAGAATGATTTGATTAAAAATCTACGTACGGATAGAGGAGGTGAATATTATGATCCTATATATTTTCAGTCTACAAGTATAATTCATCAAACCACTGCTCCTTATACACCACAAGAAAATGATATATTTGAGAGAAAGAAAAGGACTTTGAAAGAAATGGTAAATTCCATGTTGTCCTATTTGGGTTTGAGTGAAGGATTCTGAGGTGAGTTTATGTTAACAGCCTGTTATTTATTGAATCGTATCCTACTAAAAGGAATAAGATGACCCCGTATGAGCTTTGGTTTAAGAAGCCTCCAACACTAAATTATCTGAGAATTTGGGGTTGTAGAGTAGTTGTAAGACTCACTTAACCCAAAAAGAAATATTTGGGTGAAAGAGGTATAGATTGTATCTTTATTGAGTATGTTATGCATTCCATTGTATACAGGTTTTATGTGTTAGAATTCAATGACTATATGACGGTGAACATAGTTATCGAGTCAAGAGATACAATATTTGATGAAGAGAGATTTACTTCTATACCTAGACCTAGAGATTTGATTCAAAACTCTTTGAATAGGAACTCAAGTGAAATTGAAAATATATCAAGTGGTACAAATTATGTACCTGAACCTTTTGAACCAAGGAGAAGTACTAGAGCCAGAAAAGTTAAGTCGTTCGGATCTGATTTTCAACTTTATTTAGTTGAAGGGTCAAGAGATAAGATTGACTATCAATATCAATATTATTTTGTTATTGAAGATGATCCAAAGACTTCTAGTGATGTTATGGCATCAAGAGATGTTGCGTTCTAGAAAGAAGTTATCCAAGATGAGATAGAGTCTATCATGCATAATAATACATAGGAATTGGTTGATTTACCTCATGGGTGCAAATCATTGGGAAATAGATGGATCTTTAAACGAAAAATGAAAGTAAATGGTACTATTGAAATGTATAAAGCTAGATTGATTATCCAAGGATTTAGACAAAGAGAAAGAATTGACTTCTTCGATACTTATGCTCTGGTTGCTAGGATTTTCACCATTAGATTGTTGATTACACTTGCATCTGTATACAATCTTTTAATTCATCAAATGGATGTTAAAACTGCATTCTTGAATGGTGATTTGGATGAGGAGATTTATATGAAACAACCAGAAGGGTTTGTCATGTCTGGTTGTGAAAACAAGGTATGCAAGTTGAAAAACTCTTTTTATGGTTTGAAACAAGCACCAAAAGATTGGCATAAAAAATATGATAATGTGATATTGTCTAATGGATTTATTCTTAACCAAGCAGACAAATGTGTATATAGTAAATTTGATGATTCTGGTATAGGAGTTATGATTTTTCTATATGTGGATGATATGTTAATTTTTGGTACTGACCAAAATCAGGTTGATGAAACAAAGAAGTTCTTATCATCTAATTTTGAGATGAAGGATTTGGGGGAAGCTTCCACCTAATAAAGGTATTTCTATATCTCAACTTGAATACTCGAGAGCCATCGGGTGTCTTATGTATGCCATGACTAGCACTAGGCTCGATATTTCCTTTGTTGTTGGAAAACTTAGTAGGTATACTAGCAATCCTAGTTCGCATCATTGGCAAGCTTTAAATCGAGTATTTAAGTATTTGAAAGGAACCATGAATTATGGTTTAACTTATATCAGATTTCCTTCTGTAGTTGAAGGATATTCATACGCGAATTACATTTCCAATATAGAAGATCATTCTTCCACAAGTTGATGGGTATTTCTACTTGGGGGAGGTGTTATCTCTTGGGCATATAAGAAACAAACTTGTATTACTGATTCAACAATGGAATCAAAGTTTGTGGCATTAGCAGCAGCGAGTAAAGAAGTTGAGTGGCTAAGACATTAAATGTATGAAATTTCGTTGTGTCCCAAACCGATATCACATATATCTATCACATATGATAGTGAAACTGCCTTGGCGAATGTCTATAGACAAGTTTACAAAGGCAGGTCTAGACACTTAGTTGTTAGACATAGTATGATTCGTGAGCTCATCACGCGTGATGTTATTTCAGTAGAGTTTGTGAGAACTCAATATAATTTAGCCGATCATTTAACCAAAAGGTTAAGTAGAGATCTTGTGCACAAATCGGCTATATGGATGGAATTAAAGTCCATATGAAATTTCTCATGTTGAGATAGCCAATTCCCATCTAATATGACATTAGGTGCTGAATTCAATGTGGAAAGCTTAACATCTAGAGATTGCAACACATTTGTATATCAACCGCAAGGTATGTGTTCAGGCCTGCAAGTTGTGAAGGTTGAAGAATTTCTTCTTAATAGTTCTTTTGGAAAATTGCATATTCATGTGCAAGAGGAAAAGAACTACCTATTTGAGCATGAAGTTTAGCCGCTTCAAGAAGCTATGACTTGGCTTTGATATGCTTAAGAAGGATAAGGACACAAGGCTAGTAAAAATAGTGTCAAGTAAGAACAAGTGAGTATGTGAATTTATGTGTATATTATTTTCATGTATTCATTGTGAATTCCTTAGTGATGCCTTAATATTTGAATATTTGGAATGTGTAATATACTAATGTGAAATTCGATCGTTACGATATTTTATTTATGCATAAATTTATTAACTGTTGTGATTGTGTTTAGTAGATCATGAATTACACTAAAATGGGGGAAGATTGTTAAATATTTTTGTGTAATTGGATCGACTAGTCAACCAATTTAATCATGATACATTTTCAAACAAGTCGTAGAGTGCGGAGTGCACGCTTGTTAGATTATATCATGATTAACAGGGTGAAAGGGAAGAGCCCCTGGCAAGATCCAAGGGGAAGAGCCCCTGGCTGGAAAAAAATTATTTTGGTTAAATTGGTTATTGTTGCAAGTCAACAAAATTTCAAAAATTGGAAATTTGACCGTTTTATTCAAATTTCAAATTTGAATCCGTTTTATTACAAATTCAGTTTAAAGACCTTAACTACCCTAACTGCCAAACTGATCCAAATTGGTCGAATTGATAAAAGATGGGTTATGTTGAAAAATAAAAAACACATCAATTCGTACTCTATGTTCAAATAGAATATCTCTGATTTTATCCAATTGAAATTTTTGGAGAACCACATAAATATTTCAATAAGAAATTGTTTACAAGACTTCAGAGATTATCCGGAATCAAAACACAGTTTTCTACAAATTTGGATCTTGAAAAGCCAGTATCTTTAAGATAACAAGCTAGGATGCAGTCATTAAAATCATCAATTCTATTGATGCAGAGAGAAGAACGAGAAAGTTGTTCTTCAACAGAGGTAATAACATTAAAATCACCAACTATTAACCATTCTTGGTTAATAAAAGAGATTTCTTTTAAAGTATTTCCAAAGATTGTTTTTTGAAGCTCTGGTGTATTTAGCATATATTATAGAGATGAGTAAATATGATCATATTTCTTGAGTGTGCAGTGTCTCAATTATCTCACAGTTTGAATTATCAAATATTAAAATTCTTGTTCTTTATTAGCATGATTGAAGGTTATCATTTTAAAGTCATTCTTATTAACTTCTTTCTTATCAAATTTGGTGCCAATGGAGTGAGGTTGGTCTTTTTTTATATTAGTTCTAAGGGGAAGTTTAGGTTTGTCTAAGGGAGGGTCCTTAGGATTTGATATAAGAAACTCATTTTGACTTAGAGATTTATCTTCAGTTTCATCAATTTGATTTTTTGATGGGTCAACTATTACAAATTTTACTGAAAGTTTTGTTTTGGAATCCATTGTTGAATCTGAGAGATGTTATTAGTGTTTTGTTTGACTGTTTTGTTCTGGATATCAGTTGAAGGGTATTGATTTTTCTTTGTTATAGGTTTCAATTTTATAGTCCTTTTTATGATGGCCTAAATGGTTACATTTTGTACACTAAGATGGTCTCTCACCGTAAATACGTTTTCAGTGCCTTCATCTTCACCAAGTTCAATCCATAATTTTTGTGCGAGAGGTTGGGAGACTTCAAGCTCTAACAAAACCCTACAACATTTATACTTGCAGGAATCCATGTAGACAGAGCTCTACCAAGAGATTTTGATATATGTACAATCACATCTTGACTGTACATATATTCTGGAAGGCATGGGAAAGAGACCTAGACGTGGGTCAGAGGGTATTCAATTTTAGGGTTGAATCTCGAGGTCCACTTTAATAATCTTAAGGAATGTTGGCCAAGAGACCATACATTATTTTTCCAAATCTTAGATACATCTTCTATTAGGTCTAATTCGATTAAGTAGCGTCTATAATCAAGCTGAGAAACATTAAATTTTCCAACAAACCTAAAATTATCAAGAAATACACGAATTTTTTCTAAACTAGGTTTGCTGAAAGAAAATTTGGCAACTAATGTAAAACAGGATAAACAGAGTAAAGTGGATTTATCTTCCTCGTGGAATATCATTGTCTTGATTTCATCCATGGTCTCGTATTTGACCTTTGAGTACTTGAAGTCCTTGCATTTGATTCGAGTGACTTCGACAGATGATTTCCTTGTTTTCAAAGCATTTTGACTCCATAGATTAGCTTGATGCAATCTTGAAGACTCCTGTTTGAAACCTTGGTTTTGGAAAACTTCGTGGTTTGGAGAATCTTTCATATTGGAGGTGAATGAATCGTTTTTACGAGGATGTGAAACTAGTCTTTATAGCTTTGATTTTTCAGGTTTTGTTCTTGAAATGGTGAACCAGATATTCTAGCGTTTATTTTTTCTCGTCTAATACTTTATCAATGGTTGAATAATTGGCGTTGTTCTTGACTCGTTGTTGAAAGATTCAACAAGAAGACGAGCAGCTTGAGCAGAGTGCCCCTGAGTAGGAGGCACTAAGAAGAGATGGAAACTTTAGGGTATTAAGAGTTAGGGCTTTTCTAACCTTTCTTGACCCAGATCTTGAGAGAAATGCGTTTTTTTTTCTCTATTATTTTTATATGAAAGATATGCGATTTTTAAGATTAAAAATAACTAATTGTTGGAAATTGTTAAAGACTAATATATATATATATATATATATATATATATATATATATATATATATATATATATATATATATATATATATTTGTGTGTTCGGATGTATTGTCAGAATCTTTTGTTGCATTTAGTTTTCAGTAAAGTTCAAAACTCATGTATCTATAAGTAATTTTAATTTTTACCGAATGGTTATTGATAACTCTTTTAAATTTATTCTAAATTGACTGGTAAATAAGTATTGTTTTCAATATTTATTGATATTTTATTATTATTATTTTATTATTATTATTTTATTAATTAATCTATTCAGATAAACTTTAAATTAAAAAAAAAAATTGTAGGAAGGTCATCCAATAAAAAGATACTTCAACATCTGAAATCCGTTGTAATTTTGTGTTTACTATGTATTTTAGTCGATAATCTTATATTGAAGTCAATTGTTGTTTGAAAGTGCCTTTTCTACTTCTTTTACACAAATTAAATTGAAAATCCATTTATATGCTTTACTAAACCAAACTAATCCAAACAATAAGAAAATTACGTACAAGCCAAGAGTATTAAAACCAGAATTAAATTTACAATTAAATCTGAAGTTAAGGAGATGTCATTTTAAGAATTAAGGATTTCTATCCTTTTTCCTTTTATTTATTTAACAATTTGTCAAAGAACAACTGTTTGATAAATGAAGATAAAAAAAAACTGAGCACCACTAGAGAGTTTAATAAACACAAACAAGGTCA
The DNA here is from genome assembly GCA_036936605.1 of Limnanthes douglasii subsp. nivea. Classification (NCBI taxonomy): domain Eukaryota; kingdom Viridiplantae; phylum Streptophyta; class Magnoliopsida; order Brassicales; family Limnanthaceae; genus Limnanthes; species Limnanthes douglasii. Next base: position 95,618,693 of record JAUPFV010000005.1, read on the forward strand.
GTTAGAGACCATACTTTCGGTCTCTTTCACGAATCCATCTCCGGTCCAGTCTTTGTCAGACTTGAGTCCTTTCTTGATAGCCTTCCTCAGTTCAATCGCTTCTTTCTGTCTTCGTACTAGATCCGTGTGGGTTGTGAAATACTGAAGCGAATGCCTAACGAAAATAACAAACGGAGATTAAAATGATTTTAGTACTATATACCAACCAAGAAGGCGAGTTTAAGTTTTAACATGTTTGTAAGGATGCTTTAGCAGCCTCTAGATTTATATTCATTTCTCGAAACCAACTAAAAGTAAGAAAATCTAAATTTGCTCTTAGACTACTCATCTGAACTGATGTTGTTGACGAAAGTGTTCAATTACTCTACACAATAAAGAACTTACCCTCTAAATTCTTCAATTGACTTAAAATTGTGGAGCTTCATGAATTCCTTGAGCTCAGCGCAGAGTTTTTTCACAAGTGGATAACCGTGGACCATCACTCCGGTACACACCTACAGTTGACAGGCAGAAAACTTAACAACCGGAAATGAAACATTGAAAGTGTATTCATGATTGATAGGTTTCACAATAAGCACATCGAACAAAAAAATATAATGAAATGCAACTGCTAGTGTTAATAATTTATTTTCTAACGTTTAGGAACTCAAAGAACTGTTAGCATGCAATTTTCTTTTATGATGAATATGGACCAAATAATTATAATTTCGAAGAAGTGGAATGCTAATGGTGACTACACATGCAAAATTAACTGTCAAGCGCAACATAACTATAGATGAAATGGAAAGTAAGAGGGATAAAATGCAAAAATCAAGACGAAAAAACCAACTCGCACGCATCGTTTGATTTGAAAGGTGAAATGTATATATTGAATATTGAGGCAAAGAAGAGATAATAAGCATCAATCGAACACATAACATCAATTAATATCTCAACCTGAACGGTATCTGCTCCAAGTAGAATAAACTCAGCAGCATCAGCACCTGTCTCAACACCACCAATACCAGAAAGAGAGTAATCTTTCTCGTTAAATTCTGACCTAATCATTTTGGCAATGTTCATTACTCTGGCAAGTGCAATGGGGCGGACTGCCTTGGAGGAATAGCCACCGGGAGTCGAATATCTATTAAGAACAAGTAGTAAACAGATCTTGTAAAATCAATGCAAAAGTATTACATCGCTTCAACTTAAGATTAGAAAACTAACCCCTCAACACATGGCTCAGGATGTAAGGTTTTGAGATTGATTCCCATGACGCTCATGATTGTATTAATGGCAGAGATTCCCTCAGATCCTGATCTTAGGGCCACCCTAGATGGCTGCATACAAAGAGGAAGCATACTGTCAATGAGTAAAACTTCAAATGCTCATTTACCTTGAAACTGTGAGGATTGATGCACTATCTACAACTTCGAAACATTATGACCATGGCTAGATCTAAATTTGATGGGGGTGAGAAACTACGAGAAAAGATGAAAGAAGATGAATGTTTATTTCACTCTTTTCTTAATCTAACTCAAAATTGTCAGCCATACATACCATCTCCTCAATCTGAGACAGAAATTTAGTAATAATTTTTCTCGTTGAAGTGACATCAGTTGAATAAATCCATCAAACAGCAAGATCAATATTCGCGCGCTATAACTTCTATCAACCCATTAAGGCATCAGTAAAATATGTGATCATCACTTTCATATATCTTATGGAGCTAAACAAAATTAACGAGCAGTATCACACATAGGTACCTCTCTAACAAATTAGTTTCCTTAATCTACATGCACTTCAGTGTTTGGTTGCTCGACGCAATGAAAATTTGAAATGCATTATCAGTTTAAACAAACATTATGCAATCTCACTTTGTAAAGTATGGATGCACCCTTGACCATGACCATGCCAACTAAGACAATGGTGGAATCAAAGAATCATTCAAACTGCACATGCTAAAGTGTGCACAGTTTTCTCAAATCACAAATCTAAATAATAAAGAAAGGCTGCAATAATGCCAATGATTGTCTATTACGATAGGAGATGAAAATAAGTAAAACAAAAAAAACTTTATTAGGACCTCAGTAATGTCGGTGATATTAGGAGTCATCTTTGACCACACAGGAACAGTAGCTTTAGCATTAACCCAACCAGAAATCTCCTCCAACAGTGCACAATCTTGCCCCACTGCAGCACCCATTTTACGTTCTGGCATCCCGTGAGGACACGAAAAATTGATTTCAATTGCATCCTGAACAACAAACACCGAAATCGTTAAATTTGTACTGTTTCAAGCATCAATCTAATGGTGAGCGAGATTAAGTTACAACTTACGATCCCAGTTTGTTCTACTCGGTCAACAAGTTCCTCCCAAGCAGCTTTATTATACTCTTCCATAATCGAAGCAATTAAAATTCTATCAGGGTATTCTTCTTTTAATTGCTTAAATTCCTTAAGCATTGTTTCGAGTGGTCGGTCGCTAATCAATTCAATGTTCTGCCACCCGATGATCTCTCCTTTCGAAGACCCATTCGCGCCAGCTTTCAGCCGAGCGTAACGCGGAGTTACATTAATAACCTTATCTGCCTCTAGCGAAACCTGGTTGAACATTTATGAATTAAGAACTCAACTATCATCTTTTCAACTACAAACACGGTTTTAGCAAACCCAGAAACTAATTCATCCTTTTAGATTCTAACTTACAATGAACAATCTTTTATCCAATCAACCCAAAACAAAATCGAAAAAGGCAACCTATAAATGCGTGATCAAGAGATCTAAGAACCTTGAATTAAAAGTAGCTACTTTAACTTCCATTAGTCTACAGTGAAATCAGGTGCAGAGAAAACTGTTTCATTACAAATCTGCTATTATTTCATAGACCATTTACAGAAACTTACAGTTTTGGCGATCACAGCTCCCCAGCCTTCATCGAAGGCTCTCTTCATGACGGTATAGTTGGTACCGGGTGGACCCGACCCGATCACGAAGGGATTAGGCATGTGCAGCCCATTTACAGTGACGCTCAAATCTGGGTCAACTTGATCTGCAGAAGCAAAAATCCTGAACCCGACTCTGTTTGGACGAGTAAGACTAGGGCAAGACTGGCGTTTCAAACCCAAGTCAGCGATTGGGTTCCTCTTCAAACTGTTTAAACTCAAACTCAGAGATGCCATGTTTAATCTCTCCTTTTAGAAAAGTAATGGTAGGAGAATTGGAATGTGATTTAATAAGAAAGATGAACTTGCAGAATTCTCGTTGCGTCTGGAAGTGTCTTGTTTAAGATACTTTTGCTTGCTTCAATCTTATATATGTTGATGAATATCCTATTAGATAGGATCATTTGGATAAAATTTAATAACCATCACTATAATGTAGGATTTAAGTTTCTCTACTTAAATATCCATGTGTAATTATAGTTTTTAATTGAATAATTTAAAACATTTATAGAATTTGGTAAAAAAAGGTTAACTAGCACCGACTATAATATGATAATAAAATGTTAACAAAACTTACCGAAATGATTATTCTACCACTATTTTTTTTTGACTCGGGGAAGGTTAGAATTAGGGAAGGTTAGAATTAGAGATTGATAAAAAAGCAAGGATATGGGCTCGTGTAAGTAGGAAACAGAAAATATCTATTCTAGTTCTATAATCACTTATGGGTTCGAATCTATAAGAGAAATTCTGGAGAATGTTTGCTACTCTAAACTTTTCTTGTCTTTCTTGACCGATTAGGAGAAAAAAAAAATTGGGTAAAAAAAAAGATGCCATCTTGGAGTTTTATCAACAATTTTCTTGTGTAGGCGGAGATCCAATATTTTTTGAATATTTATGTAAAGAATTACAAAAAAAAATTCTTTCATCGTGAAGTTATCATAATTTCCAAAAAAAAATACAATTTTTCTACCTTTTCTATACTTTCTCTCTCTAAACATAAAGAACTAAAACTAAAACTTATTAATTAAAATGTTACCCATTGTCTTCAAAACCAGTTAATCATATATCCTAACACTTAAATGACTTATTTGCAAAAAAAAATATTTAGATCTTAGTTATTCGAAAGATTTCTCAAACCATAATGGGTATTTTGTTTTACTTTAAATTGATATTGTTTTTAGTTAGTATTAGTTTTTAGTAAGTGATAACCTACTAAAAAAATTACAAAAATTGACAAAATTAAAAGATAAATGTTAAAAAAATTAAAAAAAAAACGATACATGTCTGTCCGCCAATGCAATGGCGGACACGATAGTGCTGACGCCATTGCATGGCGGAAATAAGCACCATTGTGTCCGTCATTTGCCCGGTAGAGAGTATCATCTTATTCGACAGGATGACGACGACGAACATCACATGGGCGCCATCGTCTGGCGGACACAAACATTTTTTTTATTTTCTTTTTAAAATTATTTTTTCAGAAAAACAGAAAGATAGAATGTTCATGTTGGTTTGTAGAAAAACAAATTTTGTTACTATTTCGGTAAGTTTTGTTAACATTTTATTAAGTTTTACACAGTTGAAAGAAAAAAAGAGTTTTGGTTAGTTTTAGTTTTGAGTTTTTATAATTTTAGTGTGTTTTAGGAAGTAAAATGTTAGGTTATGGTAGATTTTCTGTTTTGCAATTTCATGAAGTAAATAATGGCATAAAACGTAATTAAATGAACTTTCAATGACTTTCTCGATTTTTTGCATAGTGGTAATTTTGTAAATATTGAAAAACAAAAAAATGCGACTTCCGAGTAAGTTTTGGTTTATTTTTAGCAATTCCTAAAAAGTATTTCTACTAAGACATATTCATCCATTTTCCGCCACGACCTTGTGCGCTTTTAGCAAGCCGATGCCAACTAACTCAATTTCAACATCTAATAATATCTAAATTGATTCGAACTCGATGGAGGTTGAATTGGGACAAATCGCTTTCGGTATTGATTTTCACCTTTTCGATGATCTTGTCACTACTGGACTCATAGACGGCTACCTCCACCTTTACCGTTATGTTGCCGATACATCTCCTATAAGGTTACTTGAAGTTGACGCACACACCGAATCTTGTAGAGACTGAGAGTGGTAGAGCAATCATGACAGCTTCAGCAGACCGCTCCATTTTAGCTACTGATGTTGAAACTGAAGCGTCTATTGTTCGTCTTCAAAACTCTCATGAGGAGGGTATCAATACTTTGATCAAACTTACAGAATCAACCATCGCATCCGGAGATGACAAGGGTTGTATTAAGGTATGGGATACGAGACAACGGTCTTGCACCAATGTTTTCAATGCTCATGAAGATTTTATTTCTGACATGACTTTTGCATCTGATCAAATGAAACTACTGGGAACAAATGGAGCTGGGACGCTGTCCGTTTGCAATCTTCGAACAAATAAGATCCAAACACGGTCAGAGCACTTTGAAGAAGAGCTACTGTCTGAGGTAATAATGAAGAATGGCCAGAAAGTCATCTGCGGAAATGTCTTGTTTTATTTATGGGGCTTTTTCAGGGATTGCAGTGATCGTTTAGTTGATCTGTCACCGAATTCGGTCGATGTGTTGTTAAGGTTGACGAGTATAGAGTCATTATTGGATGTGATAATGGGATTATCAGCCTTGTAGGAATTTTACCCAACAGATTTATACAACCGATTGCAAAACATTCAAAATTTCCAATTGAGGGTCTCGCTATTTCTAATGACAGAAAATATCTTGGCAGTATATCACACGATCAGATGTTGAAGTTATGGAATCTGGATGATATATTACAAGGTCTTGCAAACAACCAAAATAAAGGAGCTGCTGATTCAGACAGTGATGCTGTTGAGATGGAAGTGGACGATAGTCTTAAGAAAATGACCAAGAAAAACAAGGCTACTAAAAAACATTCTTCGAGCACTTTATCAAAAAAAATTTTTTGCAGAATTGTAGGTCGACCATGGTGTTATTTGAAGTTTTTAATTAAAAGATCATTTAGGCTGGACAGTTTCAGTTCTAGTCTAATATTTTTTTGCTTGTGCGGTACCATAATTTAAACTTGCTCGCTATATTTTTTTTTATTCAAAAGAACAAACTTTATTAATGAGAAGCCCAAATGGAACAATTTACTAAATACAGACCCATAGAGTAAATGAGTCCAAATAAGAGATTAGGGGTCAAAATTGATAAGGGAGTCGATCTGAACCCTAACCCTAAAACAAATACAAATCCAAACCACTTCGTCTTCTTCTTCGCTCTCCATCTCCTCATCTGAACCAAACCAAAATCAAACAACCCCTAAAACCATGGAAACAACCGGATCTTCCATTGAAGAGAAAGGTTTTGAACAATAGGGTGAGTGCACCACCGAAGGCTCCGGGGACTCCGACCACCAGCTTTCCAGCATCGAGCAACAGCCTGAACAGCACCCATCCTTTTATCACAAACACCATCTTTTCAGCTCCCTGATCTCGCAACTTCACCCACGAAACCTCTTCGAATCCCTCCAAAATCAGCCACAATCTCGCCAGATCTGAAAAAAAAACCACAAACTAGCAGTACACATTACCAGTCAAGATATCACAAGTCAAGACTTTCGAGAAATGAAATGGCGAGCAAAGCAGGAGGGACATTGTATTGCTGATAGAATAGTTTCTGCTTGCACTTAAGGGTCCATTTGGCTAGCCAATCGACAGCCTGATTTTGGACCCTTGAAATGTGTTTGAGAGACATGCTACTGTCCAGAAGATCTCTACAGTAGCTCAGATTCTGATCCTCCAAGTTAGACCTGAAGGCACAGAGCTGATTGACAAGGACGAGAGAGTCTGTCTCAACATCAACACAAGACCAACGATTCTTGAAGCAAACCGAGAGCCCATAAAGAAAGGCTAAAGTTTCAGCCTGAAGAGGAGAAGCTTTACCCAGAAGAAACCCATACGCAGCAGAGATGTCCCCATCTGAGTTTCTGAAGACTATTCCAGCAGCAGCCTCCCCATTGTAGATGCGGGAGGCATCGACATTCATCTTCAGACGATCATTATCAGGACGTCTCCATCTCAGGTACACAGACTTACTCTTCCTTATAGAAGAATTGCATCCTAAAATAGTCCCTGCATTAAGAACACTTGACCAATGCTTAAAACAGAGACCACCCTTAGTGTCTAAGCCCTTAATAATACTTATTATATTATCAATAGCTCTAGAAACACTAAAGAGAACCCCTTTATGCTTAAAAGAATTCCTAGCCTTCCAAACTATCCAACAAATCACTTGAGGAATGAGATGGGAAACATGAAACTTAACTTTAGAAAATCCAAACCAACACCTAAGAATATGAGTAAGAACCATATTTCTTTTGATACTTATTTTAGAAATGCTAGCAAACCAGCTCCACAACTGCCAAGCAAAAGAACAACTTACAAACAAATGATTCACATCCTCACAGTTTTCACAAAAAACACATTTTGAAGCCATACTGAAATGCTTTTTAATAATAATAGAATCAACAGAAATGAAATTCTATCAAACTATATTGCTCGCTATATTGCTGATGCTTAAATGTTTTGAAGTAAAAAATATATAACTATATTTTATTATATCTTATATACATAACCTATTTTGAATAAATGTGAAACTTTCTAAGCATACTCCAAATTTTCAAAATATTTGTTATATATACAAAAAAAAATTATAATTCCAACATGTGTATAACTATTGAATCAAAAAAATATCTCACACTCATTAAACTCATGATTTTCAATTAACAATCATGCCTTCAAGTTTTCAGTAACAAAAGCATGAAAAAAATACAAGTTCATCTCTCTCGAAAATCATATGACATGACGTTCACGTTTAATGTATTCTTGTCTGAAAAATAACAATCTTCTTATATTCTTATATATCTAGTTAGTATATTTGGACTATACTTTCAATTGTGGGTTATGATGGTAATGATGCTCCTCCGAAATTAAAAGTAATTGTGTTCTTGGAAAGCCTCAATTTGGGTATCTGCGATTTTCAAATTAGGGTTTACTCTTGATTTGGGGATGTTTGTTCGATTTGGTTGCAAAGAAGAAGATGACTCTCCCCGGTTCTGTTTATATTACCTATTAAGGCTTAAACTTTCTTTTAATTTCAATATAAGTCCTCATTAAAAATAATCTTTAGACTATACTTACCTTATATACGATTATCAGTTAGTTTTCCATCTTTCAATTGCAACCAAACATTGGTATCAAGTCATGGATGAAACTAGATTTAAAAAATAACCGTTTTAGTACTGCTATTGTTATTCCATCCGGAATATTATTGTTATAGCAAATGAATTTGTTTCGATACTATTAAAATAATATGAATCTCTATTGGAATTTATTATGCCCTTTTAGAAGATTGTAAGGGATATTTCTCGTGATGAAATTAACGCATTTTTGACTGTGTAAAGGGAGGCCAGGTTTATATACTTTGCTGGAACAGGGGTTTTTAGTACGCTAACACGATCTTGTGGAGGAGCTAGTATTTGGCTAATTTATCGAAAGAAAATACATCGGTGATTTGTAAGTTTTATATTTTTTGTTAAGATTTGATTAATACCAATTTTTTACTATTTTGTTGTTTTCCGGTTTTTTTATTTTAACTATATTCATAAAATTCAATCCAAAAATCAGTTTTTTCTGACATTCATGTCCTAATTATCAGTTTAGTAATGGTTTTATTAGATGTTTATTAGATAGTTTTTTTTAATTCTTTTATTAGATATTTAGTAAATAGTTTTTTTATATAATATATTGTCTGATTTTAATAACATGGACTAAGTATTGAGGTAAAACATATTAGTATGTAGGGCAAGGCTATTTTGAGATTTTTTTTTGCTATAATGAGATCCTTATATAATGAGACGTCTTTTGGCTATAATGAGACCTTTATATAATGAGACGTTCTTTGGCTATAATGAGACCCTAAAAATGACCAAAATACCTTTATATAAAAGTTCTATTTCAGCCCAAGCTTCCTCTTTTCTCTCTTCTCCACGCAAAAATCTCTCAAAATCGGCAAAAACAAAACTCAAGATTTCTCAAATTTGAACTCACAAACACTTAAGGTATGAATCATATACTTATTGATATAATTTTTATGCAATTTAGTTAGGTATTTTTAGTGATATTTAGAGTTATAGGTTCTGCCGAAAAAGTCGAATTTTCATCTAAACGTTGTTGTTTTTTTGGAAAATAAGTTCTAGATATGTGTTACTCTAGTGATTTGTCGACGTTTTGGTATGTTGTTTGTTGAATTTGGGTTAGATTTGAGGGATTAGGGTTCTTGAGAGTTTGGAGGCTAGGGTTTATGATTCAACTTGGTGAATCATATTATTAACATGATCAATGTTGAAATTGTTATCCCCAGCTCACCTGAGTCAAAGGGGTACGCCATTTAACGAAGAATGGTAGGACTGACTATAATAAGTCCGGATTCCGTCACCACTTCGGACATGGTCAGTTCGGACAATGTCTACCTAACCGGACAAGGGCAATTCGGACACCTCATCCATTGGATTGTTCGAACAGAACTAAAGTATTTAAAACATAATCACTTCTTGAATAAGCTGTCTGCTCTCCTACTTAGAACCAATGGGTCCTTGAACTCGACCCGGGTCCATTAAACACGACCCGAAAGCCCATATGGCCCAAATATAAGGGTATAAATACCCAACCACCAACATTAAATGAGGGTAATGAAAATTAAATACAACCAGGATGCTTAATTCTCCCTCTTAGTCCTGTTATCGGGTCGGGTCGGTCCGGGTTTTGATGAGACCGAGACCGACTCGTTAAGCTACCGGGCGGGTCGAGCCGGACCGCTAAGCGAAGGGAGCCAAATATGATGGACCGGGACCGGCTCGTTAAGAGTCGAGTCGGTCCGGTCCGACTCTTAACGGGCGGGTTTGTTAGTTTATCATAATTTTTTTAGAATTTTAGTTAAAAATATACATAGATTAGGAAAAAAAATTATATATCTCCCTTACCGGGCTGGTTACCGGGCGGACCGGTCCAGACCGATAAGAAAGTCGGTCCAAATTTTTGGCTCCCAACCCGCTCCCTAAGCTATCCGGACCGGTCTCGGGCGGGCCTTACCGGTCCGGTCCCGAGCGGGTTAACGGGTTATGAAGCCCCCTAACAGCTCTACTCCCTCTACTCCCTACTCAAACATTAAACACTCACAAACTTCCACAAAACTCTAAACAAAAAATAAAAACTTACCCTCAGACGAAAATAAACCACACTAAATTGGCGACCATAGTGGGAGCACGAAGGTGCCTGAATCAAGCATTCAAAACCATCAGAAAAAATCAGTCCAAATGAATCCGGACGCCCCAGAAGTACCACCAGTTTTGCTTGAAGTGGTGGGTGAAAATGATGAATATACCATTGAGGAGCGTGATAGATTAAAAGGAGAGATAGAAGCTCTGAGGGCAGAAAAGGAAAAGATGGGCATAAAAGAGAAGTCAAAGGCATGAGTTGCTCATCATACCGATAACCCTAGAGAGCATGAGCCTTCGAAGACCCATGTGAGTACCAAGAAGACTCATGCTAGCTCTAAAAATTCTCACCGGTCTAAGCCAGTTGAGAGTTCTGACTCAGACTCAGAATCTTCTAATAGCTCCTCGGGCGAGGATGGAGTTGAAGAGTCCTTATCCTCTAGTAGTGATGAGGTCCGATCCAAAAAGAAGCAAAAATTGATTAAAAAGTATTCAAGAAAAAGGGATAAACATGGGAATTTAAAGAGGAATATAAGCAAATGATCATCTCACAGCCGGAGGCATGTAGACCAGATGCTAGTGGATCCTTTTGCCTTCCACAATGAACCAGGTATCTTTGCAACTCCCAATGAGGATACTGTTTTCAGTCGTGGCCGGAATTGGAGACAATCTCCATTGTCTTCCAAGATTCTGTCCAGAAACCTCCCTAAGAGGTTCGATAGCACAAAAATGGAGAAATACGGTGGCAGTAAAGATCCAGACAACCACTTGGAACAATTTAAAAACTTCATGATGAATTTCGATGATGACGACAAGTTTCTCTGTAGAGCATTCTCCCAATCCTTTACGGGGAGTGCTCTGAAGTGGTATAACAGCCTACCACAAGGCTGCATCAGAAATTTCGATACCTTTGGGTGGCCTTTCGAAGGCAATTTGTTGGGAGTAAGGAATTGAAGGGCAATGGGGACACAATAATCCATTGTGCCCAAGAACCAAACGAATCATTGAAAGAATACATAAGTCGTTTTGTAAACACCAAAAATGGGTTAGCAGATTGCTTCGAGCAAGTAGCAATTGCATCTTTGAGGCAGGGTTTAAACCCTAGAAATTTAGCTGATTCAGTGACCAGAAAGAAAGCCATGACTTGGGGAGGTCTACTGAATCAGGTCGGGAAGAAAATCAACGTTGATGAAGCAAAGAAAACTAGGGTGCACATGCAGGTGAGGTTTGCCCCGGTTGTACCAAACCCTAACCAAAATCAGTCCGGGAACAAGGGAAGGGAGGCCGGGCAGGGTCATAACAGAGCTAAAGCTCAGTCTCAGCCAGCTGCACCTATTCAGAGTCAACAATCTAGAAATAAGAGAGGGCCTTGGGTTCAACCGGAGTGGTTTGCAGAGTTGAAAGAAAGTGTGGCCACCATTTATGACAAAACAAAGGAAGAAGTACACTATAGAAGGCCGGCTATACTACAATCACCTAGGGAACATTGCAACAATTTCTTCTGTCAGTACCATAATGATACTGGCCATACCACCGAAGATTGTATTGCTTTAACGCAAGAAGTCCAGAATTTAATTGAAAGAGGAAAGCTGGGGGGCATATGTCAAAAGAAGAGGAGGAAATAGGCCTGATAATGCTCATCGGCCTGGTCCAAATAATGCAGGCACATCCGCTCCGGAGGGAGCTATGGTTATAATCGAAAGATTCGATGTAGAGTCAGAGTACTTGGATCCTGATATAACTCGAAATAGAGTGGGTGTCATTGAAGAACGTTGTAAAACAGTCTCCGGGCTTATTAAGTTTTTTGAATCACTCACAATTTTCGGAGGGGATACTATGACAGCTCATACTGATTCTTCAAGGAAGAGGCATGTTCATACTTTAGCTACCCAGCTGGAAGGGGGCATGACCTCCTATCAATCACAAATTCCATTTCCCTTCATTATTTTCGATGAGGATGACTTAAGGGATATAACTGGCCCTCATGAAGATTTTGTTGTCATAGGAGCATCCATTGGGGGCAATGACATAAGACGAATCTTGGTGGATACTGGGAGTTCAGCCAATATCCTCTTTTTAACCTCTTACAAAAAGATAAAAAATCCAGCCGTAATTCAGTGTTCGGACAGATCAATTGTGGGTTTCACTAGAAGCTCAGCAGATGTGATCGGGGAGTTCGAAGAGGAAGTTTTGTTGGGCAAAGGCCCTTTTAAAAAGATGGTTATAATACTTTTTATTGTGGTGGATAGTCTCACTTGTTATAATGCTATTCTAGGGAGGTCTTGGCTCTCTAGGATGCATACAGTGGCCTCCAGAGTCCACCAATGTTTGAAATATGATGTTCAAGGACAAGTGGGAGTTGTTCGGAGCAGCCGAAAGATTGCAAGAGAGTGTTATGCCACATCACTAGCTCCACGGACGCTGGGGGCAGTTCGTATCAATGAATAATAGAAGTTTGAGGGGCTTTCTGGGGGTGAGGGTGAAATTGATGACCCCAGAAAGACCCCTGGAGTGTTGATACCGATTGAAGAAGTTGAAACACATTCTTTGGAAGAAGAAAAAAGTGTTAAGATAGGGTCTAAAATGCCATCCGAACTGAAGAGTAAAATGTTGAAGTTCCTAAAAGACCATCATCATGTTTTTTCTTGGTGCAATGCTGATGTTACCGGAGTTCCAGCAGATATTATATCACATCACCTATCCGTCCGGAGAGACATAGTACTTGTGGTACAAAAGAGAAGGGCTTTTTCCAAGGAAAAGGCTGATGTTATTGTTCAAGAAGTTGACAGGCTTACTAAAATAGGGCATATAAAGGAGTCTCAGTATATTTTATGGACAGCCAATCCGGTCTTAGTAAAAAAGAAAAATGGCAAGTGGCGTATGTGCATTGACTTCACAGATCTCAATAGGGCTTGCCCAAAAGATTTATACCCAGTCCCTCGGATTGATCAGCTGGTGGATTCCACTTCTGGGAATAAGCTACTGTCTTTCATGGATGCCTTCTCCGGGTGCAATCAGATTCAAGTAGATCCGAAGGATCAAGAGCATACCACATTTGTCACTAATATGGGTCTTCATTTCTACAAGGTGATGCCATTTGGGTTGAAAAATGCTGGGGCTACTTATTAGAGATTGGTGAACAAAGCCTTTGTTGATCAAATTGGAAGAAATATGGAAGTATACATTGATGACATGATGGTAAAAAGTATGGACGAATAGCTACACTTGGCAGACCTCCAAGAAACTTTTGCTAACTTAGTAAAAGTAAATTGGAAACTAAATCCAGAAAAGTGTGTGTTCGGAGTGCAGTCCGGGAAATTCCTGGGTTATATAATAAGTGAGCAAGGGATACAGCACGATCCCGACCAGCTTAATGCTTTATTCCAAATGGAGCCTCCTCGGAATATTAAAGAAATACAGCGGTTGACTGGGAGGTTGGCTGCTTTAATTCGATTCATCTCGAGATCTTCGGACAGATGTGCCCCGTTTTTTCAAACTTTAAAGGGTGCAAAGGGATTCGACTGGACTTCACAGTGTGATGAGGCCTTCAATGAGATTAAGAAACATCTGTCCTTCCCCAAAACTTTATTTAAACCTGTTGATGGAGAGACACTCTTCGTATACTTGGCAGTTTCTAGTTGTGCCATGAGTGATGTATTGGTAAGAGAGGTGGATAATTACCCCCATCCGGTGTACTACATCAGCAAGAGCTTGATAGATGCAGAAAAACACTATTTAAAGCTCGAAAAATTAGCATTAGCCTTGGTAATTGTTGCAAGGAATATGAGGCCTTATTTTCAGGCTCATCCTATTATCGTCCGGATATCCTTTCCTTTGAAGAATGTTCTTCAAAATGTAGACATTTCAAGTAGAATGACTAAATGGTCAGTAGAGTTGGGGGATTTCAATATTGATTTTTCTCCTCGAACAACAATCAAAGCCCAAGCTGTGGCTGATTTTTTAGTTGAATTTCACTCAGATAGGGATACAGAGCAAACGATTGAGATGAAGGATAAAAAGGTCTGCATTGTCTGGACGGATGGTGGATCAATTACTATGGGATGTGGTGCAGGGGTATGCTTGACCTCTCAGTATGGTGACAAAATATACGAGGCTATATGCTTTGCTTTTAGGGCTTCTAACAATGAATCTGAATATGAAGCTGCTATAGCTGGTTTGAAGTTGGCTTTCATTTGTGGAGCCAAAATGGTCAAGTTGATGAGCGATTCCCAGCTTCTTATCCATCATGCACAAGGTCAATCCGAAGCTAAAAAGGAGCAACTAGTGAAGTACTTACTTCTTCTTAAAAATGAGGCACTTAAGTTCAAAAGCATCATCTATGAGCACATACCCCGAACAGAAAATGAACTAGCAGATTCCTTGGCAACCATAGCCTATACTGAGTCATACCCTTGGATCCATGTGCTGGAGTGCCCTCCTTTTCAACTCAATGTGGGTGAAGAGGAAGAAATTGTCGATGTACAGATGAAACAACCTCAAGATTGGAGATTTCCTCTCCTGTAATATCTCTTTGATGACATCTTGCCTCCGGATAAATCACTAGCAAGAAAAATGAAGCACAAGGCTCGTGGTTTTATCATACTAAGAGATGTTCTTTATAAAAAGTCCTATAGTAAACCTCTTTTGCGATGTTTGGGAGCTGATGAATCCCAAATAGTCCTCTCCGAATTACATCATGGTGAGGGATCAGCTCACTGTGGATTCAGGGCTCTAACAAGAATAGTTTTATTGGCTGGCTAGTATTGGCCCTCTATAATGCAAGATGCTAAGGAGCTGGTGAGAAGGTGTGACTCATGCCAGAGATATAGCAATGAAATTCATGTCTCAGCCATCCCTTTAGAGTCAATTTCTGAGCCTATAACTTTTGCTCGATGGGGGTTGGATTTGGTGGGACCTCTTCCTATGGCATCCGGAGGACGCAGGACAATAATTGTTGCAGTTGATTATTTTCGAAGTGGACGGAAGCAGCCCCATTGGCAGGTACAACATCAAAAACTGTCATAAAATTCATTTTGTCCAATATCTGTTGCAGATTTGGTGTCCCACAGAAGATAACGACAGACAATGGGCCACAGTTTGACAATAGGGAAATGGAGAGTTTATGTGCTTCTAGGGGTATACAACATTGTTTCTCTTCACCTTTCCACCCACAAGCAAACGGTCAAGTTGAAGTAGCTAACAGAACTATACTGTCCGGTTTGAAGAAAAATTTAGAAGGGACCGCTGGAAAATGGCCTAGTTATTTACAAGAGGTTTTGTGGGCCTACCGGACTACTCCTGGGGCTGCAACATAAGAATCACCTTTTTCCTTGGTCTATGGGATGGATGCCATAGCTCCCATAGAGGCAACTCTCCCTTCCTTTCGAGTTCACAATTTCTCCGAACACGCTAACGAAATGGCAATCAGGGGTCAGCTTGACCTAATAGAGGAAAGACGAGTTAAGGCTCACCTTAGAGCTGCACACTATCAGGGTTTGATGAGAAGCAGGTTTGCTTCCAGAGTTAAAAGAAGAGATTTTCAGCCGGGGGACAAGGTGTTAAGGAAAGTCTTCTTACACACTAAAGAGAATATGCTCGGCAAACTAGCCCCAACTTGGGAAGGACCTTATATGGTCATTGAAAGGCTCAAACCTGGAACATACTGGCTAGAAGACAAGGATGGAAGGGTTTTGAATCACCCTTGGAATATTGAGCATCTCCGGATGAACTTGAAATATAAGCTATGTAAATATTTACTTGTTTAAAAATCCATGTAAATATTTAGGGGCATACTATTTCCTACCCTGGTGGCGCGAGGAGGTTTTAATGAGGTGTCCGGGATTTTTTATAAAATTTGATGCCTTCTTAAAAATTCGAAGTGTTTTTACTTTGTTTCTTGTCACACCATCCGGATCGAATTAAAGGAATGATGACTACTTAAACATTTGTCATCGGAGAATTTAAACACTCTCGCTTTAGAATATTTATGAAATAACTAAGGGCGTTTTAAACACTAGCCACCAAAATTAAAACAAACTATGAAAGAATGCAAGAGTTGTGCAAAACAAAGAAAATTCATTGAAATAATCCAAATGCCTTGGCCTTCCAAGGACTTTAAAACTGTTAGACAAAACAAAAGATCTATCCGGTCAGATGCCGGACACAATTACAAAAATGCCTTGGCCTTCCAAGGACTTTAATTTAATCAAAACAAAAAAAAACACACACACAAAAGATAATTCATAATCTAAGACTGAGCTTTTGAAGATGGCTCAGCCTCACTTGTCTTCTTCTTCTTAGGATCGTCTTTCTCCTCATTTGGGCTCTCCCCGGTTTTCTCTTCTTCGTCAGAGGAAGAAGCACTAGAATAATCATGCAAGTCTCCATCAGCCATAGTGTGGAAGGGAAGGTCTTCGTACTCTACATGAAGCCATAAATCTCCCAGGTTCCTCTTCGGGAACTTCTCATGAAAGAGCAAGACCATGTCTGACCTCACTTTAGCATACATTTGCTCCTGAGTATCTATTACATTGTTGGCATAAGCATCGATCTTGCCCTGAATTTTGGCCTCTTGCTCCCTTAGCAGATCTGGTTTCTCCTCTGCAGCCTTGGACACTGAGTTCTCGAGCGCAATCTTGTCATTTGTCAAGTTATGGATGACTTGGTCCTTGGCCTTCGCCTCCTCTTTTGAAGAGGTGAGATATTTCTCTAATCCGGACAGCTTTTCCCGGAGGTCTTTGATGGTATCTTCTAAAGTGGCAACCTTTGTGGTCCACCCCTCTTGGCTCTTCTTTAGCTCCTCGTTTTCTCCCTTCAAAACCTCAGCATTTTGGGTGGCAGTGAGGAGGTCGTTGGACAGTTTTTCCTTGTCAAAATTAAGGGAGGTGATGATCGCTGCCTGACCTTGTACTTGCTTCTCCAGGACCAACACTGGCTGAACGGTACTCAGAATAGAGTGGGTTATAGCATCTCTTTCACTTGAAACAGTGAAAGTTTTACCATTAAAGGTGACGGTGTTTGAAAAGCTCGGAGGGAGGTAAGGCCCTGCAAAGTCATCTCTGGGAAGGTTTGCGAAATAGTCGCCAAGTCCATCAAGCCATGTGATGTCGACACCATCAATGCTGAGGTCTCCTCCTCTAACCTCGTCAGTTCGAAAGTCACCAGGGATCTCCTCTGCTCTTGTTGGATCAGTAGGGTCAACAGGAGGGAGAGGCTCTGGAGGTCGGAGAGAAAGTTCATCACCCCTCGAGGTCTTTTTCTCTTTGGCCTCCATCTCCCTGTTTTCTGCTCCACGTTTTCGGTCTCTCTTGGGAACCCTTGGAGGTTTGGGAGACCCTACATCTTCCCTAACACTCTCCTGCTCCACCACTTCTAGGAGAGCAGCATCGATCTGGCTTAGGGCTGGCCCCTCTGGGTTTGTTGGAGCAGCCTCCTCCACCTCGGCAGGGTTAGCCTCACCTGCAGCCTTCTTGCCATTCCTCTTCTTGCCTTTCATTTTACTTGGGGCCTTGGCTCGACCTGGCAAGTATAGTGACCCATCCGGTTCGTGTGTTCTCTTGAGGACTACATCCAAAGGGGATGGAGTGGTGAGTTCTTCTCAGGTCAAGTACCTCCGGCCAGTAGTGTTCCAGAGGTGAGACCTTGCAAGATTGCCTCCGGTAAATGCGTCATGGAAACGGTTCCCCCACTTTTCAGCAGCCTAAGTGTTGATCTTGGTACAAGGGGTCTGCCCGGTCTTTAAATAGTCATTGAAGTCTTTGGGCAGCTCTGTCAAGAAAAAAGATAAAACCAGTCAGTTTAAACAAATCCGATAAAAGTAAAAATAAGAATGTAAGGTACGATCCTTACGATCACTTCTCCATCTGCTGGTGAGGAGACTCGGGTTAACTCCAGCTTTGATCTTCCTTCCATTCTCCTAAGCACCGCTTACGAACAAGAATTGAGTCCTCCAGTTTCTCTCCGACTCAAACAGGTCATCCACTGCTTTATAGTTATCACCCATGTTGAAGTGATAGAAGGGGATATGAGGGTTTCTGCAGAGGCTGGCCACAGCAGCGAATTCCTCCATCGGGAGAGGAATTCCGGAGAGCCTGGAGGCCATGATACAGGCCATGAGAGTGTACCAGGCATTAGGGCTCAGTTGGCTTGGACAAAACTTGATAAGGTAGAGGTACCTAACTATCTCCGGATCTAAGGGAAACCTTAACCCTTAGTTAAAGATCTCAGTAAAGATGACTACTTCGCTAAGTTTGCAGTCCATTGGGGTTTCATGGTCTATGGGGATTCTTATTTTCACATTCTCCGGAATCCCCCACTTGGTACGCATCCGGCCCAATTCATCTGTATGGATGAAAGCATAGTTGATTTTTTGTAAGGCTAGAAGATATTTAACGCTTACCTTGTGGAAACAAGGTCCTACTTTTCCCTTGAGGATCTCTGACAGATCTGGGTGCCTAAGGCATAGTTTTTCTTTGCCTTTATCCTTATTGGCAGCAGCAGCATCACTAGTTTGTCGGAGGGTTCGGACTCAAATGGAGCTTCTTCGATAGAATCCTCCATTGTTTCCTCCATTACCGAAGAGGGGTTTTCAGTTGTCTTTGGGAGGGGGGAGTTAGAAGTTGGTTCAGTCTGACCTGCGGACTGTTGAGCTTCAATACTTTCCTGAACTCTGGCCTCCGGTTGGGACTAAAATGTGGTGGTTTCTCTTCGGAGGCTTGAGCTAGTGGCCTCCGGTCCGGACAGTCTGTCCTTTGATACTTTTATGGGTGCCTCTGACCCTGTATTGCTGTCCTTGGCCCTTGATTTTGAAGGGGTGCCTTTGGAAGCCTGCCCTTTGACCAGCCGGCCTCTTCTTCGATCGACCAATTTGTTGGGAGAGGTATCTGCATCTGACCCCATAGCTATAAATGGGGAAGGCTTTTTTAAGCTAGTAACTGCTAGCCCTGGTTCAACGGTGGGTTCTGATTCTTGAACCGATCAGCCTGAGATAATGGGGGAAAGGCTGTTTTGAAACAATCTCCTCGGTTTGGCACTTCTTGTTGAGGAGGAACCCTGGTCAGGCTCTGTGTTTGAGGTTACTGGTTTGTCAATGGGGGAGGTAGGTAGGCCTGCTGCAATGCGCCTTTCCCTTTCAACTCTTTGTTCCTTTTCTAGCTCTGATAGATTAAGCCACCCGCCTCTGATTAAAGCGTTCCTAGCCGTGAACATAAACTCACAACCAAAAAAGAAGAACTTGTGTTTGAGAGAGAAAGCTATGAAAATTAGCAAAGTGAATATGAAGATGATGGTAAAACAGTGGAAAAGTGCTTAATTTATAGTAAACCCCAAAAAGGTGCTTTGATTCCTAGGAGAATTCGAAAGGATTTGCAATGAGTAAGAAATAGCGCTGATGTCACCTTCATTTAATGAAGAAGTTGCTTTTCAGAGAAGGTGGAAGCGAAATTCAAGGTGAAAAAACGGCTGAAATAACGAACCAGAGAGAGACACGTGTCCCACGAACTCTGGCAAAAAAACCGTTTAGATTCAAAGAACTTTTTTCAGTCCGGATAAAACTGTAACTCAATTCAAAGGACCTTTCCGGATGTAAGTATCACTAGAAACAGACTGTTTTTTAGGTCTTGCCAAAGGTTTTTGAACACCACCTAAAAAAGGGACTACCGATAAGTCCGGATTCCATCACCACTTCGGACAGGGTCAGTTCGGACAATGTTTACCTAACCGGACAGGGGCAGTTCGGACACCTCATCCATTGGACTGTTCGAACAGAACTAAAGTATTTAAAACATAATCACTTCTTGACTAAGCTGCCTGCTCTCCTACATAGAACTCATAGGTCCTTAAACTCGACTCGGGTCCATTAAACACGACCCGAAAGCCCATATGGCCCAAATATAAGGGTATAAATACCCAATCACCAACATTAAATGAGGGTAATGAAAATTAAATACAACCAGGCTGCTTAATTCTCCCTCTACTCCCTACTCAAACATTAAACACTCACAAACTTCCACAAAACTCTAAACAAAAATTACAAACTTACCCTCAGACGAAAATAAACCACACCAGACTAGGTATATTAAATACGATAATATTCTTTACAAACTTGTTTTTATAATTTTTGTTTAGTTAGAGAGAGAAAGTTATAGGAAGAAGAAGAAAAAAATTATTTTTTTATTAGAAATTTGGTTTTATATATGAAAGGTAAATTGGTCAATTCACATAAACATATTATTTTTTATTTCGGGGTCTCATTATAGCCAAAAGAGGTCACAGTATAGCCTTTCCCTATTATGTGTGCGTTAAAGAATTCGTACAATTAGTATTAATATTATATCAGTTGCTAAATTAGTATTAATATTATATCAGTTGCTAAACTACGTAATATTAGTAGTATTATGCTTCTTCGAATACTAAACACCATTCAAAGTCAAATATTTTATTAAATGCTTATCGGCAACTGATTTTTTAGATGTCTATTATACAATTCTTCTATCACAGATTCAACGTGATTTTAATAATATGTGAACTAATTTTTATAGGTTAAAAATGATATTCTCTATGTTTTAAAGAACTCAGACCATTAGTGTAAGTGATACACTAGCTACATACTACTTTCCTAGTTCAAACAGTAGAAAGCATTCAAAGTCAGATTTGCATTTACTCTTTACTTTATTAGATGTTTATTAGTTCCAATAATTGTTTTATTAACCAAATTTTGATCTTCTGTAAAACAAAATAACCGAATGGAATTAGAAAGTTTCATTTATTATCTAGTTTATCTTCATTTCTTTCGAACAATCTTTTTATCTTTTTGACTTTCACTACCTACTTTTAAAATTTTATTGCTATGTTTTTATTGTTTTAAAGTTTAATATTACTATTATTATTTTTACTAAAAATGTTTGTTTCTTATCAACGTGTTTAAAGATTATTAGAACAAAATCTTGTACTCCTAAAAGAACGAGAAAACATAAACCCATAAAACCGCTATATCAACTCATAATTTTTAAATCATCAAATTATGTTGAAATTGTGGAACTAAACAAAGTCACATTGATGTGACAAAAATGACTCCCTTCCATAACATGTTAAAAAAAATTGGAAGTTAACGATAGATATCATTAAAAAGTATGAAAAAATATATGATGGTTCTTGTTTACGGGGTGAAGCTAGTGCATCTAACAAAAAAAAGATGCAAATGTAATATATGAATTGGACTGTGGAGAAAAAATTCAGACTTTTCAAAGATATAAAACCAAACAAAAAACACAAAAGAAACCGTTGTGTCTTATATATTGCAAACCTACTTCTTAGAATTATTGTGTAGGCAAGAAATTAACATGTCACAGAGGATAAGTTAAAGGAACAAATTGAAGAGGTTGTCGATATTAGAAAATAAAGAAGCTGTGAAATATGTAGGTGTAATACTAATTGTATACTTATGCTCACATTATATTTTTCTACTTGTGGAGAAAATCTATCGGAAGCTCTTGCAGGATTTATTAAAAATGAGTTTCTGAAACTATACAAGTATGGTTAGACTAATTTTATTGTGAACATACCAACCGACTTAATTAGGAAAAAACATAAAAGAAATCCAACTAGCATCGTAGGATATGTATAGGTTCTGATTGTAAATAAAATACATAAATTATTTTATATGATCATGAGTATACTAATATAATTTTTTATTCTTACACTTAATGATTTATCTTTCTTTGGTTTAACATTTTCAACCTTTCTTTTGGGAGCACACAAGAATTAGAGTACCAAAAAATAATTTCCTAAGATGTCTAATATGAATAAGAAACACAGTTCTGAGACAATAAGAGGAAGTACATAGATTTTTAAAAAGATAAAAGATGATTTTTGTAACTTAAATAACAGCAATATATTATTATTGTTAGATTAATATAATTTATTACTTTTATATTTTTGAAATAAGTTATAAATGGTGATTTGCTATATAACAAATATTCTTATAAAACTTTTATTTACTCTTGTTCCTATCATTTGGAAAAGTAAAATGTTAGATTATTTAATATTTACTCATTTTACTCGTCATCTCACTGTCATTATCTACCTTTGTTGAGGTTTTTTATTTAAGATTCATTTCAGATTAAGAGTCTTTGCATATTTATCATACAAATTTGTTTCAAAAAATCTATTTGTTCTTTACATAAAAAAAAATTAAGTAATAAGTATTTCATAAATTTAAAATTACATTTTCATAATTCTTATATTACTTGCGGTGGTGTTACAATATGATAAGACCAAATCTCTCAGTCGGGATACGTCCATCACAAAAGACAAGGTAAGCTCGGTAAATCGGAAGAAGATGACTGAGAAGAAAGGCTGCTAAAACAACACCATTGGTTCGTAACAAGAATGAAGAACTTCCAAATGTAAGACAACCATGAGAATGGATAATATTGTAGAGAACCAGTAGCCGACCAAAGATTGATAGAAAAAAGTGGTTATTTGGACGGACACACAATGTCATTAAAATTATTATCGAAGAGACGTGAATGACGTGGGGATTGACACTCACCTACGAACCCCATGAAAAAAGTGGAAACTTCTCTATAGATAATGGGAGTAACCGAATATAAATTATGATGTATAAATAGCCATGCATCCTTAAATGATAATGTATGAGTTTATTGAATATACAAAAAAACATATTATAAAGATTATTTCCTTTATGGATCCTTACTATCATATATCCTAAAAATTCAATATTAATGTGCATATGTGTTGAGGAAATATTTAAGATAGTCATAAGCTCATTTCTAAATATCAAATACCTCATTTGTTAGGTCGTATAAATATTCCTCTCAAATATTATTGTTTAAAGCCAAGAGCCATATAAATCCAAAAATGTAATTCATATTTACATGTTAGTCATATTAGGAATAATAATATAAATAATATTATTCCTGAATAAAAATGTCAATACTTACTTAGACTATTCTAACAGAAAATCCATGAGTTCGAAAACAATGTCAAAACTCTAAAACAATGGTTAATTTGAAAAATATTTTTGATGATAATTTCTTCCAAATAAATCCAAGAGATGAAGTAAGAGTCAAAGAATAGGTATTTAAAGATTCCAAAAAAAGTAATTTGTATCTCCCTCTTTAATGATAAGAAGCGTGCAGGAAAATACAACAAAAATAAAGAAACGGTTTTCTGATTTTGAGACCCAACAAGTAAAAAAGAAACTAAAATAACGGGAGATACTAAACCTATGAGAAATTGGGAGATGCTAAAATAGTTAACACTAAGAAATGGGATAAAAGTAGAAAGGTTGAAAGATTTAATGTGGAAGAAATTTAAGACGTATTCTACAACAGATGAACAAATAGTATTTTACCTTTGAAAAAGTATTCGAATAATTTTCCATATAAAATTTTCTAAAAACTTAAAAAAATGTATTTACAGCTTATTTTATAAACTCATCCATGGGGGTAGAAAATAGATGTCAAGTAGCAGTATAAGAACATTGTTTGAACTTATTAACTAATTTATCTCGTACACTTTTAGGAAATTTCTTAAGTTAATCTCTAAAGTTAAAAACTATGTGGTAAAGATAATACAAATGACACGCATCAAGAAATAAATTCTGAATATATGTGATAATACATATTAAACAATTTGAAATAAAATTCAAATATTGCCTAACAAGTGTGGCCTTTGATAAGGGAAGATTAAAGATCTAAAAAAAATAGGGGTGTTTTATTAACAAAGAAAGTTTCTTAGGAGAAATTGTTAACTATGTAATGGAAAATGACCAATTTATAAAAAATAATAGACTTGAGGATAAGACCACAATTAGTAAATTGTTAAACTTATAGGACCTACTATTTGTACTATAATGACACCACCCTTTTCTTCGAAATTGGTGATTGATAAATGATTGAGCAATTATTACTTTGACTTTCTCTCTTTAAAAATATATATTTCTCGCTCTAAAATACTGGTTAAGTAATCTGAATAACACATATAGTCATGTAAACATTATTCTACTAAAAACACTCCTCTAAATATTTCTGGAACGATCATTGGCGCCATCTGTGGGAACGATTTGGTACGTTTTCCAGAACTTATTTGAAATTTTGAAGAAAAAAAAAAGATGGAAATACACGGAGATTTAGACATGAATAATGACTTGGTAATTGGAAAATAGGTCGAACAGAACCCTATGAAAAATAATATGGAAATCGATCAACAACATGATGATCACCATGGTGGTGAAATTTTAGAAGAATCTATGTTAGTTGCTCAGAGAAATGAGTTATTTGAAGAAATTTAACGGTTGAATTCTGAGAGAGACGCAACGATAGCTTCCAATAAAAATTCATTCTGAAGTACGAAGGAAAATGAGACTGAGAAAGTTGAGCCAGATCACTATTATTGGATCAGTAAGAAAGACATGTATCAGAGACACCACGGTTATTCTCCGAGGAAAAATTTAAAGCCAAGGTATATGTATGAATCGTCTGAATCAAGTGATTATTCATTTTATGACTCCAGTGAATCTTCTTCAGAAATGGAGTATTACAGAAAGAAGGATATCAGAAAGAATTATTCGAAGAGGCATAGAGAAGAGCATCGGTCAGGTCACCGTACTAAAGATTTGAAAGGGAAAAATCAGTCTTCTGAGGAACATATCAAGAAAGATAACGTTGTGAATATTCAAAATCGATCAGGAAGTCAAAATTTTGAATATCGTGTAAGTAATCAATACACAGCTCCTTCTGAGGAAGGTATTTATGCGATGGATCACGAGGGACCAGGAGCTAACATTTACAGAGCGGGACATAATTGGAGTTCTCCTTTGTCCGCAAAGATACTTTCTTGCAATCTTCCAAAGCATTTTCACATTTCCAAACTGGAAAAATTCGATGGGACGCAAGATCCTGATAATCATATTGAACAATTTAAAATTTTCATGATTAATTTTGATGATGATGATAAGTTGGTATGCATGGCTTTCTCTCAGACTTTTAAGGGGGTTGCTTCAAAATGGTATAATCGATTGTCACAGGGCTATATCAAGAACTTTGATATGTTCTGGAATATTTATGTCAGTATTTTGTGAGAAGCAAAAAAAATTGTACTAATGGAGACACCATACTATATTGTAGACAGAAGGTTGGGGAAAGTCAAATTATACCAATCGTTTAGTTAAGGAAAAAATTGATAAGGAATATTGAGCTTACCGAATTGGGCTTCTCCCCAAAACATTAAAAGATACTATGGCTGAAAGTCAGGCAATGACATTTGGAGCTCTTCTTGATTAAGTTGAAAAAAGGATATTGGTGGAAGAAACTCAGGCTTCAGAAATAGGATATAGTGATCAATTGGAGAAAAATCATGTTCAAATATCTCTTGTTACCACTCAACCTCCCCGAATTATTGTGCAACCAAAAGTGGTGAACCAATATCCTTCGAGGCCCCGGGTACATCAACACATATATAGCACACAACAAGTGGCTAGGCCAATATCTAACAAACGAATTTGACCAGAGTACTTTACAGTTTTGACTGAGTGCGTGGCTACTATATTTGATAGAATTCGTGTTCATGTACAATTTCGAAAACATTTCCCAATTCAAACCCCGAGAGAAAATGGAAACAGTAGCTTTTGCAAGTGTCATGAGGATGTTGGATATCATACAAAAGAGTGCATTATTTTGAAGAAAGAAATACAGGCGTTAATTGAAAATGGAAAATTGACAGATTTTGTAAAGAAGAATTCTAACAAAAATTCAATGGTTAAAAAAATTAAAGAAAAAAAATTGTACTGGTCATTTCCGAGGAGATTGACTCTTTTGGCATTGCGACATAATATTTAGATCCAAAAGAAGGCAGAAATTATATTAGCATGGTGGAAGAAATCGTCCCAAGAAAAAAGGTTAGTGACTTATGTGCTTATTTCGAATCTTTAGCAATTTTTAGGGGTGATATTGTTGCAGAAAATTTGAACAGTTTCCGGAAAAGGCATATAGACAGTTTGACTACCCAGTTAGAGGTAGGTGACTCGGCACATCAGAATAGAGCCCACTCTCCAATGATTTTCTTTGAGGACGATAATATGAGAAATAGTGCATGTTCACATGAATATGCGGTGGTTATTGTGGCAGGAATAGCTGGTGATCATGTGCAAAAGGGTCATAATTGACACAAGAAGTTCTATGAATATTTTGTTTATGAGCACTTATAAAAAAAATCGACCCGTCTGTTATCCGACGATCTGATAGAACTATTGTAGGGTTTACAAGGGTGACTGCTAAAGTGGTTGGAGAGTTTGAAAGTATGCTGAATTAGGTCAGGGACCTTTCAAAAAAGAGGTTCAGATTTTATTTATAATCGTAGATGCACCTACATCTTACAATGCATGCTGTTATTTCCACAGTACATCAATGTCTAAATTATGCCGCGGGGAATAATATTGGAAAAATTAGAAGTAGTCATAAAATGGCTAGAGAATGTTATCAAATTGTTTTATCTTCAAGCAAATTCGAGAGAGCGAGTTAGAAAAAGCATAGCAGCTAGCGGGGACTTCCTCATAAACAACCCCTTTTAATGATCAAGGGAGTCCCTAGTATGTTGGTTCCTGACAAAGATTATGAGGATTATATATATCCAAGAGAAAAATTATTGAATATTAGAACACAATTGTCTCCAAGTTTAAAACAAAGGTTGATTGAATTTGTATCATTGAAATTGGATATGTTTGCTTGGTGTTCTGAAGATGTAACTGGCGTTCCTTTGGAAATTATTTTTCATAAGTTGTCAATTAAAAATACCGTTAGACCAATAATTCAGAAAAGAAGACCTTTCTCCCATGAAAATACCAAGACAATAATAGCAGAGATAGAACGTTTAACTAGAGTTTGACATATTCGAGAGTCTTTCTATCCATTGTAGGCTGCAAATCCGCTTTTGGTTAAAAAGAAAAAAAGGCAATTAACGTATATGTGTAGACTTCACAGATTTGAATAGAGCTTGCCCAAAAGATCTGTTTCCAATCCCGCGGATTGATCAACTGGTAGATTCAGCATCAAGGAACAAGTTGCTTTCCTTCATAGATGTTTATGTATGGTATAATCAGATCAAGATGGATCTGATGTTTGCACTATTATAAAGTAATGTCATTTGGGTTGAAAAATGCAGGGACAACTTATCAGCATGTAGTGAACAAGACCTTCGAGTCGCAAATTGGGAGAAAAGTTGAAGTATATATCGATGATATCTTGGTTAAAAGTTCGAATGATGAAAATTATTTTGATGATTTAGATGAAACCTTTATCAACTTGAAAATGGTGAATTTAAAATTAAATCCAGAGAAGTGCACATTTGGGGTCCGATCAGGAAAGTTCCTCAGATATATAGTAAGCGAGAAAGGGATTGAAGTTGACCCAATACAGTTAAAATCCCTTACATCTATGAATCATTCTCATAATATTAAGGAAGTTCAAATATTAACGGGAAGATTGGCAGCACTAAAAAGATTTATATCTCGCTCTTCAGACAAATGCGCTCATTTTTCCAGGTTTTAAGAAATGCAAATTATTTCAACTAGACAAAAGAATGTTCGGAGGCCTTTTACCAGATTAAAGAATACATTTCTTCATCATAAATTCTTACTAAACGTTTTCCATTAGAGAGATTGTGTGTTTACATAGTTGTCTCATATTATGTTGTAAGTGATGTGTTGGTTCGAGAAGAAGAAAATGTCCCAAAGCCATTGTATTACATTAGCAAAAGTTTATTGGATGCAGAAAAATGGTATTTGAAGTTGGAAAATGTGGCTCTTGCGTTAGTAATTGCTGGAAAAATGAGGCCATATATTCAAGCTCATTGATTACGATACAAACATCTTTTCCAATAAAAACTATGCTTCAAAGACCTGATATTTCGGGGAGAATGACTAAATGGTCGGTTGAGTTACGGGATTTAGATATTGACTTCAAACTAAGAAATGCAATTAAAGCTTAAATCCTGGCACATTTTTTAATGGAGTTTTATTCTGAGTGGTCAATATGGATGTTGATAAGGATAATTTTGAGGCGAAGTGGATAATTTGAACGGATGGACGATAAAGCACGTCTGGAAATGAGGTTGAGATACAGTTGGGTTAAGGCCATTCGATTTGGTTTCAAAACAACAAATAATGAAGTAGAATATGAAGAAGCTTTAGTAGGGTTAAGGCTTGCACAAATTTGTGGGGCTAAAAAAGTTAAGTTAATCAGTGACTCACAGTTTCTCATTAATCATGCATCTGAACAATCCGAAGGCTCGAAAGGATCATTTAGTAAAGTACTTGAAAGCACTAAAAGATCTATCTTTGAGCTTCGAAAAAATAATCTACGAACATGTTCGAAGAGAATAAAATTATGTGGAAAATTCTTTGGCCACTATTTCATATTCTAAGAAATTCCCATGGATTATTACGTTGGAAAATCCATAAGTTACTGAAAAATCAGAGCAGATAGTTGGGGTTATTGATGATGACATTCAAGTATCCATTTGTGAAAATGAAGATTGGAGACAAGACATAATCAAATTTTTAGAGAGTGATGAGTTTGTGAGGATTACTGGTAGTGTGAGTTTGTGAGGATTACTGGTAGTGGCCTTGGATCCTGTCTCCCAAAGCCTTGAGAAAAAGAGGAAACGTTGTTTTCATTTTTTATCCCCTTCAAGAATATTTTTAACTACTTTCTAATATCGTCCGAAAGTAAGAGAGTAAAATGGGAAATACAAATTCTTCGCCAAGCCAGAAAGGTCAATCAATTCCTCTAAGGAAAAAAGGATCCCCGAAATCATGGAGGCCATGATGCAGGCCATAAGGGTGAACCACATATTAGGACTGGCATGGGTAGGACATAGGTCAATGGAGATTGATGAAGGAATCCCTCATCAAAGTCTTAAAAATTCTTCCTTGGACGGATCAAAGTACTTATATTGGATTTTGTGTAAGGCTAGTAAATTCTTATTTTTGATGACTTTGAGATTCTTTCCCACCAAGGCGTCGATTTCCGGGGGCAAGGGGATATCTTATTTTAATGTATTCTTTTTCTTTGGGGAAGGATTAGTATCCCCAAATAAAGAACCAGCAGCCTCATATGTATTTTCAATAAGACCCACATTAATAACGTTTTCCTTAATGGTTTGAGGAGCGATTAAGTGGGGTTCATCTTTAGGAGAAATTATTAATTATGTAATGAAAAATGAACAACTTATAACAAACAATAGACTTGAGGATATGACCACAATTAGTAAATTGTTAGACTTGTGGGACCTACTATTTTTACTATAAAAGTACTGTCACTTTCTTTGAATTTGGTGATTGATAAATGATTGAGCAATTATTACTTTAACTTTCTCTCTCTAAAATATTAGTTAAGTAATCTGAATGACACATTTAGTCATCTATACATTAATCTACTTAAAAACCTCCTTCAAAAATTTCTGGAACGATCAGCCTTAGTAATGTAAAAAAACCATAACAAATTACTTGAATCATCAAAAATTCCAAATGAAAATTGGAAAAAATCATGTAATAAAATAAGAACAATATAAACAAGTATAAGAATGTAAAATCAAAAATACCTATAAAAATAAAATAAAAAACCAATAAAGTAAAGTTTGTTACTTTGGTTTCTATCTTTAGATATTGTTGAAAGTATAGTTCATTTGTATTTGTTATTTAAAAATGTCTCATCCAAGTAAATAATGGGCATACATCTTTCAAATATTTTAAAATAAAAACCAAATACAATTAAACTTGTACTACACGCGAACGTATTCCAATTGAAAATCACTACTCGGATCTAATTTTTTTTATTGCATTGATATAGCTCTTTATAAGACCATAAGATGTAGAAATATATCCAAATCCCTTAACTACTTGTTTTTTTCTAAAGCTACCCAAGCTAATTTATAGGTAATATCTAATCCATATATGATTTTTAGAATATATTTTATATTAGTAGCACTAATGTATATATTACTCTTAACCTCTTATAAAATTTCATTAAAAACAAAATTAGACGTCAAATGTTTATTTGGTTCGTTCTTCAAAATAACACTAAATGTGTGCTCACTTTCTGATTCAGAGTGAAACTCAAAAGAAGCCAAAGAGGGATAAAAACCCTAATTTATTAATAAAAAACAACTGCCTCAACAATGTATAGAAGATAGGTTTATATAAGGGTTCAAGCGAAACCCTAAAACTAAAAATATGAAAATTACTAAAATAGCCTAAAGTAGTAAAAACGCAAAAAGAGATGATACATGAGCCCAAATGCCCAAAAAGTCCCATAGCTCACAAGCAAAGCTGTTGACTTGCGTTCGTGACGTCGTTTCCTTCGAAACAAGGTGTTGTGGGTCAAAATCAGACACCGGAGCTCCAAACTGTCAATTCACCGAACTGTCTGCATCATTCCCGCCGGGGTAGAGAAGATTCACCCTCGAATCAGAACCAGTCTCCTCATCAGAAGAGTCACCTGCATAAGAAATCAGATGCTTAACATTAAAGACATCAGTCGTACGGACATGGCTAGGAAAACGCAGTCGATAAGCATTCGGATTGATCCGCTCCACAATCTCCACCGGGCCAATCTTCCGGGCGGCCAGTTTGTTGTATTCACCAGCAAGGTAACGATTTTTTGTTAAAACTGCCCACACATAGTCACCAACTTCGAACTGAACAGGACGACGATGAGAATCTGCCTTAGACTTATACTTGGCGGTGCTCAAGACTAGCTGATCGTGAGTCGTCTGGTGGGTTTGGCGAATCTGTGAGACAAGTTCCTCAGCAGTTGTATGAAGACGAATCTTGCTAGGCAGTGCTAACAAGTCCACTGGACCCCGAGGCACAATACCATACATCACCTGGAAAGGACAAAAACCCGTGGACCGGTTAAGGGCATGGTTGTGGGCGAACTCCGCCTGCGGTAAGCGATGATCCCATGCCTTCGGATGATCTCCCACCAGACTGCGCAACAGGTTACCAAGGGATCGGTTAACCACCTTTGTCTGACCATCCGTCTGGGGGTGGTAAGCACTACTGAAGTTGAGCTGTGTATTCACCATACGCCATAAGCTGCGCCAAAAATGACTCACAAACCGGGTGTCACGGTCAGAAACAATGGTACTGGGAAGGCCATGAATACGATAAATCTCTCGAAAGAAAAGCTGCGCGACACACATTGCATCAGATGTTTTTCTACATGGGATGAAGTGTACCATCTTAGAAAAACGATCAACCACCACAAAAATAAAGTCGAATCCATGCTGAGTCTGGGGTAAACCAAGAACAAAATCCATACTGATGTCGGTCCAGGGCTGAGCAGGAATCGGCAGTGGCAAATAAAGACCTGCATTTGTGGATGTTCCTTTGGCCAACTGACAAACTCGATAACGGGAGACAAAACGACCAACTTCCTTCCGCATCGAAGGCCAAAAATAGGATGAGGACAGCAACTGGTATGTTCGATCACGGCTCACATGACCTTCATTATGCAGCTCTTTGATCAGTTGAAGACGCAAGCTGCAGTCAGGGATACACAACTGTACTCCACGAAAGAGAAAGCCATCCTCCAGTAAAAAATCAGAATGTTCGCCCTACTGAATCAGTTCAATAACCCAAGAGAAGAACGAGTCAGTAACATAAAGGTCAACAAAAGAATCAAAGCCAGGAACCTGAACGCGCATCTCAGTCAGCAGAGTGTGACGTCGGCTCAAAGCATCAACAACCCGATTCGTAATACCGGCCTTGTGCTTGATGACAAAAGTGAACTGCTGCAAGTAAGCTATCCAAGAAGCATGTCTATGAGATACTTTGTCTTGACTGCCAAGATACTTTGTCTTAATGACGCCAATGCTTGATAGCCTGAACTATCGCATAAAATTCAATATCATAAGTACTAAATCGCAGCTTAACACTCGCCAATTTCTCACTGAAAAAAGCCACAGGACGCCATGACTGGGAAAGAACTGCCCCAATACTAAATTTAGACGCGTTACAATGAAGCTCAAATGGCTGGGAAAAGTCGGGCAGCACCAGAATAGGCGCTGTGGTGAGACGTCGTTTAACTTCTGCAAATGTTGCATCAGCATCTTCAGACCATCCAAATTTCGTGCCCTTCATGCAATCCATAATTGGGGCCATAACACTACTGAAATGGGGAATGAAACGCCGATAAAACGAAGCTAAACCATGAAAACTGCGAACCTCAGTGATGGAAGTAGGTCGAGGCCACTGGTCCACAGCAGCAACTTTGCTCGGATCAGCTCGTAACCCTTTAGTAGAGACAATATACCCCAAAAATTGGACAGCTGGGGACATAAACGAGCATTTGGCAGTAGCAGCATAAAACTTGTCCCGACGCAACACCAATAACACCTCACGTAAATGGGATAGATGCACAGAATGGTTAGTACTATAGATCAGAATATCATCGAAGTAAACAACAACAAATTTACCGATGAAAGGCCTCAATGCCTGATTCATGATACGCATGAATGTGCTAGGCGCGTTGGACATACCAAACGGCATCACCATCCATTCAAACAAACCCTCACGCGTCTTAAACGCCGTCTTCCACTCATCACCAGGACGAATCCGAATCTGATGGTATCCACTCTTCAAATCAAGCTTGCTGAACACAGAAGCACCACCCAACTGGTCTAAAAATCATCCAGGCGAGGTATAGGAAACCTGTAGCGAACAGTGATCTTGTTGATAGCTCGGTTGTCCACACACATACGCCAAGAACCATCTTTCTTTCGTGTCAGTAATGCCGGAACTGCACATTGGCTGAGACTTTCCCGAATATGTCCCTTATCCAACAAATCCTCCACCTGTTGACGTAATTCTTCATGATCCTTCGGGCTCATTCGATAGTGGGGCCGATTTGGGAGAGCAGCACCAGGGACCAGATCAATCTGATGTTGAATATCCCTTAGATGAGGTAACTCGGGTGGAAAATTCTCAGGAAACACATCTGCAAACTCCTGCAAAAGAGACTGAACGACATGGCTAGGGTCCGCATGGGAATTAGTCACAACAGGATCACAAAACAATAAGAAAACCACACCAGCCTCTTGCATGGCTGTTTGAAAAGGAGCACGGGACAGCAAAGTCGTTGTGGAAGGATTAGAGCCAATGCTTAGGGGTCGAGGCTTCGCTGGCACAAGAACAATTTTTTTCCACGAAAGAGGAAGAAATACGTATTTGTATGACCATCATGCACAACAGACAGATCATACTGCCAAGGACGGCCAAGTAATTGGTGACAAGCATCCATAGGTACAATATCACAAAACACTTCATCCTGGTATGTTTGTCCCACAGAAAAAGATACAAGCATGCGTTTAGATACAGTGATATCAGTACCTTTAATTAGCCAGGCGAGCTTGTAAAGCTTGGGGAGCGATTCTGACTTCAACCCGAGCTTCGAAACCGCTGTCTCGGAGATGCCATTCTCGCAGCTACCAGCGTCAATGATGAAGGTGCACACCTTCCCGCCGATCGTGCAAGTCGATTGGAACACGTTATTCCGCAGCTAGTCACTCTGATCAGGAACGCGAGGAGACAGGAAAGTGCGACGCAGCATCAACACGGCTCCAACATCACCAGTCACAATTTCCTCCGCAACCTCAGGCAAGTCATCATCATAGGTATCAAATTTCGGAGGACCATCAAGAACAATGGGATTCAGTTCAAATGCCTCGTGAGAGAAAAGACCCCTAGCACCCGTAGCATTTGGACACTCTACCTGACGATGCCCTAACTCGCCACAGCCATAGCAACGTAAATTTCTTGAAGAACGGCTTGGCGCACCGCGCCCAGAAGGGATCTGATCAGGGGTTGGACGGGAAACTGGTTTGGATGCCGAAATCCCTAAAGGAGCACTGGTCCGTACGCCAGTCTGGTTCCGGCGAGCCGACTGCTTTTCTGCCTGGAGGGCACGCCGATGGGCTTCGGAAACAGAGCACGGGTCGAACATATTTAACAGATTTTGAAGCTGAAGGCGCAACCCACCAATATAGCGGGATACCCGCTGATGCGACGACTCGGTCACATCTGTACGAGCCAGCAGCTGATAGAATTCTTCTGTATACTCGTCCACAGATCGGGGTCCCTGACGAAGATTCTGGAGTCGCTGGTATAGTTCCCGCTCGAAGTTGTAAGGAAGGAAAGCCTTGCGGATTTTTTTTTTGAACTTCTCCCAACTGCGGACTTTATCCTTGCCTTCACGCTCATGGTTCTTCTTCACCTGCTACCCCTAAGCATGTGCCCTACCGCGTAGGTGGATGGTGACCAATGCGACCCTTCTCTCCTCAGGAACTTCCTTGAAGTCCAGCACTTCTTCAATCTGGGATAACCAATCAATAAGCGCCTCTGCCTTAAGGCTACCATCAAAGTCCGAGATGTCTACCTTAAATCCAAGCTCCCAGCATCGGCCGTGAGAAATATTCTGTTCGAACCCCTCCCCAAAAGGGTTATCGATACCTTCAACCTCTGTGCCTTGTTTCTTGGCGTTAAGTCAGCCATCTGACGGGTAAGATTGGCCACCTGACGGCGTAGGTCAGCAACTTCACGATCACCGAAACCACTTGTATCTCTAGTCACTGCAGCGCCACCGCGACCGCTGGTTCTTCCTCGCACCATCTCGCATGACTGCCTGTGTCTGATACCACTATGATTCAGAGTGAAACGCAACAGAAGCCAAAGAGGGATAAAAACCCTAATTTAATAATAAAAACAACTGCCTCAACAATGTATAGAAGATAGGTTTATATAAGGGTTCAAGCGAAACCCTAAAACTAAAAATATGAAAATTACTAAAATAGCCTAAAGTAGTAAAAACGCAAAAAGAGATGATAAATGAGCCCAAATGCCCAAAAGGCCCATAGCTCACGAGCAAAGCTGGTGACTTGCGTTCGTGACGTCGTTTCTTTCGAAACAAGGTGTTGTGGGTCAAAATCAGACACCGGAGCTCCAAACTGTCAATTCACCGAACTGTCTGCATCACTTTCATGTTTCCTAACAACCATGAAATTATTAGCATTATTAATAGAAGAATATATCTTTCATGGACTATTTTTGGATTCCTTAAAGTCATAAGAAGCAAATTTAACGTTTTGTATTATGGTCATTATTAAATGTAAAACCATTTTCTATCAAAATCT
Organism: Limnanthes douglasii subsp. nivea; assembly: GCA_036936605.1. Taxonomy (NCBI): domain Eukaryota; kingdom Viridiplantae; phylum Streptophyta; class Magnoliopsida; order Brassicales; family Limnanthaceae; genus Limnanthes; species Limnanthes douglasii. Next base: position 95,654,110 of record JAUPFV010000005.1, read on the forward strand.
TTGAAAGTGAACTCCTAAAATCAACATATCCACCATTAAAAACCTGACCAACACCTTTTATACCACTATTTCAGTATTTTGTGGCAAGGTCTTTAATGCTACCACTAAAAAAACTAACATTCGAAGTATCACCACTAAAAGGTAAGACTGCAACATTATTACTTTTACGTGCAGTATAAATTGAATTTGTCCGTAAATTTATATGATTACCATCATTAAGATGAAAATGTATATCCACGTGGAATTGTCCTAATTATTGAACAATACACACCATAAATATACAATTATATTTATTTAACGACATTTTTTTAATATTACCACAATCAAACTTAAAAATAATATTATCTTTATTAACCTCCAACCATTTATCTAAAACATAATCGAACATACCTTCTAAATTATCAATAGAAACTAATGGTTGGATAACAACATCTCCATTGTACTTAAAAATTGCAAATGTAATCGGTATGTAAAAACCCAATAAAATTAAAATTTAAGAAAAAATATATTAATATTGTTAAACATCAACCAGTCCAGATAAATTATCTGAAAACCTAAAATTTGACAAATTAAATCCTCTAATAATATTGTATTAATATTGTTAAATGAAACAATAACGACTTTATTATTAAAAAATGGAAACTAACAATTGTTGATTTAAAATTAAAATAACATTAAAAGATTACCTTTCTCTATTTAATATAATCACTAACCATAACAGTGTTATTTTCTTCCCCGCAAAACTTCAATCACCAGATTAACATATTTATCATTGTAAGTTATTGAAAACAAAACTTGGTTTTCCTCATAATATTGATTTAAAGTATGATTCTAAAACATATATTTATATTTAGTCAAATGATTCTACATATATTTATGTTTAGTAATAGTGTGACGACTTATTTGGGTTTCATTTGAAGAAGACAAAACTCTAACAAGATATAACTACCAATGAAGGTCAAATGTGTTGAATTATCAAAAATCATGAAGATAAACAAAATTTTCATTATATATATATATATATATAATTTTGTTATAATAAATAAGCTAAATCCTTAATAACAATAAATTTAGGGATTTATTTAGAGAAAAAGAGAAAAACAAACTTGAGGGGAAATTAGAGTTATATCAACGATGATAAAAATTACATTTTCAGAGAAGAATGCGACAGAGAAAAAACTTGTTGAATAAGAAACATATTTTATCTATTTTAGAATAGGGTTTAACCCAAAACATGGATATTTTTTAAATAAAAAATCCAAATGTATTTAATTTGAATAACTAAAGGTTTTGAAGTATTTAGTAAGAATTAGAAATGGTAAGGAAAATTGAATAAGAATTTTAAAAAAAATTAATGTTTTCCAATAGAAAATATCCAAAATAAATAAATTGTATTTATATTATTATTTATAATCTAGAACATTTTAAAATATTTTAAGTTACTATATATTTATATTCTTAACAAATCTATAAATTTAGTGAAGTAAAGTATATACGTGGTGCTTAGATAAAATATGTTAATTGTTAAGTTAGAAGATAAAGTAATAAGATAATTCAAAATAAAATAGTAAAATATTTGTGTATTTGAAAGCTCTTTACATAAAAACTTAATGTAGAAGATATTCGAAGAGATGATATAAAATAAACTAACTAATTTTTATTAATTACACTATTGTGCATATGTTCATGATATTAAGTATTTCAGATGCTTTTTATTTCTTTGTATCTAAGCTACACTCCAATGACTTTTACTCCTTAACGAGTTTATTAATTAGGTTGGGTCAATTACACATTTATCATTAATATCATAGTTTTTACAAGAGAATAAAAAAATAACTAAGATTTGTAGAATACATGGGACATTTGTTATCTTTATTTTTTTTAGGGTTACCGAATGTTAGTAATACTAAACCGTACCACGCCATGCTTTCGGATGGACTCCCAGTTGCGATAAATTTGTTTTTTCCTTGATGAGCTTAAATTACTCTAGTTGAATGAAACCTCAATGGAATCTTCAGGTTGGTTGGTTCTAACATTGTTCATTTCTCGTTAAAGACCATTCGTCGGTTAAAACTCTCCTTGAGAAAAAAAAAATTCATCGTACAAATACAGCTAACAGGTAGCATGATATTAGGTTTATCTGAACATATATAAAAATTGGTGGAATCTTATATAAACCACATGCGACTTTGGGGTGTGATTGAGTATAAGAAAGTAGTCTCCTTAGTACTTTTTGAATGATGAATAAAATAATAATCCATCATGACCGAAGTAGTAATGAGTAGATAACAAAGGAAAAATATTCACTTTTGCTGAGATAATGATTCCTTCACTTTTATATGAGTAAAAGGTATCATGTGTCTAATGTATATTGGTCAAATATAAATACACGTAGATATAATATATAACCGAATCTAATTGGTATTTGAAAAAGTATTTGGTCGTAACTGAAGTTGGAGTTTGAATTGGGGGTTGACTACAATCAAAGGAAAATATGTTGTTAGAGAGACATTGATCTAACAATACATGCTGGAAGTGAATTAATTTTCACCATTGTTGGTCGTTAATGTACAAACTTTGGTGCCTTCCAATTATGGTAAAACAAAGCTCTAATCATGTATTTAGATATTTATCATTGAATTTATGAAAAAAAACATGTAGGATTAGAATTTTATCATATGAAATAATAATCGTATCTTGTTTATTTTAGTTTCATCTTTTCTTCATTATTTTCTTATTTTCGTTTATAAGGTCTTTTTTAATCAATCCTCAAACAATCTGAAAGCTTTTAATCATATTGTTTCATAATTACTATTTTCATCGATTGTATTTTAAAAATTATTATGAGGAAAAGTGGCGAGAACGAGTAGTCTGAAGGTGGATATCCACTATAAAGAGGATGACTCTGATAGTTAGAAACCCAACACAACTCTGTTGTTTTGTTTGTGATCGTCTCCTAGATCAGAAGAATACAAATCGACCCCGACATTGTATAGAAAAATCCAAAAAACCAAGGCATCGTAAGAGAGAGTAGTGAATACAGATGTTGTTTTTCTTGATATCATTCCTGTCATAAATCTGGAGGAGACTCTCGTGGTTACAACACCGATGCCACTTAGATCTCCTACTGCCATTGTTCCAGCGAAGCAAGTTGACCAACTAGGACATGTTATGTGCAGTATTTCTAGATTCGAGTTGAAACCCAAAACGCAATACGCACTAGTTATAAGTATATTGAATAGGCTGATCATGGCTGAAAGAAAGAAGAATGGGGAATTCTAACAAATATGAAGTTGCGGCTCCCAATAGAGGGTTATACTCTCTTGAATTATTATGCAGACAAAATGGTGTTATTCATATATATATTCTTAAGATACAGATTCAATTTCTTTTAAGCACTAACCTAATGAAATTATGTAAGACACTCAAATATTTCCCAACCAAATCATGTTGAACACGTGGAGGATATTTATGACTATCATCATTCACTCTCATAGAGTGTAACAATACTTCATTATAAAAATATTTTTAGGGATAAATATGATCATCCGATGAAGTTCCTGTCTATAATTATATATTGTTTATATGTGTAATTAGATTTCCTTTTTATGTCAACTTTCACAAGGGAAAAAATACCAAAGAGCCCAAGATACGAAAGTGCATTATGTTAAGTTGGTGAGGGAGGCTTCTCAATGATGGTATTCGTATTGATTCATACTTGTTCTTAAAATTTGTTTCTAGTGGCTTATGGCTGAATTCCTCAACCATTGGAGGATTCTTTGTGTACATATATTAGGTAAGAGTTGAAGGTGACAATAAAAATACTTTTTTTAAAAGTCTTACAAAGTTATTGTTTCCTGGTGTTTAAGGAAGGAAAGTTCTAACGAGGAAATCTCTATACATGAAAATTACTTTGAAGCATATGGTGGTGAAATTTAAGTTAACTAGAGGTGTTAGGATGAGGGTGGCAGATAGTAGAGTTGAGAAGAGCAGTCAGAGGAGCAGTGTTAAAATTCTAGAGAATGATACATCGCTTGTTAAATATGCCAGAACATCTTTGACTTGCACTATAGGCTTGAGGGATGATGAAGCCAAAAGTAAAAATGTCGGGATAAATCCCAAGGTTGTAGGAGTATTTATCTCACATGTTGAAACTGTAACTACCAAGACACGTATCGTGGAGGATTCGACTGGTACATTTGTTAGAGATGCTTGAGAATAGGGATAATATTGTTGGAAATACAACACCTCTAGTTACGACTAAAATTAATTCATCTTCCTGAAGTTAATATTCTACAGAACTTGATTGATAAGGATGTCGTTCATGTTAAGGTTAGATCGACAAGTTTTCTACCATAAAAATGAGTTGATATATACATAGGCGAGCTAGCCATGATTAACAAATTTCCCACAATTTCTTCGAAAGTTATTGTGATTTATGAATGAGATCTTTAGCTAGTAGGTCAAGCTCAAGTATGTGAAGGAAAATGAAAAATACCGATTTTACGAGTTAAGTCCAAATATAGACTTCCAAGTAATTAGTAAGAAGGCATCCACTAAGGCTGAAGTTGAGGTTGATCGCATGTTTAGGAAATTAATTAGTAAAATATATAACAATATTACTGGCAAGGGATCCTCCATTGTGAAGAAAGACAAGATTGGTGAAGGTGGTGATGTGAAGAACAAGTAATCAATTGACTAAGAGTTTGCAGTCGTGTTCCCTATGAAGCCAAAGAAAACAATGATTGATGAAGAATTGAATAAATATTATCGCAATATAACAGTTGTAAAAGAATCCAAGGCCTTAGAGTCTGTATTTATGGTTGATAGGAATCTGAATCTAGTTGACAAGTTAGTTCCTGAGATTTAGAAGTCTGGTGTTGGAGATGATGCATGCTTAAATACTGATAAGGAAATGGTTGATGATACCATATTGACGATCGAATGTGCTTGTCATAAGTCCACCATTTTGGTAATTATTTAATGTGTTAATGTTTAGGGCACACTTGATGTTCCAAATGAAGGAACATTTTGGATGGATATGGATGGGATGTCCCAACCACCTACTTTTTCTTTGGAGAAGATCTTTGAGATTGTAAGTCAATTTGTTGCTTCAAAAAACAGGAGAAAGTTGTTCAGCCATCTGTCGTTTGTGGATTTAGACAAAATAAAATTAGACCCTGGTTTAGAAGTATGCTTAAACTTCATTTTAATTTGTTCTTTGGCACATTCATAACTTGATTTTGTTGTATTTGTATTGTAAATGTTTTTGAATATCTTGACTACCTTACATCACAAATGTTATAAATCTGTCAAGTTTAGGGCTGATCTTTGGCCAATATTGGAGGTTATTGTTAAGCCATTTGAGGATACCACAAGGCTGAAGAAGACCCTTCAATTGGAATGACATACCACCGAGAAGTTGAATGCAAAACATGAGCATAAGTGAGCAGCCGAACGGGAGCTTCAATCCAAAGTTGAAGTCGCGAGTCAGCTTGAACAATAAGTTTATTCCAAGGCCTCGATGATTTGAAGGCTCCATGGTGTGCTCAAGGAATTCACCGAATAATATTTTTCTTATATATTTTTAAGAGGGTTCTTGCATAGATTGAGTTTAGCACAAGTCAAAGCCCTCTCCTCAACTCATAACAAGTTGGATGAAGTCGATGTTGAATTATCCAAAGTACAAGACGAGCGTAAATTCGCATATATTGTTTCTCAATTTAATAATGAAGAGCTACAAGTATAGCTAGATGATATCTTGGCAAAAAAAAACTTAAAAATATCTTGGTGGTTGAATGTACTGAAAAAACTGAATTAACGGCTTGCTTTGATGAAGCGATGTTTAAAGTAATGTATGATGTGATGCATAAAGATGAGAAAATACTTATACTGTAACTTGATGAGGAGTATCATAATCTAAGTTTAGATACGCTATGAAAATATGTTCCTAAGAAGAAGAGACGAAAAATGTGTCAGGGGTCCAGTTTCCTGGAGCATGAGACTCTTATAAATTTTAAGAAAAATGGTTACCAAGTGTATGAGCGGATCATGGAGGTTGGGAGGTTAAGTCAGTGATTATGCCCCATGGGCAAGTGATTTTTCTACCCTCTTCAAATAAAGTCAAAGATACTACTGCAAAAGATGACGTTGTTGCAACGACAACCTAATGAGAAATTTTGGAAGGTCAATTTGGCATGAACCCTAATATTATTTTCTAAACTTGGTTGTACTATTTTATTTCTATAGATTTTAAGGCAATTATTGATAACCAAAATCCTCATAGTTGGGGTATTTGTTTTTTTCTTGTAGACATAGTAAAATTTATCACTTGCAATTATAGTTAAGTTGTGTTTATGTTTCTTAATAATTGTGTTATTTTATTAAATAATTATGTTCGGTTTTTGTTACTTCCAATTGGAACGATCAGTTCCAAAATCCCGAGACCTGAATAGATATCACGTGAGATCATTGTTTGGATTATTTTTATAAATAGCCAAACTTCATTTTCTTTCTCTTTTGTGAAAGATTCATGACTCCCTTTAATATAATTATCCTATTATATTTGTTGAAGTTAGGAGTACGTGGATTCCCCAAATTACTTTTATTATTATTATTAAATTTGAAGGGTACCTAAAGCTCTCGTAGACGTTGAAGATTATATTCAGTATTTTGTTTTGATTGTGTGAGGGTTGAAGCTCTTCAAAAGGCTAGATACTATTTTCATGTTTATATTTAATCAATTTTAACTTTGTTATAATGAAGGGAGAAGGTATTCATTATAAACTGAAACCGATTTCATGCTTATCATTTTTTTTGTTATATTTAAGCTGAAGGTCAAAGCTCTTCAAAGGGTGAAATAATATGTTCATACTTACCTTTTGTTTTAATGTTGAAGCTAGACGAAGCCCCATAAGTATTTTAAACTACCCTTAAGCATCCAAACTTATCCTTTCTATATTAATGTGAATTGTTTCATTGTAAAATGTGTAATAATAATGTGAGAAAATAAAATAAGATGCATGTAAATAATAAAAGCTTATGTAGGATGATATATATATATATACATATATACTCGATATTCCAAGGGTGTTGAATCTGTTTGCCTTCGACATCCAATAATATGTACGTGTATGGTTTAACTTTAGCTTTAGTAGTGTAAAGACCTTCCTAGTTATGAGCCATTTTACCCAAATTTTTATCCACTTTATGAAGGAAGACTCTTCGTAAAATATTTTCCCCCGCCTCAAAGATTCTAAAACAGACCGTGGAGTTATATATGTTGCTCATTACAGATTTTAATACTCTGATCGAATGTGGGCTTTGACTCTTTTTTTCTTTATTTATATTAAGTTTGGAACTTTTTTCATCTGGATTATTACCCTCTTTGTATGTTGAAATCCAGTGAGAAGGCGTAACAATTTCGGTTGGTAACATTGTTTTCATGTCGTATAACAAGGCAAAAGGTGTTCTCATGTGGCCGAACGTGGTGTAATGTTATACCACCAAAGTACTTATTATAAAAAAGTCTAGCCAATTTTCTGAGGCACCCTCTAACATATTCTTGATGCTAAGATATGGTCAAGTTTTTCACTTCCATATGGCTATTCGCTTGGGGGTGAAAATGAGAACTTAACATAACGTGTAATTGGTTTGGACCAACTAATCCTTATTTTATGTAAATTTGATAAAAATAAAATAAAATTAACTCCATCACTAAAAAAATTATTTATTGAAAAATCTAAAATTAAAAATATCAAACATATCAAAAAGTAAAAACAAGGATACTCAAAATACAGAAGAATTGAGATTGAAAAAAACATAAAAAAACATTTTAAAAAGCGATCTATTTAATCAATACAAAACTAAAAAAAATTGGTTAATGAGAAAAAAATAAAATAAAAGTAAACACAAAATAGTTAATAGGGAAAAACTAAATAATAAATTATAAATTTTACGTTTGAAATTTAAAATTTGAAGTTTGTATAACCCAAACGAAATCATAATTAGAATGTAAAATAACTAATATAATTAAATCCTATAATATGAAACAACAAATCAAAACAAAAAAAATATTTTAACCTTATAACACAATTTAAAATACAATAATTACCAAAAAAATATATTATTCTTTACTTATTACCATAATTATCATTTATTCATAACAAAGGTCCAATTAACTTTTCTATTTATGACATGTTATCTATTTTTTATAATAGTTCAAATACCCTTAATGAATTATATAAAAATCCAAAAAAAATCTGGTTTTTTTTTGTCTAAAACGTAGTTGTCAACATTGAGTTTGCACCTTCTGTTTCGATTAGTCTTCCATACATCTTTTGTTTGTAGTTTTTTTTTATTTTTTGTCGATTGGCATTTGATTTTATCATCAATATAGACTCGCATTCATCTTCCACTCTATTTTCAGTTTCTGTAAATGTAGGAGTCGAATTTTGTTTCATTCAATTTTATTATTTTATTATGCTTTAATTAGATAGAAATTTGTAATTTAATTTGGTTTTATAGTTTTTTAATAAGTTTTGTGAGGAATAAAAAGTTCTCTTTTTGTGTCATGTGTCGTGTCTCTCGCATCTTACATATTTACTTTGCAGATTATTTAAAGATTTGTTGCCGTGTTAACATCAGTTTGATCAATCTAATCAAAGAAGGCCTTTAAGATTCAGCAACTTCTGGGCCTCCATGTCAATCTCACTAAGAATTATATGTACCTCTCCGGGGTTTTGTGATACGATTCATCGATCAATTATCTATTATTTGAGTTTGAAGAAGGCATCATTCTCTTTTGTTACCTTGACGTCTCCCTCATCACCTCTCATCTCTCCTACAATGATTGCTAGCCTATATTCCATAAATTTACAAGTCATATTAACTCATCGACCTCCAAACATCTCTCTTATGCTGGTAGATCTCAACTTATCAAAGTTGTCCATTTTGCAGGCCAAGTCTATTGGTTTTTAGTTTTTATTTTACCTACTCGGATCCTCAAATAAATTTCAAAGCTCTTTTTGTCATTTCCTATGGAGCGGACCTGAGATAAAAATCTCGGGTTCCAAAGTAGAATGGTCTAAGATTAATTTCCCATTAGTGGAGGGTGGCCTTGGGATTCTCAATCTTAGGGTCTGGAATCAGGTGACCGCCCTCAAATATGTTTGGTCCATTTTGAACAAGAAATATTATTCAATTTGGTGTAAATGGGTGCTCACCGATAATATGAAAGATTAAAACCTTTGGAATATACCCATCGACTCCTCTCTTAGTTAGGGGTGAAAGAAAATAATCAACCTTAGAACCACTACTACTAATCTTTACAAAGATTTTATTGGCAATGACGAGTCCACCTCCCTCTCGTATGACCCTTGGTTTTTTTTTTAATTTTCTTGTTGACCAATATGGTCAAATTATTATCCGATATACTAGATTGCGCAAAAATAACACACTCTCTAACATCATCTCCAACGGCTCGTAGAACTGGCTCAATCACCTATGCTCGGGTAAACGAGCTCACCAAACCCACCTAATCGAAATTGGTAACATCATCAACCTTCTCCCCCTCTGGACAAAGAGGATGTCAAGATTTGGATCCCCACTCAACACAGAAACTTCGCAATTAGTAGTACCTACCATTTTATTCGGCTTTATGAGCTTTTTGTGCCATGTGCAAATTTGGTTTGGAACAAACACAACATCCCCCGAAACTCATCCATTATCCGGTTGACTGTCTTAAGAGAACTTATTACCAAAGACAACCTTTTTGCATGGGGATAAAACACCACTCTCATTTATATCCTATGTAATAGTTCGTCGAAATTCATCGGTCGTATCTTGATGCCTTGTCCCTTCATCATTCTTGTGTGAGAGGTTTGCTTCATAAAACCTTTGATTCTCTTTATACCAACTTATTGGCCTATTTGGCTCCACACGACCAGTGCGTGGACCTCGTTTTATTCCAGTCGTGGTCATCTCTGGCATGCTGCATTCTGTGCAGTGGTCTACCATACTTGGACTAAGAGGAAGGTTATGATTTTCAATGGAGAGCAGTTTGTTAGGATCCGCTTTAACCCACTATATCCGTTTTGACTTTCATTACATATATCACGGTATCAAGATCATCTGGTCATCTTAAATTAGTTAACTTGCTCTTGTTTTTGTTATCGTTCTTATAGGTTTCTATTTTATACTTTGCCATTGATTGGATGAATGTTTATATTACATCGTTTGCTTTTGATTGGACGCGTTTTGGCATATCTATTGTTGTAATCTTCATTTAGACATCATTTCGAAATGGTTTGTACTTTACTGTTTTTATTGTTTCACATTTAACTTTTGCGAATGTATACCTGTTTGATTTGTACGATCGCTGCAATGCTACGGATTCTCTTTAAACAACCTATTTATTTAATATATTTTTGTATATAAAAAACTAAAATAATAATAAAAATAATCCTATGAATATTAGTTTTACCTATTAATAAATTAAACTAAATAAAATCAATTCTTAGATTTTAAATGTACTCTATAAAAAAAATCTTTTTTTTTTATTGTTGTTGGTGTTTAGATTTTAATTTTTTTTATTTTAATCTTCATATTATCTTTTATCTCATTTTGTTTTTTCGTTATAAATCTCTTAATTATCTATAAAACACAAAAGTGAAAAATATGAGAGTAAATTTATTGTTTAATCAAACTAACAATTAAATTAATGTATTAAGAATAAATATCAATTGATCAAATTACCTCACACTTATTAGTTTGCTAGTCTGAACAAAAATAAATATCACAAAACTAAACATGATCAATGGAATTATTGGATGGTATAAAGTAAGATCAAAATTACCAATATTCACAATAAATTCATAAAATAAGTAAAAAAAATCTTTACCACATAGTATAAATAAAAAACTGAAAAAGTCTAAGATTATCAAGTTATTTTTTATTTTTATTTATTTTTCTCATTATATATTTAGTCAACTGAATTTAGTAAGACATGTTTGTTAATAGATTAAAATAACAATAAAAATCTTCATAATAGTTATCATTATTTATGAGTATATAATTTTTTTTTTATCATATATAGTCAACACATCTCAAGTTATTAGGTAATTAAACATCTCAAATTACATACAAATTTGAAATATTTTGTGAGTTGCGTAATTTCTAGTTTCCTTAACCTGTCTAACTAATCTATTATCATTGGATTTAATCAAGTTTCCTTCCCATTTGATCAAGCCCATCAGGTGATAGAATACACCAAAAGATTTAATCAAACTAAACAAACCACTTTATTTATTTATTTTATATATGACTACTATTTTATTTTTCAAAGAAAAAAATATATATTGTTATTTCAACCTATTAATTTCATCATACAATATTTTATTTAATTTTAAATACTATATAATTTATTAAATAAAAATATCTAGACAACAAGTATATTACCGACCTAATCAAATAAAAATCTAAACACGCAATAATTAATTTTAATTACTGCGAATCAATTCACAATGTTCGAAATCATCTCATAAGATCATAAATCATACAATCTATAATATTTCATGATCACAACTTATTTTATTTAGCGATATTCTAATACAACAATTTTTCAATTACCCCATACTTTAAAACTAGTATTGTCCCAATATTTAAGTTCATATATAAAATAAAATATGAAAATGATGTAATAAGGTCTAAGTTATTGGTTTAAGTTACTTAAATATGTTGCATCGTCTAATTCTACTAATCGATTTGTGTTTGCTTGGTAGTATACTTCATATTCATTTACATAGGCTTAATTTATTTTTAGTTGAGCCACCTCTTGATCCACCATAATAATTTTTGCTTGAAGAATATGTTCACTCCCCATTTCGTATATTTCAAACTTCTTCTTTCCGTCAGACAGTAGTTAAACTAGAAAACACCTCCAATAATATTTATGTTTTCTCTGGCGTCTTGTTTGTTAAAGACCCTCCACTTGCAGCGTTAATAATTAGTTTATTATTCCCCAATATTCCATTATAAAATGTTTAGACTATCATCCATATTGGAATCTCATGGTGATAACATTTGTGCAACAATTGTTTATATCATTCTTATGAGTCATACAACGACTCATTGTTTTATTGAGCGTAATTGTAATATTGTGCCAGAAGTTTTTCAAATTCACTAGCAGAAACTATTTAGAAAATAATATAAAAGCGAGTTTCTCTCAAGTTGTAATACAACCAAGGGGTAGAAATTGAAGCCATGCCTTGGCTTTTCGCTTGAGAGAAAGTAAGAAAGTCTCAAATATATTGCATTACCTGCAACATGTTGTACTTACAAGTATCGAACATATCCAGAAAACTGGATAGATGAGTGTTGGGGCACTTTAAGTATCTGGTGAATATGTAATTGTTCTGTATCATATATGATAGGTGGGATATTTTTGGAATGACAGTCCTATGAAAACCGGAGGGGCAGTTCGGGTATATCTTAGACCACGCAAAATAAAAATAATTTGACCAGATAATATGTGACTCAGTTGTGTGCTAACATTGAACCAGATACAAGATCCGATCGATAAGGCCCATGGGTCAAACAATTAATGTAAATACCCCAACCAACTTCATTTAATAGGTTGGACTTTTTTTAGAATAAAATTAAATACAAGCACATACCTCCTTTATCTCACTATTCACTACCTGAAAAATAAGATTCAACTCACAAACTTCCAAAAATACCCTTTAGTCACAAAATGTATAAAATGGTCCACTTCCGGAGGTGGAAGGGGTGAATAAAAATAATGAGCACAATACTGTGTCTTATGTTAATTATAATGGCAATGAAAAGAAGTTCATCCAAGAGGAGTGTGACCAACTAAGGGTTGAAATTGAGGCTTTAAGAGCAAGAAACAAGAAGAAAAATAAGTTAAAGAAAAATCTGGTGCGTCAGCGCTCCACCCGATAATCCTGGTGAAAATGAGAAGTCCCAAAAGACTCATCTCAGCTCTAAGAAAACGCATCAATCCAAACGAATGGAGAGTTCCACATCAGAATCTTCTAGCAGTTCATCTAACGGTTCATAGTTTGAAGAGTCAGTCTCATCTAGTTGTGATGAAGGTCGGTTAAAGAAGAAAATAAGACTAACCAAAAAGCATTCAAGAAAAAGGGATATGCATGGTAGGCTAAAAAAGTATCAAGGAAAAATGAAGGGTTCAGCTGATCAGCATATTGACCGTTTAATGATTGATCCATTTACTTTCCAATCTGAACCCGGAATGTTTGCTACTCTGAATGAGGATACTGTGTTTAGTCATGGCCAAAATTGGAGGCAATCACCTTTTTCCTCAGAAATACTTTCCAGACATCTTCTTAAAAGATTTTATAGTTCCAAGATGGAAAAGTATGATGGAAACAAAGATCCGAACAATTATCTTGAGCAATTTAAAAACTTCATGATGAACTTTGATGATGATGGTGGCAAACTGCTATGTAATGCGTGCTCTCAAACCTTTAAAGGAAGTGCCCTCAAATGGTATAATAGTCTCCCTCATAGATTTATAAAAAAATTGATATATTTTGGGCTTCTTTCCGGATGCAATTTGTTAGAAGCAATGAGCTTAAGGGTAATGGTGATACAATTATCCATTGTGCCCAAAAATAAAACGAGTCATTAAAAGTATACATTAGCAGGTTTGTAAATATGAAAAATGGGCTGGCTGAATGCTTTGAAGAAGTTGCAATTACCTCCCTGAGGCAGGTTTTGAGTCCGTGTAACTAGTCTGATTATGTGACCCGGAAGAAATCTATGACCGTTGGAGGGTTGTTAAATCAAGTCGAGAAATAGATTAATATTAAAGAGACTAATAAATCCACAGTACCTCGCCAGATTATATCTACAACTACAGCATCAACACCTCAAAATAAATACCCAGTCCAGTTACAGATCAAAGGAAATTAGGCAAAGAATGAGAGAATCAATCTAACCAGAACCAGAACCAACAACCATGCAGAATCAATCTAATCAGAACCAGAACCAACAAGTGAGAAGTAAATGGGGACCTTGAGTTCAACCTGAATGGTTTTCTGAATTGGGAGAAAGTGTGGCTATGATATATGATAAAACTAAAAATGATGTACATTTTAGAAGGTCAGCCGCATTATAATATCCTAGGGAAAGCTGGATTACCCGTTTCTGTAAATATCATAACAACATTGGGCATGATACCCATGATTGTGTAGCATTGAAACAAGAGGTGCAAAATCTCATTGAAAGGGGTAAATTGGAGGCTTATGTTAAAAAACAAGGGGGCGTTAGGCCAGATAACACAACATCCAGTACCAATACTCCCCGAACGAATCCTTCGGTAGCTCCTAGAATATCTAGACATGTATATACCATGATGATTATTGAAATATTTGATGTGGATTCTGAGTACCTTGATCTGGATCTAAGTCGGGATCATGTAGGGGTGATAGTGGATAAAACTCCAACTATTTCCGATCTGGTTAAATATTTTGAGTCTTTAACCATATTTGGAGGAGATATTACGAATGCACCTTCAAGTTGTTCAAGAAAAAGATATGTCAACAGCTTGACTACTCAATTAGATGGAAGAATGTCCATACATTTATACCAAACCCCAGCTCCTTTCATAGTTTTTGATGGGGATAACCTAACAGATATAGTCGGGCCTCATGAAGGTGTCGTAGTGATAGGGGAATCAATAGAAGAATAAATCCTAATTGATACGGGCAGTTCGGAAAAGATATTATTTTTAAACACATATAAATAGATGAAAAATCCCTCAGTTATTCAACATTCGAACAGAACTATTGTGGGATTCATTGGGAGTTCGGAAAATGTAATTGGAGAATTCGAGGAAGAGATATTGTTGGGCAGATGGCCTTTCAAAAAAATAGTAAAGGTATTGTTTGTTGTGGTTGACTGTCCAACATCTTATAATGCTATATTTGGGAGATCTTGGCTCTCCAGGATGCATGTTGTAGCCTCTACTGTCTATCAGTGCTTAAAATATGTTGTGGGGGGCACAAGTGAATGTTATCCGAAGCAGTCATAAGGTAGGTAGAGAATGTTATGTAATAGCTCTTGCCTCGAAGTCTTTGGAGGCTGTCAAAGTTAATAAAGAATAGAAAATATTGGAGCCCTCCATAAATGAGAATGAAATTGATGATCTAAGGGAGACTCCCACTGTTATAATACCTTAGAAGAAGTTGAAGTCCATTCCATGGCTAAGGGAAAAAATGTTAAAATTGGTACTAAGTTGCCACCAAGTTTGAAACAAAAACTATTGTCTTTCTTATCGGACAATTTACATGTAATTGTATGGTGCAATAATGATGTAACCGGAGTCCATGCTGAAGTAATTTATCATAAATTGCCAGTACGAACTGATGTTAGACCCATTATGGACTTCCAACCCTGTTTTGGTCAAGAAAACGAATGGGAAGGGGCGCCTGTGTATTGACTTCACTGATTTTAATAAGGCATGTCCCAAAGATCCTTATCTTGTTCCTCAGATAGATCAGTTAGTGGAATCTACCTCTAGGAACAAGCTATTGTCCTTCATGGATGCATTTTCAGGGTACAATCAAATACAAGTAAATTTGCATGATCAAGACCACACAACTTTTATTACAGACAGAGGACTTCATTGTTACAAAGTGATGCTATTTGGATTGAAAAATGTTGGGGCCACTTATCAAATGTTAGTAAATAAAGCCTTTGCTAGTCAAATTGGCAGGAATATGGAGGTATATATTGATGACATGATGGTAAAGAGCCTTGAGGAATATGTACACATATCCGATCTTCAAGAAACGTTTTCTAATTTAGAGGTCATCAATTTAAAATTAAACCCTGAGAAATGTGTTTTTGGGGTCCGATCTGGAAATTTCATGGGTTATGTCATAAGCAAAAAATGGATTCAGCCTAATCCGGATAAACTAAATGCTTTGTTAGCTATGGATCCTCCTCAGAGCACTAAAGAGGTTCAAAGACTAACCGGACGTTTGGCTACTTTAAACAGGTTTATTTCAAGACCATCTGACAAGTGTGCTCAATTTTTCCAAGTATTGAGAAATGCCAAAGACTTTAATTGTTCTCCATAATGTGAACATGCTTGAAATCAAGAAGCATTTATCTTCGCCGAAGACGATGTTCAAACCTATTTAGGGGGAGAACCTCTATATATACTTAGCTGTATCGGAGTATGCAGTAAGTGATGTGCTAGTAAAAGAGGTGGATAATTACCCTCGTCCAGTTTTTTATGTTAGCTAAAGTCTATTGGATGCTGAAAAGAGATATTTGAAGTTAGAAAAGTTAGCCTTAGCATTGGTAATAGTATCCAGAAAAATAAGATCGTACTTCCAAGTACATTCGATTATTGTTCAAGCATCTTTTCCTTTAAATAATGTTCTTCAGAAGGCTGATATATCAAACAAGATGACCAAGTGGTCAGTGGAGCTGGGTGATTATGATATTGATTTTGCACCCCGAACTGCAGTCAAGGCTTAAGCGGTGCCTGAATTGTTAGTAGAATTTTATACTGATACACCCCTTGGGCAAAGCCAAGTAAACCACTCTAAGAAAGAATGGGTAGTCCGAACTGATGGCGAGTCTATTATCATGGGATGTGGCACTGGAATTCGTTTAACTTCTCATTGTGGTGATAACTATGTATCAAGCTATATGTTTTGGTTTCAGGGCCTCCAGCAATGAATCAGAGTATGAAGCAATCTTATCTGGTCTAAGATTAGCCCTTATATGTGGGGCAAAGAGAGTCTGATTGATGAGTGACTCCCAACTACTTATTCATCACGCTCAGGGGCAGCCCGAAGCAAAGAAAGAACAATTGATAAAATATTTGATGATAGTGAGAGAAGTTGCTGCAAACTTTAAAGGTATCTAATACGAACATGTCCCTAGATCGTAGAATATTGTGGCTAACTCTCTAGCGACCATAGCCTATTCCAAATCATACCCATGGATTCTGATGCAAGAGTGTCCCTCAATAGATTCAATCTAAGAGAAGGTTAAAGGGGATGAAAAACGTATGAGCATATTTTTCGTTCAACCCAAAGACTGGAGGAATGATATTTTTCAGTTTGTTTCCGCTATAATTTTACCTCCGGATAAAACCCCACCTAAAAAAATTAAGTATAAGACTCGTGGTTTCTTGGTAGTAAGAGAAGTTCTTTATAAGAAATCTTTTAGCAGGCCCCTTTTGCGTTACTTAGGATTTGAAGAATCCCAAAATGTTCTATCTAAACTACACGATGGATCTGCACATTGTAGCTGTAATGCTTTAACCAGAAGAGTCTTGTTAGCAGGGTAATACTGTCCAACGATAATGGCAGATGCCAAAGATATGGTCAAGAGTTGTGATCCTTTCCAGATATGTGGAAATCAAATCCATGTGCTAGCAGTTCCTATGGAGTCCATAGATAAGGTTTTGATTTGGTTGGACCTCTTCCCATGGCATCCGGAGGATATCCAACAATAATAGTGGCAATTGACTATTTCTATAAGTGGATAGAAGCAACACCCTTAGTTGGAACCACTTCTAAGGAAGTTATAAAATTTATTCTATCCAACATATGCTGCAGATTTGGAGTTCCCCGGAAAATCACTACAGACAATGGGCCACAATTTGATAATAAAGATATGGAGATATTTTGCACTTCTAGAGAAATTCATACTGTTTTTCTTCTCCTTTCCACCCTCAAGCTAATGCTCAAGTTGAGGTTGTTAACCGAACGATCTTGTCTGGATTAAAGAAGAATTTGAAGGGTGCTGCTAGAAAATGGCCAAGTTATTTGCAAGAGGTATTGTGGGATTACCGAACTACTCCACGAACTGCTACATAAGAATCCCCTTTTGCTCTAGTTTATGGGATGGATGCAATCACGCTCATAGAATCTACTTTACCATCTTTCAGGATCCAGAACTATTCCGAACAGGAAAATGATATGGTAGTTAGGAATCCGTTAGATTTGATTAAAGAGAAAAGGGTCAAGACATATTTAAGAACAGCACACTATGAGGGATTAATGAGAAGCAGATATGCATCCAAGGTTAAAAGAAGATATTTCAAGTTGGGAGACAAAGTATTAAGAAATTTCTTTTTACATACTAAAGAAAAACAGTTTGGAAAGCTGGCTCCGAACTGGGAGGGTCCGTATATGGTATGTGAAAAAGTCAAGCCAGGGGCATATATGCTTCAAGACAAAGAGGGCAGAGTTTTGAAGCACCCTTGGAACATTGAACATCTCATGTTATATTTAGAGTAAAACTCTCTTATAAATATTTACTTTCTCATATCTCATTGTAAATATTAGGGGGCATATTATTTCCTACCCTGGTGGCGCGGTGAGGTTTTAATGAGGTGTCTGGTTTTTGTTTTTAAAATCAATAAATCTTATGCCTTCTTCAAAATTCTTGTGAGTAGTATGAGGAGATAGGATAAATTTTTGAATACTTATTAAATAGCCTTACTATAAGGAGATCAGATAAATTGAATACTTATTAAACACCCTTACTATGAGGAGATCGAATAAATTGAATACTTATAAAACACCCCTAGTATGAGGAGATCAGATGAATTGAATACTTATTAAATACTCGTGATCGGAGTCATATAAAACTTATTAAACACTTATCAAACAAGTTGAAAATATTTAAAACTACTTAAACATTAGTTATAAGAAGACAAATGAGTTCGTACAAAAGAAAGATTTGATATTTTAACTTGATTGGAACAAATCCGACCGACAATCCAGAAAATTCCTTGGCCATCCAAGGACTTTTGGTTCATAAAACAAGAATTCAAAAACATAGCAAAATGCCTTGTCCATCCAAGGACTTTAGTTACAAACACAAAATAACATTATAACCTTAGGGATGGTTCCCTTCGGTTGTTTCATCACCTTCACCTTTCGTGGGACTCTTGAGTTCAGCGCTTGAACTTTCACCAGTTCCTTTATCATAATCATATCCACTTGAGTAGAAATGCTTATCACCATCCACTATGGTATGAAAATGAATATCCTCGTATGGTACATATTTCCATAGAGGACCACGACTCATTTTTGGAAGCGTTTCATGGAATAGCCAAACCATGTCCGATTTGACCCCCCTCATCTCTTTTTTCCAGAGAATCCACCACCCCGGTAGCATATTTTTCTATGGATGCAGCTATCTCTTGAGCCTTGTTATCCTTTAGAGATTTGTTTTCTTTCTTTTCTTAAGAGAGAGCTTTTTCTAGCTTTCATTTCTCTTCGGTTAAAGCGTCAATTGTATTGGTGATGGTGGTGTGTTGCTCATTCAAGGCTTTGATTTCATTATAATAATTGGTTTCCAATATGGATTATTTGGTTTGGATTTCCTCTTGAGCACTCTTGGACTGACGAAGTTCAGTTTTCAAATCCTCTTTCTCTTTGTTTAAAGCCTCAATCTTATTCAAAAAAGTAGTGAAATCGGCAGACAAATTCTGATTTTAGGTGGTAAAAGTACCAATGTTTGTAGCTTGTTCCGTGACTTGCCTCTCTAAATATATTATTGGCCTAATAAAGCCCAAAACTGCATGATTTAAGGTGTCCCGTTCGCTTGACACCTTGAAATATTCGCCATTATAGATAATAACATTGGGAATAGTGGACTAAAGGAAGGATCCAAAGTCATCCTTGTCCAGGTCACTGAAGTACATGTTGCAAAACTCATCAAAAGTAACATCTCCCTTGACAGATGGTTGGTTAATAGTAGGAAGCCTTGGTGAAGGAGGATCAAGAGGTGCCTCCACTTGTGGAGGAGTATCGTGTGGCAGTGTAGGATTGTCAACCGGAGGCCAAATAATAACCTCTGACCCCATGTTGCTCTTGTTTTTCTTCTTTGCTCTTCGGTCATCACCCTATTTGGGCCTTTTATGACCTATCTTCTAGACCTGAAGGGATTGATCAGATTTCCTAGTTTCCCTGACTGTTGCAGCCACAACCTCTAACAAAACATAATTTATCCTTTAGGAAGCTCCGAACTGGCTGATTCAGGGTTCTGGGGAGTTGGGTTTAACTACTCCACCAGTCCCCTCGAACTGACATTTTTGGATGAAAAGGGGTTGATTCTGGATTTGGAAAGTCGAGTGAATCTCTGAGGCGTGATCTCTTCTGTGTCTGATCTCATGGTTATGAATGATGATGGCTTTCTAACACTAGAAACGGTTTTTCTCTTTAGAGAAGAATATAAAGACGCTTGAACTGAGGATTCAGATTCCAGAGTAGACAATGTACGAATGAAAGAGGGTTTTCGCATTACTGATGTTCGAGATGATGATGATGTGCTCTTATCAGGTTCTGGAACCACTAGGTTAACTACTCCACCAGGAGAAACAGGGAGTTCGGATGCGATCCTTGCCTCTTTTCTTGATTCTTTTCTTGCTCTATCTAAATCTCATAGGGCAACCAACCTCATTTAATCAAAGTTATTCTAGAAGTGAACAAATAACATCTTAAAGACAAAGGGAAATCAAAATCTCAAGCTTTCTCTCTCTACAAAATATTTCTGGTTATGAAAATCTATATAGTGAAACAAATTTATATAGAGTTAAAACCATTTGAGTGTTTATTTTGGGGAAGATGAAACAGTTCGAATAATGATTAGGGGATATTAAGTCTACCCAATTACTTTTTGAAAATAGATACAACTCCCAAAAAAATAAAAACGACTAAGAGATATTATCAAAACAAGACATGTGTCTTGTTTCAGTTTTCTGACCGTTAGTTTTTCATTTACAAAAACGAACCCATTTGGATCCGATCCATGTCTTGTCAGGAATAAGTTAGCTCTTCCAAAAAAATAATTGAAAGACCTAAAGGGGTTACTGATAGGGTCATATATTTTTGGAAGGACACTCTCGTGAAAACCGGAGGGGTATTTCGGGTATATCTGAGACCATGCAAACTAAAAACGATCCGACCAGACAATACGTGACTCAGTTGTGTACTAACATTGAACCAGATCCAGGATCCAAACCATAAGGCCCATGGGTCAAAGAATTAGTATAAATACTTCAACCAAATTCATTTAATAGGTTGGACCTTTTCTAGAAAACATTAAAAAAACACCTCCTTTATCTCACTACTCACTACCCGAAAAATAAGATTCAACTCACAAACTTCCTAAAATACCCTTTAATTACAAATTATCCACACCAATATCGACTGGCGTTGGTTTGATATTAAAATATTTTGCATACATTGTTGGTCTCGATAAACTTGAAGTGAATCACGTAAGTGAAGGATTAACCTGGTCGTTGATATTTTTTCATATCATACCTTGCTAGTACTACTATGTTGTTAGCATTGTTTCTACTCCCTTCAGTATCATCTATTATTTTAGATTTCTGGAGTTCTCTTCTTCGTTGGTGAATCTTTTTTCGATTTTTGGATAAAAAATAAGTAACCCATTTTTTTTATAGATTCTCATAGTTTAAATAAACAATATTGCACTGTTCTAAAAGTTATTTTTTTAAAGAATAATATCAAATCACAATCTAACCAGTCATATTGAAGTCTTAGATATCTCGAGCATATTGTCATGAAACACGGAGATCGTTTGCTCCCAGATTAAACCCTTTGATTGTGGCTGCACATAATCTAGATCTAAAAAAAATAGAAAATTAAATCACTAATCAAATATAAAAATAAAAACTCCGGCAACAACACAAAAACTTGATATGAATAATCACAAGCGCAAGATTATTATTCTAGAAATAACAAGCTTTAAAAATCAAATATGGTACTGAAAAGAATAATATTTATTTACAGATGATAATCATTCAATTTTCAGAAAGCAATCAAAGGAAAATCAACCTCTATCAAGCATTTTTCAACCTTTTAACATTCTTTGACTCCATTTTTTTAATTCAAGAACTAAGTTATTGTATGTTATGTGTTTTGTACTATTGTATGTCCGTCATAGTTCATGTACGAATTGCGCACGCATCATACGAAAAGCATTCGCCTTCGCGCATCTAGGTTGCATAAATCCGGTACTTCTTCGCTTGATGCGTGCGTGATTCTCCAAGAACAACCTTCAACCCTTCAAACTTCCAAATTCTTGCATGTTATCCCAAATCAAGCAAATAGACTACCTAATCAAAGATACAGACCTAACCTAACCTATAGAAATAACTAGAATTCAAAATATCAACTATAAATATATAAAAATTTGATTTTTTAATAGAATATTCAACTCTAAATATCACTAAAAATACACATCTAAATTGTTTTTAAAAAAAATTAATAAGTCAAGAATACAATACTTAACAGATTCGTAGAATCAAATTTGAAAAATCTAAAGTTTTTAAATTTTTTAGTTAAAGAGAGTTGGGTTTTTATAAAGTTTTGGTTGGTTTTTAAAAGAAAACCGGTTTTATATCAATGCCAGTTTTGTAATTAATTGAGGTCTCGTTCTATTAAAACTGGGTCTTGTTATAGCCGGTTATCATTCTAACAAAACAGTGTCTTATTTTAGCATAACCTTTATATATATATATATATATATATTTGTTTGTAACAACTCCTAACAAACAAATGTACAATTTTAATTTATTTTTTTATATTCCCAAGTTTCTAGTTTGTCCTCAATACTAAATTACTCTTAGAGCATATAGAGTCGATATGTTAAAGTATCTGTTAAATATATGTGCTTGTTAACATGTGCTTGTTAACATGATCCTAAAATTATTACTCCAATAAAGGTGTTAAATTACATGTTTACTAAAAATGGTTAACGAAGATTTAATGTATAATTATCTACCAAAGTCACATCATCATTTATCCCTTTTTTATTTTCAATTTTTTATGCTTTTTAATTTGTTTTATTTTTTAATTTGTTTTATTTCTATTTTTTAATATCTATAAAAATATTTTTTTATAAGAATAATAATGAATTTTAATATATATTGTTTCAGCAAAAAATAAATACCATTGATAATGATAGTGTTATAAGAGGAATTTTATTTAACTTTATATTGCACTGACCAAAATAGAGAACATATTAGTAAAAGCTAAAATTAATTTATGACAATCTTAAAAAAAAACATTGATTTGTCTCATGTCTTTAATATTCATTGATGTCATTCTACTTTTAATTCTTGCTGAACTCATCATCCTTGATTCGTATAACATAAAACCTGCAATGTTATTACACTAAAAGTGCTAATGGTCAGGTAATAACCTGGGTCAGAAACAAGTTAGAAGCAGTGTAACAATATATTGTAATTAAGATAAGATCTATATTGTCTCTAATATTCATTTATCAAATATGAGATAATTTACTTTTGAGACTTTCTAACAATATAATGGCTCTAAGAAGAGCATCATTTAATCTATAGAGAAGTCACAAATTTAATGATTTTTTAAAATCCATTTCGCAATCCAATCAGCTATTGATTTCTACTATATATATATATATAATATTTATAAGAGATGATCTTCACTTTCGACAATAATTTATGATTAGTTTCATATATCAAGGGGTTGAGCTTTTGCTTAGAATGTGAAATAGAACTAATGAATCTATTTTAATATTTATTGAGGTGAAACCTTTAGTTTTACTAGATTTTGATATATGAAAGAAATAACCAAGTTCATTGGATGTTTTATGATCACCATACCAATACTTATTCTTAATTAACCTAGAAAAGTCTAGTTTTTCAATCATATAAGTAATTTTGTATATTATCATATTAGAGGATATGTTTATTGTTGAATTTGGAATTATTTATTCCACACCATAGTGTCATTTTAATAAAAAGCTAAGGGATCTTGAAGATCATTTAAATTAAACAACCCTTTAAATGAGGGGACCATTAATGATTTTAGTTTTGGATTTTTTTAGTCTTATGGTGATGGTTTTGGTTTATGTTTTGGAAAATACCTTTATAATTGATGATGAATTAAGTAAACTCCAAGTGAATTAAATTACAGGTGAGGTGTTTTCATTGTTAGTGTTTTTAGATTCTTTGAATATTGAGAATGTGTTACCTTCTATGATATCTTTCTTAGAGACTTCATTAGAATCGTATTCTTTAGTTAACTTAAGACCTTCTATAAAATTATTTGGATTTCTTTTGAGTCTTCATTCAAATTATTAAAAGTTTTGTTAATGCTTGAATTGTCGTTGGACGCTTTTAACTTTGGGAGTGTTTTGGAGAGGAGAGTTTCCTCATAGTGTTGAGTCTTAATGGAATATGTGTTACTCGTGTTATTATATGATATATCATTTTTCTGAGTTTTATTAGTATCCTCTGTAACTGATTTAATTTTTTAATCTATTTATCATTAACCTTAGGTGGATTATTTGCTGAAGGTATGTTTGATTTAGAGGAGTGTTGTTTATCAATAACAACAAGTCCATCTTTATTATTTGGTCTTTTATTACAATTATTTTCATGGTTTCCACATGTTTACAATATTTAAAATATGATAGCATATTACCATATGTAATATGTTACTAAAATCTCTCTTCATCCCCAATTAAATCTTGCTCTATTCAAGCTTTACAACAATTAAAGCTTACTCTAATGTGGGAAGGAACCCAAGTTGACAAACACATTCGAATTTCATTTTTCATTTGAGTTATAGAATCTTTGTTGTAAATATGTTTTGGGGAATAAGATCCAGATTTGAGTCTAAGTTGACTCAACTTTGGCGTTGAAGCCATGATACCGATTTAGTAACCTGAAAGAGAATTGACCTACTTTTAAATAGTTTTTTTCAAATTTTCTTAATATTTTTCTATGTTTTCAAATTCAATTAAAATATATTTGAAATCCTAGACAATCATATTAAAAAGATCTATAAATTTGAAAGAATCTAACAAATTTATAATTTCTAATGTTTTAGGTCTTAATATGAGAATTTTGCGATTAATGTACATTTAAAAGATAAAAGAAGAGAAATCACATCTACCTCTTGAAGTATGACCGCCTGAAAATCTCATTTTGTCTGGAAGAACACCTTATCATGGATAAATTCTTTGATTTTTGGTCTCGCGACTTCCAGGAAGGATCTTGTGTTGTTGATGTTGTTACTTTATAGTTTTTGAATTGACTGAGGTGAATGATAATCGTAGACCGGATTATCTATGATGTCTTTATTTTGGATGATTCCTTGATGTGTCTTATGGGTATTATGCAGAAATGGAAAAGCTTCTACATCTTTTTTAATCTTTCGATCCCATCGATCTTCAGTTTTCTTAAAGAATAATTTCTAGATTTGGGAGACATTTTTGTTTAATCAACCGAGTCGAAATATTCATGATTTATTGTCATGATAATCTCCACATGAGTTTGGGAGGCTAGATCCTCCTTGAATTAGGCTTGATTTGATGAAATTTCTTGTTGATTTTGACTCTATAAAGCTTTAGTAAATTACGGAAGAAATTTATGATTTTCGCTTTGTGAGAGAAGGTTTATTTAGGCTTCTCTCTCTTTTATTTTTCACTTCAAGTAAAAATCATCTACTTTTTTTTGTTCATTTAAATATATTATTTTTTGGTGAGGAAATTTAGTGACAATGATATGCTATAATAAATGAAAAAATAAACGTCTTATTATCTTATTGCTTCAATTGGAAAATCTTACATTGCTTTTTGGGTTTCAATTTTTTTATATACTAAATATATTATATATCATACCATTATCTCCTAATAACTCTCCACTCTTAATTTTGTTTGATTGTGGGTCCATGATTTGTTTCCATGTTCTTCCTGTTGCCTTGTTGCTGCCATTAGTGGCCTTACTCGCTTAACAAATGCTCATTGTCGACCGAGGTATGGTTCGACCTTTACATGGACGACAATTGGATCTTCTGATGAGGCTTCTTCAACTCCACTATACAATCGATGGTGGCTCGACTTAATCTTCGTGTATAATCTGATGTAGATTTATGCTTTATGAGGTATCTCTTTATTATCTTCTAATAGTTGAAGGTGCCTCGTTGTGACCGATGAAGGAGTTATGCCTTATCACGACTCCCCCTAGTCCTTTTAAAGGCAAACTATTTTTAAAGGTTCGTCTTTTATAAAGAGTACAATGTTATCCAGGACGAGGCATTAATTTATCTCATAACTGTGTTATTTCTACATGGCATGTATAATTATTGCCTTTAAGTTATCACGTCAGGCGTGTGATTGTCGACGTCAATTTCATGTCGTCACATGTGCAAACTCATGTACCTATGTCTGAAAAATGCAGTAACTGGTTGTGTCTATGACAAAAATGGCGCTTCATATCCCTTATTTTAATCAATAAGCGCACACTTTTGCATTCTTTTGGCCCATGAACCACAAGTATGCCCATGTTTGTCTTTTTTATTCATGTACTTATAGTATAAATTATAGTAGAAACACTTGCTATATCTTTTTTGCTTGTTTTCAAACTAGTTTTGGAGAGAAAAAACTATCATTCATGGGTTACTTATCATTTCCCTTCTTTCCAATTCCAGATACAATAACAAGATAAATATCCAAACTCTTTCCTTCTTCATCTTCCATGTTTATTTTATCCTGGTTTACAGTCTTATAGTGATCATTAGTTTACCCGGCCCTCTGCCTGGAAACCCTAAAATCTTGTATTATAGGTTTCTGATCTTCTAACATCAACTTCTCTATTTTCCTCCAGAAATACCTCGCAAGGGATCCTCAAATAAGGAAAAAATTACCACAAGATCCTTCTCAGGTGCTTCACCGGTGCACACGGTGGAAGACAGAAGTTTGCTAGACAACTATTTCAACCAGCTGGCGCACTTTTATAAAAATCTAAGCCCCAAAGGGCTTCATACATTTAGAATAGTTTATGACTTTTCTGATTCTGTAATAACTAGACTTCCATAGCTTGATGAACATCCCCATCATGCTCGGGAGGGGGAAACTTGGCTGTACACAACTTTGTTTGACCGAGGCCTCTGACTACCTTTAATGAACATGATAAATGAATTAATTTAGATATATTAGAATATGTTTCACGCAGTTAAAAACCAATGATTAACGCTTTCTGCTTAGTTTCTTACTCAGTTCTAAATTGTTAGATATCGAGATTAGTCTAGCGAAGGTCTTAACTAGTATTGACGTGTATAAACTGTTAAGAACCCTGTACTACTACATATCCACCTGTAGTAAAATCGATACCCTTCTTGACTCCGACAAGCATTGGACGCACCCGTTTATTTTTGTTTCTAGGAAATGGAAGCATCCCATTGCAAGCAATAACCTTCAATTATATCTCAGATGGATGAGTACACGTAAGCCTCGAGTCAGTTAGTTTTTTAATGTAGTTGGTGTTATTTATATCCCAATTTTCGCTCATGAAAACTTCATTTCCTCAAAACGCGCGCAAGGGGTGGCCCGATTGTTACCATTGGAGAGTATAACTCTCCATTTGACTCAGCCAACCATACCAGAGTTGTTTTTGGGACCCTTCTGCCAAATTGTTGATTGTTAAACTCTTGGCTTCATCATTGGTTGATGATAGCAAACATAACCGTCAGTCTTTTGTGTATGTAAGCAGTTTTGATCATCTAAGTAGATTTCTTCCTTTGGGTCCTGCTACCACAGAAATTTCTCCAATTCCTAAATTGAGTGAACGAAATCTGACGGTTAGTATACCGAAACCTTCTCTTCTAATGTTTTAACAATTGAAACACTGTCTGAAGATGATAGTTTACAACATCATAATTATGACACACCTCTTATGATGTCAACTGGAGTTGTCAATTGAGGTAATTTTTCTAATCATCTTATTATCTTATGACATCATTTGGGTTATTTACTATTTTTGACTTCATATAACCTTATTGATTTAGAACTACCATAACTCAATGGTCATGACATATCGAAGAATGAACCCTACTGATGATAAAACCATTGAGGACTTCAAACTGGAACCTTTATTGTTTGAGCGATCAATTAGT
Organism: Limnanthes douglasii subsp. nivea; assembly: GCA_036936605.1. NCBI lineage: Eukaryota > Viridiplantae > Streptophyta > Magnoliopsida > Brassicales > Limnanthaceae > Limnanthes > Limnanthes douglasii. The sequence goes on from JAUPFV010000005.1 coordinate 95,682,096, forward strand.
TGTTGTTATCTCTGAAATGGATGGGTTAAAAAAAATGTTGCAGATCTAATAATGAAACTCTCATCAAGTGATGCACCGAACTTATTTCTTAAAATGTTGGATTGATTGTCAAGGTTGAAGAATCCTCCATAACTAGCTGCAAATTTCGATTTGAGAGTAACATTATTCGGGAAGAGCTGTCTCAGTTGAGGTTAGAGCTTGAGCATGTTGAAAAGCATTTGGGGCATCAAGTCACCAATTCATACGCTGATGGGTAGAGGGATGCATTGGAGACGATGAAAATGAGCCTGGAACGAGTTCGAAATAGAACAATTACCGAACTATGGAGGATAAATGCTGACTTAGAGTTAGGTCAGTTTAAGGGGCTCGTTCCAGATGATGAAAAATCATGAGTAACCCATAGCAAAGATGAGGAAGAAGTCATCTAAAAAGTAATGAAAGGGGTTATATCGACTGCTGATGTTGCTCTTTTACCTGTTGGGGGGTTGGTTATTGCTCCCGCTATGGCATGTGAAGCAACAGTGCCCTCAGATACAACATTGGCTAAGAAGGAGGTTGGCAAATAAGGCGTTACCGTTAAAGAGGGTGCATAATATGTTTTAATATTGAACTTACCTATATTTTGTATTCTTGCTATGCTAATCATAGCTCGGATTTGTGTACATTGATTAATTTTTCATATATGCATGATACTTGTTTTTACAACTTATTTTTAAATCGTCCGAATGTAATTTCTTATATGGGGAGTTAGTGTTAATGATGATTTAATGTAAGCATAATACTGCTTGTTGCATGATCAAATAAAGTTTTTATAGGCTATTTCACTTTATGGGCTCTAATAGCATAGGCTCGGTACGACCTGTAGCGTGGTCTTATAGACTTGATTTTTTTAGTTAGCTTGCTTCTCTGACCTGTATAGCTTGGGCTCAGTATGGCCCCGAGCGTAGCATTCAAGGCTTGTGTTACACATCATTTTACTTTTGTTAGTGTTTTTTGTCAGAGCTTAGTATAGCCCATTGTGTAGCCAAATAGGTGTGGCCAATCTTAACCGTTTCGCTTTTATGATAATTGGCGAACCCCTCCCCCTTTTTTTACTTATTGATTATGGCAATTTTTATTTGCTAACTTTAAGGAATTACAGTGATAGTTTGGAAAAATTGTGATTTCATTAATAACTTTGGCTTACAATGTGCCTCATTAAAAAGCCTAAGCACCACACAAAAGGAAAAGAGTGTACAACCGCTCTTAAGTAGCATAGTGATAGATTTTCAAATGATTTACATTCCATAGATGTTTTTATTTATTTCCATCTACACCTTCCAACCTGTATGCCCTGTGATGTCCTTCGTAAATTACTTTATATAGGTCATCCTAGTCTGGGGCTAGTTTTCCAGCATTCTTGTCTTGAGCTTGTTGGAAGATCTTGTTAATACTAAGTCACCTACTCTGAAGCTTCGAGGTTTCAGCTTCGAATTGAATATGTTTCTCATTAAAATATTGTAATGCTCATATCGAACCCTGACCTGATCCCTCATTTCTTCAATCATGTCAATTAACGATTATCACTCTTGGTCGTTTACCTACTTCAAATAGTTGGCTACCCGATGTCTTGGTATTATTATCTTAGCCGGTACCACTGCGTTCATTATAAATACCAACGAGAAAAAAGTATATTTGGTTGTTGATCACGGTGTAGTTCAATATGCCTATAATACCTTAGCTAATTTGTCCGACTATTTTCTCTTTGAGCCCTTTAGATTTTTCTTTATCCCTGCTAAGATGGTTCCATTTGTGACATCGACCTAACCGTTAGCTTGGGGCTAGTATGATGTAGATTTTTTTTTGGATCTGTGTCTTTGGCAGAATGTCGTCATGATTACGTTTTGGAATTGAAGTCCATTATCAGTCATAAGGATTTTTGGTATTCCAAATCGAGAAAATATCTAATTTTAGTGGAAATCACAAATCTCCTGCAATTTGGTCTTTGCTAAAGCCTTGGCCTCAACCCATTTAGTAAAATAGCCTACTGCTACCATGAAACATTGTCACTTGCCGGTAGCCATTGGGAGGGGTCCGACTAAGTATATCTCCTATTAGTCGAAAGGGCACTGCGCTGGTACAATGATTTGGCCCACTGTGGTAGGTGTCGCTTATGTGCAATTTTCTGGCAGGGATGACATTTTTGTACCAAGGCATGTGCGTCCATACCGAGTTTAGGCCAATAAAACCATGCTAGTAAGAATCTTCTTATTAAACTTTTGTAATCATATTGAGCGCCTATTTTCCCTTTGTGAATGTCTATAAAGATCGCCTTTGGTTCCTCTTTGTTAACACAACGCAACAGTGGTCGTGTTAGAATTTTCCTGTATAATACGTTATCCAAAATCCGGTGAGGGAATTTAATGACAGTGATATGCTATGATAAATGGAAGAATAAATGTGTTATTATCTTATTGCTTCAATCGTAAAATCTTACATTGTTTTTTGGGTTTCAATTCTTTTATATACTATATATAGTATGCATCATACCACTATTTTCTAATAACTCTCCACTCTCAGTTGTGCTTATCATGCGTCCATGATTCGTTCTTATGTTCGTATCGTTGTCTCGTTACTGTCATTAGTGGCTTACTTTCTTAAGAACTGCTCTTTGTCGACCGATGTATTGTTCGACTTTTACACGAACGACAACTAAATTTTCTGCTATTAGTGGTTTACCCGCTTAATAATTGCTCTTTGTCGACCGATGTATTGTTCGACTTTTACATGAAGGACAACTAAATTTTCTGCTATTAGTGGCTTACTTGCTTAATAACTCCTCTTTGTCGACCAATGTATTATTCGACTTTTACACGAACGACAACTAAATTTCCTGCTGATGCTTCTTCGATGTAAGGTTATGCTTTAGCAGGTATCGTTGTATTACCGCTTGGTAGTCGAAGGTGATGAGGGTAGAATTCGCCAAATATAAATAATGAGGACTTAATTGTGAATAAAAGTTACTTAATGTAGTTATTAAGGGATTTAGGATCCCTCGGGGACCAATGTGTAAATATAGAACTTATTAAGGGGCATGATCAAGTATGTAAACAACCCACTAAGGATTCAAGCGGGTCCACCTTATTTTAGTATAAAAGGTGACCCACTTTCTTGGTAGGGGGGGGACATTGAATATTATTCTATTACATTCTCTTTCTCTCTCTATACTTTCTCTCTCTAGTCACAGCAAGCGCAAGATCCAAAATAATCTTCCAAACAATTATTGACTCATCATTGGCGCCGTCTGTGGGAACGAGTGATACCAAAAAGGAATTTTCGTTCTTTGAAAATCACTTTTTGCGAGATGAACAACGAAGCTGTGATAGAGAGGGTCGGTAGAGAAGTGATCTGAGCCGTCTCAGTGTCAGAGGGTGAGGAAGCGCCTGGTCGGGAGCACCACGGCCAAGGTCGGGACAAGCGGTCGACCCTAATAAGACCCGAAAACAGCTCCTTGAGGACATTGCCAGGCTAAACGCAGAAAGGGAGCGGGCACTGCATGAGAAAAAGATCCGAGAAGGAAAAGGCAAGGGACCCCTCTTGGAGGATCGGGAGGGGGCCGACCATGATGTCGGGCCGCGCATCGAAGCCCGGCCTGTTAGGTATTATCGAGAGCCACATCCCGAGGAAGGGAAAAATGCCAGGACTCAGCGGTACCCGGAGGACCACCGCGGTGCGACAATTGACTACACCTCGGATGATTCATCGGCCAGAGAGTATTGGCAACGGGAAAGGGTCCAGCGAACAAAAAAAATCGTTCCCGACGCCTCCGAGGGCCCCGGACAGACTCCCCAAAATACAAGAAAGGTAGCACCGAGAAGCGGACCCCGGTATCCTTTGAGAAGGAAGAAATGCCCGCCGCCAGCCGTGAAGAGCGGGCATCGCTGCCTCCGGTGCCATGGCAACCGTCGAACAGTCAGAACCAAGGTTACCGAACCAGTAGCCAGTTTATCAGCCCAGGAGATGAGGGACTCTACGGGGTTCAGACAGAAGGACTTGGAGGAGGAACTTAGGGGTTCAGTATCAATTGGAGAGCGTCCCCATTGTCCGACGAGATATTAGCGGTGACAAAGTTTTGAGACGCATCTTTCTTCACACCAAGGACAAGAGCCTCGGTAAACTCGCCCCAAATTGGGAAGGACCCTACGAAATCGTGGAAAAAATCAAGAGCGGGACATACCGCCTGCGAAACAGGCTCGGGCACCATTTGAGGCTACCGTGGAATATCGAACACCTAAAATTGTATTTAGAATAGTGGCAAAATGTTTGTAATTCGTTCGATGTAGTCTGTAAAAACTTATTGGTCGGGGATGCACTCTTTCCTACCTCGGTGGCGCGAGAAGGTTTTAACGAGGCATCATAAATACCCGATCACCTGATTACATTAATCAAATTTTTCCTTTGCCTTCCAAATATTAAAGTGTTACGACCGAAGGTCAGCTGACGAGCTGGTCAGCGTTTGTTCCTGCTAATATTAATGGATCTACATGTTTAATTTTCCCGACCCTTTGGGAAAAGTTTCAATGATACATTGATCTACAGAACCTTAATAGGTTTTTCAGTTTTTCCAACTGATCTACATGTTTAATTTTCCCGACCCTTTGGGAAAAGTTTCAATGATACATTGATCTACAGAACCTTAATAGGTTTTTTAGTTTTTCCAACTGATCTACATGTTTAATTTTCCCGACCCTTTGGGAAAAGTTTCAATGATACATTGATCTACAGAACCTTAATAGGTTTTTCAGTTTTTCCAACTGATCTACATGTTTAATTTTCCCGACCCTTTGGGAAAAGTTTCAATGATACATTGATCTACAGAACCTTAATAGGTTTTTCAGTTTTTCCAACTGATCTACATGTTTAATTTTCCCGACCCTTTGGGAAAAGTTTCAATAATACATTGATCTACAGAACCTTAATAGGCTTTTCAGTTTTTTCAACTGATCTACATGTTTAATTTTCCCGACCCTTTGGGAAAAGTTTCAATGATATATTGATCTACAGACCTTAATAGGTTTCTCAGTTTTTACAACTGATCTACATGTTTAATTTTCCTGATCCATTGGGAAAAGTTTCAATGTGGCATTGATCAACAGAGCCTACTTTGGATTTTCAGTGCCCGATCCACACTTCACGATTCCCGATCCTATCAGGAATTTCTAATATTACGTTTGTACTTAGGATTATTCACGGAACTACTTTATTTTACCCAGGCAACAATATGTGAAAAGATATAACGAGAAAAGTCAATATATTGAAAAGGGGACCCCGCGGCCCCCAAAACATAGTTAAACATGTTCATAAGAAATATTGATAGGGGACCCCGCAGCCCCCAAAGAGTAACAAAAACAACTAAACAGAAAAACACAAGCGCGACTTCTGGGTCACTCGTCCTCTTCCTCCTCTTCAGCATCATCAGATTCCTCCTCATCAGCATCTCTACAGTCGACTCCCTCAGGGCGGTCCCCCTCTGGCACATCCAACCACATTGCCCCGAGGTGAAGGTCTGGGAAGCGGTTGTGGAACGACAGCACATACGCGGCTTTGGCATCGGCAGTTTCTTTCTCCGACCACTTCCTACACCGATTTGCGAAGGCGACGTTCGAAGATCTTAGCTTTTGGACCTCCTGAGCCAAGGCAGCAGCACGGTCTTCCGCAGCCTTCTTCGCCTCCTCCGCAGCCTTCTTCGCCTCCCCCGCGGCTGTCTTCGCCTCTTCCGCAACACGTTCGGCTTCCGCGATCCGGCCCTCCGCCGACGCCTGAGCCGCCTGGGCTTTTTCCACATCCCCGGTCAGGCTAACAATTTTTGCCTTCGCGCTCTTTAGCTGCTGGCCTAGCTCGATCGCCCGACGCTCTTTCATGGCCACCGGTATGAGCAAGTTGTACAAGGACAAATCGAGACCATCCGATCCCCGCAGCGGGAACGTGTGCGGACTTCCAAGCATCGTCAGCACCGGGTACTTCGTACCACTCGAGGAGGCTGCAGCTCGGTCCGACGCTTGGGGGGGCTCGACATCATCTGGAATCTCCACAAGATCCACCGTTAGAATACCTTTCGCACCACCGTCCTGATCAGACAGCTTCGGTCCTATAATGTCATCCCCCGCGCCGTCAACAGGCCTACTCTCTGTCTTGGAGCGCTTGGATTTCTTTGCCTTAGTCCCCTCCGCATCGACGCGACCTTTCCTCTTCTGCACTGGAGCCTGGTCCTGGTTCGCCTCCGCACCTTCTTGAACGGGTCCTTCTTCCCGAATTAGCACACCCGCCCCCGCAGCCCCGGTTTCGTTCTCCCCGACCTCTTCATCTGACTTCGGGCACGTGCTAGGCGCCTTGTTGCGCTTTGGCAGATACACCTGTGACCCAGGGGCGCCGATTTTTGCGATCACATCCTCCAAGCTCGGGGCTGTCGCAACTTCTCGATGGTGAGCACCTCGGACGAGCAACGCCAGAGGTTGCTCATGATTAAGTTTGTATCTTTGAAGCTCCGATGCATAGCCCGACCCCAATGCTTCCGAGCGTAGCCTTTCAGCACCTCGAACGTGGCCTCAGCGGTTTTCGAGTGATCTTTCTTCAACCCTTGCAACCACTCGTTCGACACTGCACGAAGGGTCGGTATAAAAAAAAAGGGAAGAGGAGCGGTACCATCATGGACCCAGGTCCGAAGCAGCTGCCTCTTGTTCTCCGGGGTATAGGGAAGACCGTTCTCCCAGCACCCGCTCAGAAACACAAACCGATGCTTCCAGCCTTTGTCTCCCTCCAAGAAGTCATTAACTATCTTCCACTTGTTTCCCAAGGAAGAGTAGAAGAACGGGGACTTCGGAGCCTTGGACAGACCTGACATAGCAATATATTCCTCCATAGGCATAACCCGACCTGAAAGACGGGAAGCCATTATGCAGGACATTAAAGTATACCAAGCATTCGGCGTCAGCTGCGATGGGCAGATCTGGAGGGTGCGGAAGTAAAGTGCGATCTCGGGATCTAAGGGGAAGCGCAGACCCCAATTGAACAGCTCGGTGAACACCACGATTTCCCGAGATCGGACGTGAACGGGGGTTTCCCCAGGAACCGGGAACCGAACATTGACGCATTCGGGAATTCCCCAGCGGATCAGCAGATCCTTGTATTCGGACTCAGGGAAGTAGAGGTACTTCCCCTCATAGAGAGAAACGACATCCTTCGTCCGAAGCCAGCTGAAATAGGTAGTGGTGATTGCAGCCTCAACTTCTTCGGGCAAAAGATCGTCAGGAGGGTTAACTGCATTACCAACAGCAGCAACACAGACCTCCGCGGGCGCAACGTCCACCTCTGATTCTCCCGCTTCGGGATTCGAAGCTTGGTCAGAGCTTCGGGTAGTAGCAGCATTCGAATCCGATGATCGTACCCGAGAGGTGGAGGGTTCAGCTGCATTTCCTGAAAGAGCCCGATAAGCTGCATCTAGTTCCTCTGGAGTCAACCGACTCTTAGGCAAACCTAGAAAAGTTACGACAGTGTTAGTACCGGTCTGATACCCTCGAATTGAGGGAGTAAGCTGAACCATTTCAAGATAGTTACCTCCTGCGGGAGATGTAGAGGGACTGTCTTCGCCCATGGTCAAGAATTTAGTTTTGCGAACGCGTCGGGGCGGGAACGGAGGGGTCGGAACGAACGAGTTAACAGACGGAAGGGTCGGATTCTCCGACCGAATTACAGGGGAACGAGAGGAGCTGCTACTGGAAGAAAGGACAACGGTTTCTGGAGATAGGCTGATCTCGGGAGATAGAGAACTGGGAAGGTCGGGCAAAAAGAAGGATTCGGCAGGGATCGGGGTGGCTAAAACAGGGTCGTGAGGATGTGGGACGGGAGTAAAGGGTTTTAAGTTAGATCCCCAAATCAAGCTGGCACGTCGGTATTCCTCGGCTCGGTCTCCGATGCTAGCCCACTCTTTGAAACTCCACACAGACTTTTTCTTTTTCTTGGCTGATGTTGGCTTCGGGTGTCTGGGTTTCATGCAAACATTCCCTTCTCAAGAATGGTCTGACAGCACTCTCCCTTTTCAGAAATGGTCTGGCAGCACTTTCTCTCTCTAGAAACGATCTGACAACACTTTCTCTCTCTAGAATGCCTCTGAGAGAGATCAAGAATTGTGGAGTATTTATAGGCAAGGTTGAATGACCGGGGAATACCAATCGACAAAAGCACAGCGGGAAGACGAAGAGTCTCCCTAAGAACCTAGTCTGGCAAAGATGCATCTTGTAAGCCGGTGACACGTGTCGACCGCCCTCTGACGAAGGCTTACCTAGGCTACCCCTTTCGAACCAACTGATAATATGGGCCTTCGCAACTGTACCCACTATGAAAAGCCGGCCCATCACAGAGAGGCTCGGGTCAGAAGCTCAAAAGAACACGGGAACCCACCTGACTCAGAATTACGAACATCAGGTAAGAAAAATCCAACAGAGCCTGAGTATTGCCTTCGGGTAAAGAAAAAAAATGTTGCGGGAGTGCCGTCGGACGACCGAAGATCAGATCGGGACAAACAGCGTCGTGAAAGACCGACGCAAGAGGAAAAAGAATAATTCGTCCAAAGATAGGTCATTGGTCCGAAGCACAGGAGACTGCGGATGACAGGTGTAGGTTCGGCAGTAAGTCTCTGCTCCCAATACTCCCGAAGACTGGGGGGCTACTGATGAGGGTAGAATTCGCCAAATATAAATAATGAGGACTTAATTGTGAATAAAAGTTACTTAATGTAGTTATTAAGGGATTTAGGATCCCTCGGGGACCAATGTGTAAATATAGCACTTATTAAGAGGCCTGATCAAGTATGTAAACAGCCCACTAAGGATTCAAGCGGGTCCACCTTATTTTAGTATAAAAGGTGACCCACTTTCTTGGTAGGGAGACATTGAATATTATTCTATTACATTCTCTTTCTCTCTCTAGTCACATCTCCAAACAATTATTGACTCATCAGAAGGTATCTCGTCATGATCCATAAATATAAACCGTCGAAGGGGTTATACTTTTATTATTATTATTATTATTTATAAATATTATAAAAAATATCATAATAGATTTACATGTAATATTTTATAAAGTATTTTAAAAATAGATCAAAATCAAATCAAATTTATTACTTTAAAGATATTTTTGAAAAATAAATAAAAATAAAATCAATTTTTATATATGAAAAATATATAAGAAAACAAATCAAACTTGTTATTAAAAAGTATTTTTATATATTTTTATATTTTAGTGTTGATTTATTTCCGTGGAGGTCCATTTGTAATTTTCCTAAACCAGGGATAGCCTATTTTACTTAGCCACAAAGCCAAGCACCAATTAAAGCAGTCGAAGACTCGAAACTCAGACATTCGAATAGCAAATCCATCGACAAAGAAAGTAAATTCGCAGAGATCGAAGTACTATCGCCGGAAGAATGGGGTTACAGTGGATGCTACTTACTTACGTGGTGGCTGCAGAGGCAGCCATAGCCGTCATCTTGACCCTTCCGTCACCCAAGCTATTGAAGCACCGTATTGTTTCTCTCGTCTCTTTCATTCTTCAGCCTGCTATGTTCATCGTCCCTTTCGCAGGATTTCAGCTTCTCGGTCTATCTCTCTCCCTAACTCTCTCTCTCTCCCTAACTCTCTCTCTCTCTCTCTCTCTCTCTCTCTCTCTCTATATATATATATATGTAGATGTACCTCGATCGATCCATATATCTGAATTTTGCTGTGGTTTTTGGATCTAGAAGTCGAATTCTTAGGGTTTTGTGGTTTGTGCAGACCTTTACTGGAAGAATGAGCACAGATTGATGTGTACTTCTGATGCTTGTACTGCGACGGAGCGAGATCGATACGAAAAGTCTGTAAGTGTGTTCAAGTTTTCTTTGTGGATAGGCGTAATTGGTGATTAGAGTAATTTTGCTTGTGCTCTTCGTCTAATCATGGATTGAATCTGAGAAATCTGACATGCTTTTGGTAATGTATATTCTGTATTGGTTATGAAATTGACAACTTGGAAGAGATACAATTTGTAAGTTTTCTTCTATCACCACCACAAATCATGAACTAATGTATGAGCTTAGTGCAAAAATCGTTGTTTGTTCGCTTGATCTTAAAGTTCAATAACCTTTATTTAAAAAGCTTGCACCAAAACAACCAAGACATAAACACTTATTTTCTTGGCTGTATAAACACAATTGAATGGTATAAGCAGGCAGAGGATTATTAGCTGTTCATGTCTAGGTTCCTTTGGTCAGAGTGTATGCTTCTGAGTAAAGGTTAAGGAACCTTTAATATCAAAAGAACTCTTGTAGTATCGACACTAAACTTATTCATTAATGAGTTCTTTCGTTAAACACGTTTCGTTGATTAAGAAATTATCAACTTGACATAAACAAAATTCATAGTTTACTTAACTGCATAGCGAGAGTAGAAAACTACATAGAAACCTAAGCTGTTTGTCTTCTTGGTTAGGGGGTACTTGACTTGTCAAGGTATCCCCGCCAATGTGTTATTATTCGTTTCAAGCTATTAGTAGCTCTTATGTTTTGCTCGATGCATTCTACATGGCATTCTCTAATAAGTTTGGGCCTGAGTTGAGGCTATTGGATCTTGTCCTCTCAACTGACTTAGCTTGGGCATAGTTGGTCGAAATGTTTGAGTTGATCCTAGTGTTGTCATTGTAAGGAGACAGTATTTTCAGTGAATTTATTTGCATTGATTTTAATAATCATCTGGAGTTTAGTATTCTAAAATGAGGAAGTTAAGAACGACTCACTTACAACTCATATACGATCTATCTATTTACATGACTTTCTTGGCTCTGAACAAGTAAGAGTTGTTGTGTTTTGCAGGTCTACAAAGCTCACAGAAACGTGATCCTTTGTGGCAGTGCATGCCTTATCTATTGGTAAACTACTAAAGTGGTCTATAGATGTCATTTTCTTTTCTGTAAATTAAAACAAACAATTAACCAGAGTTCAAATGTTTGAGCAGGTGTATCTACCGTATTTGCAAGTATCAGAATGATATCAAGCGACTGGAGGAAACCGAGAAGAGTTACAAGGAACAGTAGTTCCCTGTCGCATCGTACGTTGTATTGGAAACCTTGTTACTTATAAGACAAGGTCATATGAAGATTTAATCAATGTCATTGTTCCCGCAAATTTGGCTAATCCTTTATGGTATCTTGATGATTGAGAAACATGATTATGAACATGTATAAAACAGACATGGCTTTTGCTTTTATTTTTTACCAATGAATGGTTTGGCCTTATATATCCTCTTACGATACGAGTCTTATCGGTGGTACTGTTTTTGTTTTGCTATGGTTTAAGGCTATCAAAACAGACAATGGTTTTGCTTTTTTTTCTTAAGACATTGATGATGAGCATTGCAAAATGATTCCTCCACTAACCTCCGAATGTGAGAGATCCGAAATTTATAAAAATTGGTTTTTAAGGATGTTACAAGAAATTTTGGTCAGACAGGTGATTATATATGGGATGTATAGCAAATTACTAGCCCCGTCTAATAGCAAATTCCATGGCTAGTTAATTATCCGAATGACGGGATGCTATTCATATGTCAAATTACCTTGACAAGCGATCGTAATTGAAACAGTCTAACTTTAACCTTAAAAATTATATCGCGATGGTAATACATGGCGTGCACAGCCATTTAATAGCAAAATGCATGGCTAGTTAATTATCTGAATGATGGGATGGAATTCATATATCAAATTACCGTGACAAAGCTCGCCTTAAATGTATTTTGAAGGGTTGAAACAAATTGACCTTAACCTTAAAAATTGTATTGTGCAAGCACACATAGTTGCAAATCTTGTTGCACCAGTTCTTTCCAGTGAATTCCTTCTATTTATACGAGAATGTACTAGTGTTTTATTTTTTGGGATACACAGACATCTTGTTGAGTAGGATAATGCATATCCGCTACCCTTCCAAATTGATCAAAAAAAAATATTATTTTTTTTCGGAAGGAGCCCGCAGCCGCTACTCAGAGTGCAATGAGTGTGCACAGGGTAAACCCTCAGTCTGGGGTGATAGCCTGCAAACCAACGCCAGAAGGTGACAGACTCAGCCGAAAAAGCGTATGTAGAGGGACTCGAACTCATGACCTTTTGGTCATAAAAATGTTATACTCAACCAACTCGGCTACCCCTTATAGTGGGATATGTATTATATAATCGCACCATCCAATTTTTTGAGGTGAAAATTGATGTCGCAAAACTGTGCAGTTGATATATCAGCTAAAACTAAACACGAAGAAAAAACTTATGTTATAATTGTATAATAATTCTTTTTTATAACAAATAATTAAATTATGATTGCATTCCTTTCCGTAAGGTTTCAAACTATTATTCGAGTGAGCTTTTTTGTCGCAATTTCGCCATCTTCAATTTGATGAGACAAACCAATACGTCACAGTATGCGCCAACTGGTAATCGTTAATATTCACATTTCATTAAAAAACAATTAATAGTCGATTAAATGTAAAATCATAACATAATAGAAATCGCGCACTACATATCTAATTTGGGCTAATTCAAGCATAGTGTACTCCTAATTTGGGTTAAATCGCGCACACTGGATTCGCAATTTTGCCAAATCTGGACACCCAAAATTTACGAATTTGCTCGACACAGAATTCTTACCCATCAAATACAAATCCTTCAAAGCTCAAGGAAATTAAAAAATAAAAGAGAGAAAAAGAAGCGGCTAGGGTTCTGTATATTTAGGAAGTGTATGAATAAAAAGTTAATGAGTTTCGGTCTTTATATCTCTAACACCCTCTCTCAAACTCACAGTGCAACAACAATAAAAATTGAGAGTTTGCCACAAAGAAAGCGAAAGTACGCTGTTGACTGAGCCTTTGTGAAAAGATCAGCAACCTGCAAAGCTGATGAAACATATGGAACTGAGATAATGTCAATTTGAAGATGATGCTGAGTGAAGTGACAATCTAATTCAATGTGCTTCGTCCTCTCATGAAAAATAGAATTCTTTGCTATCTGCATGGCGCTTTTGTTATCACAATGTAAGGAAGTAGGTTTGGTAACATTAACCCCCATATCTACAAGAAACCATCGTAACCAAACAATCTCACATGTGGTCGCAACCATAGCATGGTACTCAGCTTTAGTAAATCTCCAAAGAAAATACATAAACCAATAGTAGATTTTTGGTCATGAGGATTACTATCCTAATCAACATCGTTATAGGCACGCAGTTCAAGTAAAAAGGTCGAAGAAAACAAAATGCTATGGAACTAAATGTCATAAAAATATCTCAATATTCAAAGAACAACTCTCCAATGGACGGATGTAGGAGCAGTAACAAACTGACTAACCACATGAACAGTATAAGTTATATTCGGTGGAGTAACTGTAAGATAGACCAAGCTTCCTCCAAGATTTCGATATAGAGTTGGGTTTGACAAATGAACCCCATCGGTTAGAGAATACCGATCATTGGTTTCAAGAGGGGTATATACCGTCCTGTTATCAGAAAGTCGCACTCGCTCGAATAAATCATATATATATATATATATATATATATATATATTGTCTGAGAGAGAATATAACATTTTGGAGAGTGAGCCACCTCAGTACCTAAAAAATAACGCAATAGTCCCAAGTCCTCCATCGCAAAGCGCTAAAACAAATCACATTTTAATTCTTCAATACCATCACCTCTAACAATTATAAGACTAGTTTGATGAACGTAAAAAATATATAAAGTTATCGTAATCCAATAATCTAATAGAATAACAAAACCGATCAAGTTCTTGAACCCATGCCTCGAAGCATCGTCTGCCGCTGCATAAATAAGTTAATAAGTCCCTCAAACGTATTAACTAAATGCACCCAAGTCCTCAAAACGAAAAACACATATTTTTTTTTTGAAGTAATGCTAATATTTGCAAATAGTGTGCATCCAAATAAATATAAGAGGTATGCGCGTGTAATTGCAAAGTCCCCAAACCCCAATGGCAATTAATCTTCTTGTAGGTTATGAATCTATAAATACCTAACATTTCCTAAAAAATATGTATACCTATATTTTATTATCAAATTGATAAAAGTTCAATATATTACATCGGGAGACCAATGGTGACGTGGACATTATCAAACATAATAGTAATTCTCGTTAAAACTAAACTGTATTAGTGCTAGTCTCTGAATTTTATCTATATTGAACTCCATCATTGGTTGGTATTACATTTGGGAGGTGACTAATTAACATATTTAAATGATTATCATTCAACAAATTTCGTATAACGCTATATTTCAAAATCACATAACCTTTTTTAAAGAGCAACGAGTCTGAAGGTAGGAAACTGGTATGCAGTTTGATGAGGATATAATAGTCTATGATTTGATTGAGAAATAAGAGTATTTACGTAGCTATTTATACAGATAAATTTACTTTATATTAGGATAATATACATATAAATTAGGGTATATTAGACATTTGTAATTGTAACACTTAAGACTTACTATATATATATATAAATAAAAAGTGCACCCAAGGAAAATGAGACATATCTCATCTATACACCTCATCTATTTACTCTTTCTGTGAAATATCTCCCTATAAGTTCTTTTAATTATAAGATCTAATGTACAAATAACACTTTGATGAGACTAAATCTTTCATTTGAATGGTGTCATGTGTGGAAATGTATTGTAACTACTTTATATATTTAACATCATTTGTGTTTCTTCTCTATTTTGGAGGAGAAAGAGATTGACAAACTTCGTCTATGACTGTTTAGCCTTTTTATGAGAGATAAATTGGTGACGGGAATTCAAATCAAGTTTTGTTTAAAAAATTTCATTTGTGTTCATCTATTATTCGGTTGACAAGTTAAATTTGGTTTTTATTGACTTTTAACTGTAATTTTATCGGTTCTCATCGTCATTGAATCATAACAAAAATTTGAAATTTTGAAGTGAAACAAAGATGAAATCAGATATTGATGTTCGTATTGAACAAATGATATTTCGTGACTAATGATAAAAAAAAGTAATGGTCAAAATTTAATTTTGATTAAAAAATAGACTGCGATGGAATGAAACAAATATCCATATCAAAAATACGTTTAAAATCAAAGTGAGTATTTTGTGTTTTTTTTCTTTTTATATCAGAAGCAGAATGTAAAATGAAATTAATTAGTTAATAGAAAAAAGTAAAAAAAAAATTAAGTAATTTGACAAAATTACATCAAATTTGTGTTTTAAAAATCAAATCAATCTTTTATGATAACTCAATGATTAAAAACATTATTATGAATATATATATATATATATATGAAAAATGTATGTTTTTGTTGTTGTGTTTCGAAGTATCAATGGTTTGAGACGTATTTATCATTTTAATTTGAGTAAGTTTTTTTTGTTATGATTTAAAGTTATAAAAATAATTATGACTATTCACGACAATCAACATGAAAACTTAAAGAATAAATAATTGTTGGTTGAATGGTACGGTGTGTATATATATAACTATCCAAAACTATTTATTAATATTTGGTTCTTTAATTTTTAGATTTTTCATTATTCAAATAGTAAACAATTTTTTATAACCCTAAGAATTTATTCATTATTTTCAAAATTCAAATTTGTAAATCCTTTTAAATCTCATAAAGCTTTTTATAAAGCCTAAATTATTGTACAACTGTTTTATAAAGCTAAAATTGTTATGATCTGTATATTTTTTTATATTGTTTCACAATGTGTGTTAATTTATTTTGAGTTTTGATTATACCTATAGGTTCAGATGTAATTGGAACTGTCATTGCACATATATGGAGGTGCAATTCGGACAGATCGACAAAATTCGATGAATAAACAGTAAGGTTAACTGGATTGTGATTCAACTATGTACTAAACCATTTTTTATCTCAGGCTTTAGAGTCTTTGAGGTTGACCCGAATCTGAGATCCGACCCGAACAGTCCAAGAGTCATAAAGCATAAGAATAAATACCCCCACCAACCACATTAAATGGGTTGGACTTTTTCTAAGAATATTAAATACTAGCACACACCTCTTTTATCTCTCTACCTTCTACATAGAAATTTGATACGCAGTTGATAAATTACTAAAAATACTCTCCGATCATCCGCACCAGATTGGCGACCACAATGGGAGTAGAAGGTGCTTGAATAGCTTTATTAAAAAACCAACAAGAAGAAATCATAGATCGAACATCACTAAAGCATGGATCTTAACATGCAAGATGTTCCACCTCTTGAAGCTGAAGATGTAAGAAACAATAATGAGCCCACTACTGTGTCTCATGTCGATCACAACACAGATGAAAGATCATGCAAGATGAGCATGATCAGCTAAGGGCTGAGATTGAAGCTTAAAAAGGCCAAAAGCAAGCTGAAAAAGCATCCAAAGAAATTTCTGATGCATGTGGTGTGTCAGTAGATGAGCATGGTGAAAATGATCAGTCCCCAAAGGCTCATATTAAATCTACAAAAACGCATTGGGCTAAACAAGTTATGAGTGCATCAGATTCTTCTGATAGTTCATACACTAATTTTGACTCTGATGAGTCTCTTTCATCCAAAAGTGATGAGAGCCGTCAAAAATAAAAATTCAGGCTAACTAAGAAACATTCAAAAAAAATTACAAGAGAGGCAAAATAAAAAAGAATAAAAATCAAGGAAAATAAAAGGTTCGGCAGATTATGGCATTGATTATCTATTGAGTGATCAATTTGCTACTCAATCCAAATCGGGTATCTTTGGTACTCTTGATGAAGATACAATATTTAGCCGAAGTTACGATTGGAGACAATCCACATTGTTCTCGAAAATACTATCCAAACATCTTCCCAAACAATTTGACAGTTCCAAGATGGAGAAGTATGATGAAAGTAAAGATTTGGACAACCACCTCGAGTAGTTTAAGAATTTTATGATGAACTTTGATGACGATGACAAATATTTATGATGAGCTTTCTCACAAACTTTTAAAGGAAGTTCCCTAAAGTGGTATAACGGTCTCCTACAATGATCTATAAAAACTTTCAATATGTTCAATGTGGCATTTTGAAGGAAATTAATGGGAAGTAAGGAGCTCAAATGGAATGGTGATACTATTATCCATTGTGCCTAGGAGTCGAATGAGTCACTAAAAAACTATAGCAGTCGATTTGTGAATACGAAGAATGGGTTAACTGATTGTTTTGAACAGTTGGTTATCGCCTCTTTAAGACAATGATTAAATTCGGGCATGTTAGCTAATGCAATAACTCAGAAGAAGGCGATGACTTTGAGAGGGCTGTTAAATCAAGTTGGAAAGCAGATTACGGTTGTGAATAAAAAGTTAATGGGTTTCAGTCTGTATATCTCGAGATTTTGTGTCCTTCAAAGTGGTGATTTTATCATCTCTCTTTTTGAGAAGGTCTTGTAATTCCTTTTTCTCTTTAGACAGTTGCTCATTGGTAGCATTTTCCTTAGTCAATGATTCATTCAAATCTTTAACTTCATGAGAGGTTGAGGTTTGTAGTTCGGTATAACTGGTTTGTGTTTTTTCTCGATCATCCTTGGCTTGTTTCAACTTAGTATTCAATTGTTCTTTTTCCTTGAGTAAAGTCTCAAATTTTCTATGTTTAGATGTGAGGGAGACCGTTAGGTTTGATTATCAGTTTTGAGAGAAGTGATATCTTTTGTTGGAGCTCTAATTCGTCTTTTTAAGTCGATTATGGGCTTGATATAACCTAAGACTGCATAGCCCAATGTACCATGCTCATTGGACACTTCAAAAGATTCACCATGATGAATCAATGAATTGGCTATGTTGGATGATTGAGGAAATATTCGTTCAAAATCATCTTTGTCAAACTCACTGAAGTATAAGTTCCCTATATCATCTAGGTTAATTTCACCTCTAACAGAAGGTTGGTCAGTAGTAAGGAACACTGGAGAAGAAGGATCAACACGAACCTCTTCTTCAGTAGGAACTTTAGTAGGGTTTTCAGTAGAAATATGGGAAGGAATGATCTCCGGTCGGAGTATGATCTTCGAACCGATAACTACTTTATTTTTCTTGTCTGTCCTCTCATTACTACATACCTGGTGTCTTTTGACCCATTTTTTTCTCCTTCTTGGTTTTTGGGGAAGTTGGTGGCCTTTCTGCCTCTCCAACTGTTACCGCCACAACCTTCAATAGTGTAGCATTAATCTACATAGGTCGGCCACAAGTGCAAATTGTTCCATGGGCATTGGGATTTTGGAGAGCCTTGAAGCAATGATGCTGGCTAATAAGGTGTACCAAGCATTGGGGCTTAACTAACTCGGACACAGCTTTACCAAATGAAAATATCTAACTATTTCTGGGTCCAAGGAAAGTCGCAGACCCCAATTTATCACTTGAGTGTATACCACCGGCTTTCCAATTTTACTATCCATCAGTGTCTAATCAAGGATAAGAATTCTCACCTTGATAGACTCTAGAAAGCCCCATTTTTCCTTATCATATCCATCTTAGCAGTATGGCTATACACATAAGAAATTATTTGCAGTGGTAACAAATACTTAACATTAACCTTGGAGAAGTTGGCCTTACTCGCCCAACGAGGCACTTCTGAAGCGATTCAAGTCAAGTTTATTCATTGTTTTATGCTTCTCTTGAATTGTACTAGTCTCTCCAGTATGTTAGGGGGTCTCTGGTATACTGTCCTCCATCGTTTCCTCCATTATTTTTGGCGCATGGTCTATCGATGTGTGTTCAGTATCTCATTTTTCAATATGAGAAGATCTGATGGGAGAATTCGATGGGCGTGGATCTGAAACTGGCAGTATTGGAGACTTTACCATTAAAAGACCATTTAACATTTGGAGTTGCAGTATTGGCTTTGGATAACCTAGTAACCCTTCAAGGTGGGCTATGTCCTATATTTGAACGCATAGAAATGAAAGGGGACAGAGTTTTGCGACTGGTAACGGCTTTGGCCCTAAAAGAAGAGCTTTCCTCTGGTCGTTTTGGTAGATGAATTGGTGATTATGGTTGCTCCAAGTGTTTACGATTTATTAAAGAAGAAGAATATTTTTTTATGAACTATTATCGGTCTGCAAGAGGATGAACTCATGTCCGGCTCCAGTATCGTTTGTATAATCAATCCACCAGGGAAAGCAGGTAGATCGACGACGATTCTTGCTTTTTTTTCTCATTCCAATTCGGACAAGTTCAACCAGCCTCCTTTAACCAAGGTCGTTCTAGCCGTAAACATATAAGGTTAGAGAAGATGTAAGATTAAGAATAAGCTGGGTACTTGAAGTTTATCTCTCTAAAAGATGGATTTCAAAAAAACATTCTCACTATAAGAATAGGAACAATAAAACAGTCACTATTATATAGGTGAGAAAATCACTTAAGTATTTTACCTAGGGGAAATGAACCATTTGAAACATGATTATGGGTTATTAACCCTAGACCGTTAATTTTAAGGAATGGGTGCAAGTATCTAGGAAAAAAATGGCTGAAAAGGTCTAATTAAAGACTAACACGTTTAAATAAAAGTTACTTATTAAAGTTAAATCCTTTGAGTTTCCTGGTAACGAAAATAACTTCGAATTCTGATCGGATTTTTATACATTGGTTAGCTCTTCCAAAATAACTTTTGAAAGACGTAAAGGGGATACTAATAGGTTCGGATATAATTGGAACTGCCATTGCATATATTCGAAGGAGTGATTCAGAAAGATTAATTAAATTTGATGAATGAACAATACACTTAAGTGAATTGTGACTCAGCTATGTACTAAACCATTTTTTTGTCTTGGGCTTTAGAGTCTTTGAGGTTGACAATCCGAGATCCAACTCGAACAGCCCATGGGTCATAAAATATAAGTATAAATACCCCCACCAACCACATTAAATGGGTTGAACTTTTTCAAAGACTATTTACTACTAGCACGCACTTCTCTTATCTCTCTACCTTCTACATAGAAATTTAATACTCAGTTGATAAACTACCAAAAATACCCTCCGATTATAAATCATCCACGCCAATACTTAATGTAGTTCAGTGTCATTTGTTTTATAGTTAACCATTTTTTTTCCAAAAATAGTAATTTATTATTTTATTTTTTAAACTGAAAACATGTTTCCATCTTTTTATGTTATTTAATTATATTCGTGTTATTAAAAATATTTTAAAATTTGTTTTTATACCTAACTCATCGAACGAATTTGGAAAGTAAGTAATTAAAAATATTCTACAATCATTATGAAACCTAACCATATTCAATATTACTTACAAATAAAAAAATTATAAAAAATAAAAAACGTGAATATTCTAAACGAATGCCCATAAGTATCGAGTTTGAATATGAATAATCAACAATACAATCTAGTCCAACGTAGATTTAATAATTTACAAGTTTTTTTTCTATTTTATAGTCTCTAGTCAAAATCTATAAAAAAACGAATTAGATGTTTCTGGGGTTTTTTAGTACCAAGACATCCGCTGACATTAATATTAAAAAACTGTTAATGATGTCGATATACTTCATCAACAATGTAAAAAACATTAGGCATTATAGTTTTTAAATATTAATTCGTAAGTAATTTAGATTATCGTTGTTAACTTTTACAGGAGAATGATACAACCATGAAACTAAAAAATTATGAAGATTTCTCGTATTCACTACTTTGATGCATTTTAGTAAAATCATTTTATAAAATAGTTAGATCGTATGGGTAAAAGTATATGATACACGATTCAGATGAGTTTTTACGATGATATGAATAAAGAGAGAATCCCGAGATTAATGTTTGCTTGCGAGAAATATGGACCTATAGGAAAGTTTCTAGTAAACCTAATGTTAAGATAAGAACCCAAGGACAAAAAAAATATGATTATACTTTTGCATTAAGAGTTTATCTTGTTGAAGGTAAACTTGGATGATATCTAAAACTTACATGGGAAACACATAATGATGACGCTGTAAAAAAATTATAAGGATGTTTATGAGCGAGGACGTTGAAAACAAAGAAAGAATAATTAGCTAAAAACAACTTCAACGATTGGTTTTTGTTGTCGTGAAGTTTTAGTTGGGTTGAGGAATGAGTCACCCAAAAATGTATCCAATACATGTAATATTTGTAATACATTACTAATGATATCATACATTGGAGATGTGCGATAAGACGCATATGCATTTTTTTTGGTAAATTGAAGGAAAACAATTACATAATCTGGCATCATACAAAAATTGAATGGATTGAAGTAATCAAAGATAAAGTTTTTGCACGTCTGATATACATCGACCCATAAAGGAAAACAATTAAGGGATTTAAGTAACCAAAGATAATTTTTTTCATATCTGATATCCATCGACTTTCTAAGAACATTTGCACAGGTTCCGATTATGGATACTACATACAAAATAACGAGGTATAGAATGCCAATGTTTGAAATCATTGAGGTTACGTCAATAGGTTTAACTTATTGTGTCGCATTCGTTTTTATGGGTGCTGAAAAATTGGAATACTACATTTGGTCCATGAATCATCTTCGGTTACTTATGAAAGATATTATAAATTACCTAAAATCACGCTAATTGATAGAGAATTAGCGTTAATGGGCGCAATCAATAATATATTTTTAGAAAGTAAAGTTTTTTTATGCAAGTGACATATAAGTAGGAATATATTGCGAATAAATAATTATTCAGAGAAAGAATAGTGTTAGACAATTTTCTTGCTTCCTAGAATTCAGTTGTATCTTCAGAAAATGCTTCGAAGTTGCATAAAGACATAACAATAATGAAAAATACATATATAGTATATCTTAAGGCATTTCAGTATGTTGAAACATTTTGTCTCAAACCATACAATGAAAAATTCTTAGAAATTTCTAAAACAAAAGCCGAAATTACTCCGTGAAGTTGCCTTTTCTGATTTTCAAAATTACTCCATGAAGTTATTTTTTTGATGATTTTTCCCTTCACAAAATATTATAAATAGAAGAAATTACTCCGCAGAGTTACCATAATTTTGGAAATAATTGTACATTTTCTCTGCCTTCTCTCTAAAAAAACTAAAACACCTAAATTAAAAATACTAAATATTAAAAATTATCTATGGCTTATTTATTTGTCTATCGCTAAGAGACTTGCTTAGTTATTACGTTTTTTCTGAGTTGTATGAGACTTTTATGATATTTTGATATATTATTTTTTATTTTTGTATCTTTTTCCTTATTGTAACATATATTAGCTATATGTTTTTTTAATTTACCATATTTTATTCAGCTATATTTATTTTCATATTTTGTAAGTGAATGGAGTAAATATAATTGAAAGATTTTAAGAGTTTGTTTTAATGAATAACAATTTAACAAAATATTAAAATAAATTAAAAATACAACTTCATCGAGTAGTTTTGGTTGTTTTTTTACCAATTCCATTTATATATTGCTAAACATCGATTCCCTCCAAAAAATGATTCCCTTGAAATAATGATTCTGACATATATTGATTCCCGCCAAACATTAATTACCTCAAAACAATGGCTCCCGCCAACCAATGACTCTCGTCATACATTTGTTCTCGCCAAATGTCGATTACCCGCCAAATTGGAATGTCCTTTAAAAGAGACTTAAAAATTAGGCAGATTGGTTATCCACCAAACATTCGCAAACATAAAAAAACATAAAGGCTTTAGTAATTGAGTTTAATATTGTTGAAGACTACCAGTTACTTCAGTCAGAGAAGTTTGTCTCCCGATCAATGTCAAACGATACGATCGATATTTTTTTGATCGGGTACTATGTAGGATTTATTTTGAGTATGGACGAATGGGAGTAACAAATCATCCAAGGTGCAATTGTGACAAAGTCAAAATCATGTACAATAGTGTGAAACCGCTCCAGCATTTGTTGCTCATGTCTTATAAAATTAAGCAAGAAGAGGCGACATTGTGGAGCATAACTGTCGTAGAATACATTATTAGGGATATGGTAGCATATCTGGAGGATATGATTGCGAAAAGAGACTATGGTAGTGATGAAGAAAATATAGGATAAGACTTTGACTTCTAAGTTTTATATTTTTTTGCTCTTGTCTGAGCTTCTATGATTCCCCGGTAGTTGTTTGAGTTTTTATGATTTCCCACTTGTTGTTTGAGTATTTATGATTTTGTACGTTGTTGTTTGATTATTTATGTTTTCCTCATTTGTTGTTCGACCTATTATTTGATTTCCTGAGTTGTTGTTTGAGTTTTCATGTTATCTATAGTTGTTTGAACTTGTTATTTTAAGTAGTCAATTTTTACATTATCGTTTTTTTGCATTCATTTTTTTAGTAGGATTGTTTATTACACTCTATATTGGGAATTGCTAAAAAAATAGCCAAAACCATTCAGTGAATTTGTATTGACACCCAGATCAAATGCACATGGTTTATCATAATGAGCATAGGGATATATATTTTTTGTATCTATTATGTGTCAGGAAATTATTGGTTTATGAGATTACGTTCTCCACATCTTACACGTGCCAATGAGAGATTGGTCTACTTGGATTTCATTATCGAAAGACCAAATGGTCAATAAATAAACGCTCTATTTTCGTAAGACCACAACTTGAAACACTCAAAATCAAAAATCTAAAAATGTGTGTTTTGAGTGAGTTGGAAGATGAATATTTGATTAGAACATCAATCGAAGTGGGTAAAACATATAAGAATGAATGTAGTAAACACTACTGGGAGGCAATGTTATGCCAGATATATTTCCTATACGGGGAAGAAGGTGTTCACCCACCATAGATCTCTAGACGTTTGGATGAGGTAAAAACTAGATGGATCAACTTAGTCAAATTTCGTGTACACCTAGTTTCCAACCTCAAAGACGGGAGACGTTATGCTTCTTTTAAGTTGTTCAAATGCCAGGTCACGTATACTTTAACAGAGGACCAACTAGATCATGTTCATGCACATTTTTATGATCAAGAAAGAGTAAATGCGTGTTGCTACGGTGGATTACTAGATTGTGAAAGAGGAAATGAAGTTGATGAAATGGAATTGGCCTAACAAATAAACTTTATTAACTAGGAGTTATTCAAATGTTTCCTGAGTTGTTGTTTTCGTTTACGTTTTCCTTGATTTTTTTTTTTGAGTTTTTGTGATTTCCTCAGTAGTTGTTTGACTTTTTTTATGCAATGTTTACTCTCTTTTTTCCGTTCATTTTTCAGAAGTGGTGCTAAATGACTAAAGTAGAACATTAATAAAAAATAAAGTTTAAACCTGGGAAATAAAAAAAATCATCCATGTTAGAAGAAAATAGTTATTTCACAAAGATGTCAAAAAACCTTGATTTGGAGGTTTCATTATAGGCAAAGTGGATCGCATTTTATCCATGTCCATAGTAATAATCATATTAATATTAGTATTAATAATAATAACCATATTAATATTAATATTAATATTAATAATAACAATAATTATAATAATAAATTTAATTATTATTTTAAAATCTCTCCTACTGCCGTCACTCTACGGCGGAAGGTGTTTCCATTCCGCCGTGGCGTGGCGGTAATAGATTGAGGTTTAGCTAGCTTAGTCTCTGACTTTATTTTCCACGTTGGCGGTGAAGACCAAGCGGTGGCATGATAACCCCATATCACGCCATGCGGTGGTGTGAGGCCACCCGTACACCTACCGTTGGTGTGGTTATGTATCTCCACGCCAACGGCTGGCATGGGGTGAGATCCATACGCTAAAGACATGGAGGATTGGTTCAACAAAAAAAATTGTAACTTTTTTTATTATATTTTAATAATGCATGGATCAATCCTATTGCAAGTCTAATGGTTTTTTAATACATAATTTAGATAGTTTACAACAGAAAAACCACAAAACAACAACTAATCTCGATTTGATTCTAAAATTACAACATAAATATAATTACAATTCTTTGTTAAGTCCACTACGAGTTGATTACATTCTACGGAATGTACCGGCGTGAGATTTTGTAGTCGTGAAAAAACATTGACTCTATCTCGATAAGGGGATCCACCAAGAACTAGCGTTGTCTCTAGCTGTGCGTATCCACATTAAATTCACAGTCGGTAAAGGTGAACATTAAACCGAATCGACCTACAATTTGACATTGAAAGTAAGTGTGCATATAATAATAAATAACTAAATGCATTTAAAATTAAAAATTATTTACTTACGTGAACAAAATGGTTTATATTGACTAATGCGACACCGATATCATTTATAGGACCATCCTTTTGTGGTGAATTTTTCACCGGTAAGTAAGTCATGCATCCACCAGTAGCTAGGCAATATAAAACGCAATTGAATTTTGTCGCGACTAGTTTGCCGCAACTAGGTAACGAGATCCAATTTTTGATCGGTGTATTCTCTGTATTATAACTCAACTGGTGTAGCTCATTATCGGATTCACTATCGTTGTTATAATAAGTGACACGTTTATAAAACTCTCGATGCGACTTTAGCTAATGAAACATGGCTTCTCTAACCATTTTCCATCCATTTTTTGTGACCGATCATACCATGTGCGACGGCTTTAAAACCACAATTACGGTTAGACATCACGTTTGTAATTCAGCTTACGAAAGGACGCATAAATTAAGGTATGTCTTTTGAATACCTCGAGTGCGGCATGTTGGGAAACCTCGACGGAATTGGTTTAACCGGAAATAACATTATATTGGTAATGTTATTAGACACATCTCGAGTTCCTAAACCTACACGTGTAATATGTTTTTGTTTTATTTTGGAGATTTTGCTCTGGAATTAGTACGAGTGTGTGCAGAGAACGTTCATGTGATGCTATCAAAAGTGTTGAACCAGGGTTACGAAACACAGGGCGAGTGTTATCATTTTTAAATTTTTGGCACTATTGTGAGACTCGAACATTTCTTATTCAGCGTATTCGTGATAGGAAAGATTTTTTTGTATTATAATCCTGTTAGAGTTTGTTCTCTTTACCACGACCACGGTCGTGGCCTCCAACACATACGTGCGTTCTACCGCGGGTTTTAACCTTTTGAAGGGGTTGGCAAAGGAGTGACGTCGAGGGATCCAAAATACATTGAAATGTTTTTAGCCAATGGATTTGTTCGTAAACATCAAACTCTTCAAATTTAGCATTTATATTTTCAAAAATAACTTTCACCTCTTCTTCACCTGTGAGTTTAACTCGAGGAACGATGTATAATCTATTACAATTCTCTTCTATAATCCGAGTAGGTACATTCTCGTCCGCTCTTTGGATTGCTTCTAATTTGTGGGTACACGGTAAAATTGGTTTGTACGATCAACAAAGTTATCATATACTACCGCTGATGCAATCAGTGATATGTACCCCTATAAAAATTTGAAAGGTTTAAAATCTTAAACTTTGTGAATTAGACGACACTTGCTAAGCTCCATCTGTTTTTTATAGTCAAATGTTGCATCCTCAAAAAACCATGTACTTTATCCCAAAACCCATCGAAATTCAATCGGCTCGACCCGATATATTTTTTCAACATAGCATGCGATCTTTCCGCCTGATTCAAGGTGTGATTATTGAAAATCATGATTTTGTTAGTATATGCATGAATGAACCTCTCTTTATAAAGCGTAATCCACGAGTCTACGATATAATCGACCACATTATCTTGCTCATTTAGCACCGAGCGCATCTTAGCCAACCTCTCGTTCATCACGTCAACGGTAGTGGATTAAAAAACATCGTTCCAAGCCACAAAAAAATTAAACACCTTGCAGTCTTTAAATATTTTTTTAGTTTCCCACTAACATTCTTGTTGATATGCCACTTGCATAACATGTGACTCGCACTAGAAAATATTTTATCTATAATATTCATTAAATCAAGTTCGCGATCTGTAATTATAACACAAGGTAATTCGCAATCATTCTCCTCCATTACCGTTTTCAAGCATCCCAATGACCATTTTTAGTTTTCTTGTTTTCCATTCACCATAAACGTGAAAGCAATGCAAAACATTTTGTTGGTCGAAGTTCCTCCGAATACTTTGAACAAAGGCATCATTTAACAAATAACTTAGTATGTGCTATCCATGATTAGCAAGCATGGGAAGGTTTGTAGTAAACCAATACTAAGCGGGTGTGCGAATAAAAAATTGGTTATAACGTTCGAGGTATCGTTGGTCGTCCGTTCCTAATACTTATACTTGTGCAATTGTAATTTAGCTAACAAGCATTGCATTTGGGAACGACCACCATTTTCAACCATCTTCGCTCTTTGGAAGTGATTGTATACGTGACAGATATTTGAAGCATTCCCTGGATCAGCCTTCTTCAAACCACCAAATATTTGTCATGGAGTTGTTCCGTTTACTGTCAAAACATCAACGAGCTCTTTTTCCTTCCATTTTAACTTGGACCATTGCAAATGTCCTTGGGCATACTTAATCGATTCATGGTTGTACTTTCCGGAAATGAGACTTAGAGCCCACTTATCGTCGCCTTTTACCGGATTGCCTACCAAATGAAAAAGAGAAATTAATGTTTTTGCTATCGGTAGCCTTACGGTTACGGTCGTACTCTTTAACGGTTGACTTAAATATACCGGATCACTCATACAGATAATCTACTCTAGGTGTTCTCCCTCTTTTCTTTCGCTTCTTAAATGTTATGTTAATCGAGAAACCTAACGACTTGCTCGTACTTTTGACCCACTCGGTCATCGAGTCTAAGTTATACTCGTCAAATGGTGAGTGTAGTCCAAAACAAGCAAAAAATTTCATTGGGTAACCTCCTGCAATATGTAAAAAGTAGAAAAATCAATTAAACCGGGATTGCGGATTAGTCTAAGCCATTTCACCGGTGTTATGGCACATAGACCACTACCCATGCCATCTAGTGGCATAAATGACCGTCTACACGACACACGTATGGCGTAGACAAGGGTTCTTACGCCATGAGATGGTGTGAGTAGTGTTCTATTTGCCACTACTATTGGCGAAGAACACTAGCCCGATGCTAACATTTGGCAAAGAACATAAAAATGGGTTTTTTTAAAAAACTCTTTTTTGTAAAAAAATCATATGATGGAAAGTAATGTACATCCTCGGCGTCCATACTGGTCTGCAGGGGAACTGGTTCCGACTCTATTTTGGTCATGTTATGGAGGTTTTGAAGGTTTTGAATATTTTGAAAAAAATTGGTTTAAATGATTAGAGTTTTGAGGTTTTCGGTAGTTTGGATAAGATAGATTAAGGTTTGGTAATTGAGATTGTTTGCAAGTTCATGGAATAGTTTGGAGTACTCAATGGCATTGGTTGTAATTTAATAGGATTTAAAATGTTTTTTTTTAGAGTTTTTTGCCTTGTGATAATTTTGTAAATTTTAAAAGTCAGAAAAATGCGACTTCACGGACTAATTTTGACTCTTTTTTTAGCAAATCCCAAAAACTTTATATGCACAAACTAACTTTATCAAGCACTATAAAAAATAAATTGGTAAACTTATTGATCCTTATATATTAAGTGATATTTAAAGAACATAGTCGAACTAATTTTGTACTACTATTATTAGTGTCAAAGCCAAACATACATCATTGAAATGTTTTTAGCAAATCCCAAAAACTTTATATGCATAAACTAACTTTATCAAGCACTATAAAAAATAATTGGTAAACTTATTGATCCTTATATATTAAGTGATATTTAAGGAACATAGTCGAACTAATTTTGTACTACTATTATTAGTGTCAAAGCCAAACATACATCATTGAAATGGTTTGTCAGGATGGGCATACTAAATTTTGAATAATTTTGGATGAAGTTTCACAATTTGCTCGGTATGCAACACACAAAGATAAAAACATCGTTCAAGAAATGTAAGAAAATAAATGTTTAGCATGTCAAAAGTTAGATAATGGCTCGGGCAATACATGTCTTAAACTCATATTAAAGAATATGTGAAAGTGAAAATGGTGTTTTTGAAATAATATATGTATATATATATATATATATATATGTGTGTGTGTGTGTGTGTGTATGTGTGTGTATGTCTGTATGTGTGTGTGTGTGTGTGTGTGTTTGTGTGTGTGTGTGTCTGTGTGTGTGTGTGTGCGTGTATCTGTATGTGTGTGTGTGTGTATGTGTGTATGTTGTGTGTATGTGTGTGTGTGTGCTATGTTAGTTCTACGTATGGGTTCTTGTGTAGATGGAAATTGAGGGCAGTACTATGTATTAATTTGGATAAAGAAAAGATGGAAAACTATAAACTTTGTTACGAATGGAAAATACGATAAAAACGATTATGTGGATAAAAAGCTCATAAAAATAGTTAGTTTAGTCCGTGAATATGATCCAAAACGAATACTTTACATCTTATCACATGTTTTTGAATTAATTGATCCAAAAAATACCCAAGTTTCCCAAACCCCAAGAACTGGTGATGAAAGAACGTGGGAAAAAAGTTAACAATAGTTTGACGAAATAAAAGAAATCACGGAGTATAGCATCGATGAAACCGGTAGTAAGAGGACACCCTCATAATAAAACTATGTAACCCCGAAACAATTGCAAGCACCGCAAGTACATTAGCAAGTCAAACCAAATTATATACAAAGTCTAAGACATCAAAACACCTAAAACAAAACGCTCAAAATTATAGAAAAAATTAAAGAAGTTTAATAAGAATTGGTGTTTCTTGAACATCTTTCTACGATTATGAATTCGTTCATTTCTCATGTAACAAATATGGAACCCGATGGTTCTTACGGTTTAAAAACTATAACTCACTATGTGCTTGGAAGTCAAGGGATATGCCTTACTAACTACCGAAATAATATCAAATTTAGATTTGTATGAAGTTGTTTATAAAACATCAAGTAAATATAAATGAAGAATTAAAGAGGCTCAATTATTTTGATATGATTGTAAGTTTCAAGAACCGTATGAAAGTGCCCAACATTTCTTAAGTCACTCCGACCATGATAGTTGCATCATGCATTTTCTCTACGTGCCTCAACGACTTGTTTACATATCAAAGTTATTACATTTATGTCTATCAAATAAATAATATAAGTTTACCTCTCTCACGTGAAAATGAATCATTTCAACATAAGAAATTTTATGGATAAAATTGTACATTGCGTGTATAACGAGTTTCTATTTTATAATATTGTCCGTTTTCATCATGCTTGGAAAATCACATGTATAATTAAAGAGTTATGGATGGATGAATCCACTAATTAGTCAGATTGGAAAATATATTGAGCTTCAAGAAGTAATTAAACAATAGTGAGAGACATTTACAAAAACCAAAAACATCTATTTTGAAAATTTATTTTTTTATATTTTAAGTTTAATGTAAATTAACTTTGTCGTTATCCAAACTATGTAGACACAAAATGACATTGTTTAAATTTTCAAAATGTAAGTTTAACAATGTGTTTGTGAAGCTCGACAAAAAACATTGTCATTCAAATAACTCGATTTTTTTAACAAACATTGTGCACCAAATAAATAGTTTTTTTTAAAACAAATCCCTATCATAGACCAACTTGACCGATATTAAGGTACTTGTCAAAATTTTTAATATCGATTAACATGGTCGACATTAGGTAAGTTTTAAAAAAAATGGAAAAACCTTATTGCTGGTTTTTTTTGCACAACCAGAACAACTTGGTAGACATTATGGTACTTTAAAAAAAATCAATACTTACATGTCCATCAACGTCGACATTAAAGTTTCAATAAAAAATTACATCGAATATATCTCTACATAACTAAAAAACAAAAAACTATACAACCAAAAACTAATAAGTCGTACACCATCCATTATGTTTTAAACAAACAAATAATTCATACAACCAAAAAAATCCAAATACACAAAACCAAAAATCCATAAACCATATAACATAACATCCAAAATATTCAATATCCAAAAACCATACAACTGGAAGTATCCTAGTCAAACAAATACTACTGACACAAAATCAATATTTCTTAAAATTTCTTTTTTGCATCACTACTAATCATATTTGGATATGTTCGCATATATCTATCGACTTTCTCCCTTGATAAGGCATGAAAGTTCTATTCGGTTGTCGTGTGTAGTGTATCCGGTGCAATACCTTGTCATTAGGAATAAGACATATAAAATTCAAAAGAACGTAGTGGAGGTATGTATCATAATTTTCCACTGTAGTATGAACTTTGAACCTTGATACCATTGGCATATCTCTTTTTTCCTTGGGTAGAAGGTGATGATATCAATCTCGCCAAACCAAGTTCTTTCGCTCTATTTTTTGGTTCAAATTTATGTATTTAATTTATAAGGAATTTAAAGAATATGACGCTACGTTTTAAGGGTATCCAAACTGTCAAAGTATACATGCAAACTGATTACCACTCTACAATATCTTTACATATGATAACATAATTTAACTAGATCACCTCCCCGAACCCTTTGAACGGAGTCTCTCGTACGACGAAAGATGACGTGTATGGCAATGATAAAAATTCTATAATATATATATATATATAACATAAATAACAAATATTTACACTATACGTACCTCACCAACTTTTAAAGCATCAAATGCAAGAAATGCGGATTGAATTATTTTTATATAAGTTTGTATACTTGGAAATGCTTATCTTGAATCCATGTATTGATGGAAATAGGTAGGAATATATGCATGTAGCTAAACTTGTCTCCTCTTGTTTTGATTTTTACAAATTTTTCGAGTAAATATATTTATTTTCTTATATCTAGACTCGTCAGGTACGAGTACTCATCCGCAGATACTCAATGATTAATTATTTATCTATGAATTTGTTCACATAAAAACTACCTCATGAATAAATAAATAAAATAAAATATATATATCTAAAACAAAATAATAATATATCAGCTTTAAATTTAGGAACACATTCAAAAATGTAGTAACAAATTTATAATTTAAATTTGTTATTTAAAATTCGATATTTACTTAAACTTTTTGTTATATTATATTTGTTATTTAAATATGGTTTCTTACCCATTTTTATTATAAAATTTATGGTTTTTTAAAATATTATTCAATTGAAACTTTAAAATATAAAATGTTTTAATATAATCAAGTACGGATAAGTTATAAACAATTAATAAATAATTCAATCACATTAGAATATAATTTATGAGTTTATAAAATATAAATACATTACATTTTAATTATAGAGAAAACAAAATCATATATGTATAAATCATAAATAATTAAAAACTAATTCAACTACGTTATAATAATTCGAAGGTTTATAGACTAATAATATATTATATATTCATTATCAATATTAGAATAGTGGATACCAGGCGAATCGAGTTTAAATTTGACACTCGTCGTGATATTTTTAAAACTTGTAGCTCATATTAAATTTGGTTGGCATTATATTTTAAAACCCACGATCAATCTCAAAATCAGTGGGTATTATATTTTAAACCCCACGATTCATCTCACGTAAAAACAACATTCTGGATATCCTAACCTTTTAGGGCAGTTTGGATCGGGTACCCGTGAGTTCAAAAATATTTTCATATTTAAATCCACGCCTAAAAAGACATCGTGTCCGAATAGTAAATGATACTACTCATTCTACTCTTTATAGTTTTTACTTTATCTCACTCTCTTAATCTTCGTAGTATTATATTATGATTCCACATTTACTAACTCTATTAATAAATATTTTAATATATAAAAATAAAAATAAAAATATTTCTTTGTATTTTTTTACATGACTAATTATTTTAAATTTAGTTGTTTAAATTTTATTTACGACAAATTAATATCTATGTATTAAAAACAATAGTCATGATAAACTAAAATTAAAAATAATACACTTAAACACCATAGTACAAACTTAAATTAAAACAATACATTTAAACAACAATGCACAAACTTAAATTAAAAACAATACATTTAAACGACATAAAAACAATACACCTAAACAATATAAAAATTTTAAAAAAAATACACCTAAACAATATAAAATATTACTCATATTGACCATCTTCGGACCACACATGTTTGATAAGATTGTTCTATAGTCATTTGTTTAATCTTTCGCTGCAGATTGACCAGTGACGAATCATATAGTCCTCGAGGAAACCATTTCTACTCCTTGTATCTATATTCATATTACCATATTCATATATACGTGCTTATGCTCTTAAAAATATGACAGGATTAGTTTTCACTTCATCGAAATCTTCCATAATCATGTTATGTAACATCATACATGTAATCATGATATCATAAATATTTTCCGTACTTCAACCGCGACCATGGTTTTTAATTACGATAAATTAAGCTTGTAGAATATTGAACGCTCTTATCAAGTCCTTACGATAGAGAATAATATCTCTTGAAGGCTAGTTGGTGATCAAATAACTTGGATAAGTGTTCCCAGCTTTAGATAAATATAATCTACGAGATAATATGTAATATTATTTTTATGACCATTTACAACATAAGCTACGGTTTGGGTAATCGCGTTAATAAATTCATCAAACAATGGTGAACGGTTAAGAATGATTACATTATTTTGAGCTTCTTGAAAACCGAAAAAATCATGACATTGATGAAACGCTCACCAAACCGCGAAAATATATACAACCCTCTTATTGATTCACTTATTGATTAATTAACACTTACTGGTTTACTTATTGTCATTCTTCATTGTCCATCCTTGTTAATGTACTGCTTTCCAATTGATCTCCAAGATTTGCTACCAAAATACCTACAAAAGGGTTAATAGATCTTCCGGTCAACAAGACGATGACTGTGTATAAGTGTTTGGATTTCTTTGGAGGAATACAAAAACTATTTCATATATATATACTTACAACTAGAAAATCCAAAGTTGTAAAGGCCATAACGCTTTACCATCTTGTAATCGGGGACCACAATTCAGTAAGTTACTAATTCATCCTTAAATGTTGAGATTTAGTCCATCTTCTTCATAGTGCCAAAATTCAACTCGGTTATTACACTTGGGTCCATAACGTTTTATTCGTTTATAGGTCCAATTTAATTAATTATATATAATTAATTCGATTATTTTTTTATTCGAGTATCTTAAGGCAATGATTGAATTTATATTTAGCATATTGTTCCATAAATATTCCAAAAATATCCCACTTTAACCTTCATATGTTAATCAAGAATATATTTGACTTTAGTGGGTGCCCTAAATCTATTGGTAATAGACAAATGATACAACCCCGTATATGAACAATAATTATAAAGGACTAAAGACATATTTCTTGTAATACGAAATAATAGGACGTAACAATAATCACGTTAATGCTATCAATCAATTACTTGAGCTAATTATGGAGTGTAACTTAAGAGTAATATGGCTTATAATCGTACATATCTCTAAAGTTTTTCCAGCCTTTGGAGATCCAATACATAAAAGATATCAATAAATATAACCAATCATATATATATATATATATGTATTACAATAAAACTTAATGTGCATAGTACTGTAATATATATTATCAGATCCTATTACAAACACTCCCACTAAAACTAACAATCTTCTACATTGGTAACACATACTAATGGTATGTCCCTGGCTTAGGAAAAATTGTATTCGTAAGAGAATTTGCTACCATGAAGTTTGTGCCGATATGCTCTATACATATTTGATCCATCTAAACTCTCTCTTTTTAATAGATATGAACTTTATTTCTATGTATTTGGAACTATACAAGTTTCTATTATTGTTAGGTTATTGCACTGCGGAATTCTGCAGCCACAATTACTGGTACGATGCCTCAAATCACGCAACAAATTCTTCCAATATAGTCGATGATGCAATATGTGTTTGTTTTACACATTTCCATGATATTACACCTCCAGCTAATGAGAATATATTTCCCACAATGCTTTTTAGTGTGTCATTACATCCACCAAAAACTAAGTCGGAGTACCCCATGATCTCCAGTCTTTCGCTACTTATCAGCATGTGCCTTTTTGTTCCTCGAAGATATCAGAGTATCCTTTTAACTTTCTTCTATTGATACATGATTGGGTTACTTACATATCTTCCCAATATATTTACAGTAAGGGAAATTTTTCGTCCTAGTATAAACTTGAGCATACATTAAACTCCCAACTGCCGAAGTATAAATGACTGTTTTCATTTCCTCAATATCAAGTTTTGTCTTTGGACATTAACATAGACTAAGTCTCTCAACTTTTTCTATAGGGATACTCAGGGGTTTACAGTTTTCCAATCGATAATATTGTAACACTCTTACAATATATGCATTTTATGATAATCTAAGAATACCACGGGAGCGATCCCGATGTATTTAGATCCCACATAACTCAGATTTTTCATATCAAACTCGTCTGATAGAAATCTCTTTGTAGCATGTAACAATTCTTTATTGTTCAAGCTAAACAATATGCTATCCATATATAGTATAAGAAATATTAAATTACTACACTGAATTTGTGATAGACACATTCTTCAACTGGGTTGACTTAAAAGTCAAAAGAGACTAGCATCTCAAAGAATTTCTGGTGTCATTGACGAGAAGCATGTTTGAGCCCATAAATAGATTTCTTAAGTCTGCAAACTATATCTTTTGAGTTACCCACTACAAAGTATTCTAGTTTCACCATATAGACTGTTTCCTCAATATCACAATTGAGAAAAGCGGTCTTAACATCCATTTGATGAAGATCAAGATCAAAGTGTGTAACTAATGTCATAATTATTTTAAGGAAATCCTTTGTCGATACCAGATAGAAGGTTTCTTCAAAATCAATCCCTTCATGTTGAGTATTGATGAATCCGGATTTTATTGCCACTCTTTATGAGAACCGGACAGGGGCAATTCGGACAACATCCACCCACTGAACCATCCGAACTGAACTAATGTACTAAAAACTTAATCACTTCATGACTAAGCTAATTACCTACCTGCTTAAAACTAATGGGTCTTTGAACTCGACCCGAATCCATAAACACGACCCAAAAACCAATGTGGCCCAAGGTTAAGGGTATAAATACCCAACCACTTTCATTTAATGAGGGTAATGAGAATTAAATACAACCAGGCAGCTCAAATCTCTCACTACAATTTACTAAACATTTAATACCCTTGAAACACCTCAAACCTCAAACAAAATTACCCTCAGTCGAAATTAATCCTCATCAAATTGGCGACCACAGTGGGAGGAGAAGGTGCCTGAATTTAGCATTCAAAACCATCAAGAAAAACAAGTTCAGATGAATCCGGACGAGCAAGAAATACCACCAGCTTTGGCAGAAGTGGTGGGGGAAAATGATGAATATACGATTGAGGAACGAGATAGGTTGAAAATTGAAATAGAAGCTCTGAGGCCTGCCAAGAGGGTAGAGATGGGCCCAAAAGAGAACTCTAGAGTATTGGTAGCTCATCATACTGATAACCCTAGAGAGCATGCGCCATCAAAAACCCGTGTGAGTGCAAAGAAGACTCATGCTAGCTCAAAAAAATCTCACCGGTCTAAACCGGTGGAGAGCTCTGATTCAGACTCAGAGTCTTCTAGTAGCTCCTCAGGTGAAGATGGATTCGAAGAGTCCTTGTCATCCAGCAGTGATTAGGGCCGTTCTAAAAAGAAACAAAAATTGGTTAAGAAGTACTCAAGAAAAAGGGATAGGCATGGAAGGTTAAAGAGGCATATATGCAAAGGATCGTCTCATAGCCGGAGACATGTAGATCGATTGTTAATATATCCTTTTGCCTTCCATGATGAACCAGGTATCTTTGCAACTCTTAACGAAGATACGGTTTTCAGTCGTGGCCGAAACTGGAGACAATCTCCAATGTCCTCCAAAATTCTATCCAGAAACCTTCCTAAGAGGTTTGAGAGTACGAAAATGGAAAAATACGATGGTAGCAAAAACCCGGATAACCACTCAGAACAATTCAAAAAAATTATGATGAATTTTGATGATGAAGACAAGTTACTTTGTAGGGCATTCTCCCAATCTTTTACGGGGAGTGCTCTGAAGTGGTATAATAGCTTACCACAGGGCTGTATCAGGAATTTTGACACTTTTTGGGTGGCCTTTTGGAGTCAGTTTGTTGGAAGTAAGGAAGTGAAAGGGCAATGGAGACACGATTATCCATTGTGCCCAAGAACCAAACGAATCTTTAAAAGAATACATAAGTCGTTTTGTGAATACCAAAAATGGATTGGCTGATTGCTTCGAGCAAGTAGCAATAGCTTCTCTAAGGCAGGGCTTAAACCATGGAAACTTGGCTGATTTAGTAACCAGAAAAAAGGCCATGACGTGGGGAGGTCTGCTGAATCAGGTCGGAAAGAAGATTAATGTAGATGAAACAAAGAAAACTATGGTGCACAGGCAAGTGAGGTCTGCTCCGGCTACACCAAATCCAAACCAAAACCAGTGCGGAAACCAGGCTAAGGAGGTTGGGCAGGGTCATAACAGAGCCAAAGCTCAGTCTCAGCTAGCTACACCGGCCCAGAGTCAGCAATCTAGAAATAAACGAGGGCCTTGGGTTCAACCGGAATGGTTTGCTGAGTTGAAAGAAAATTTAGCCATCATTTATGAAAAAACAAAAGACAAAGTACACTACAGAAGGCTAGCTGCTTTACAGTCTCCTAGGGAGATTCGTAATAATTGTTTCTGCCAGTATCACCATGATACTGGTCATACCACTGAGGATTGTATTGCGTTGAAACAAGAAGTGCAGAATTTAATTGAAAGAGGAAAGTTGGGGGCGTATGTTAAAAGAAGAGGTGGAAATAGGCTTGATAGCGCTCATCGGGCTGGTCCAAACAATGCAGGCACATCGGCTCTGGATGGGGCTATGGTGATAATCGAAATATTCGATGTAGAGTCAGAATACTTGGACCCTGATCCAACCCGGAATAAAGTGGGTGTTATCATGGAGCATTGCCAAATGGTGTCCAGCCTTATTAACTTTTTTGAGTCACTTACAATATTCGAAGGGGACACCATGACTGCACCAACTGCTTCTTCAAGAAAGAGGCACGTTCATACTTTAGCTACCCAGCTTGAAGGGGGCATGACTTCCTATCAATCGCAGATCCCTTTTCCTTTTATAGTTTTCGACGATGATGACTTTAAGGATATTGCTGGTCCACATGAAGATGTTGTTGTCATAGGAGCATCCATTGGAGGCAATGATATAAGACGAATTTTGGTGGATACTGGAATTTCGGTCAATATTCTCTTTTTAACTTCCTACAAAAAAAATGAAGAATCCAGCAGTAATACAACGTTCGAATAGGTCAATTGTGCATAGGAAGCTCAGCAGATGTGATGGGGGAATTCGAGGAAGATGTTCTATTGGGTAAAGGCCCTTTTAAAAAGATGGTTAAAGTACTATTTATTATGGTGGATTGTCCCACTTGTTACGATGCAATTTTGGGGAGA
The DNA here is from genome assembly GCA_036936605.1 of Limnanthes douglasii subsp. nivea. NCBI lineage: Eukaryota > Viridiplantae > Streptophyta > Magnoliopsida > Brassicales > Limnanthaceae > Limnanthes > Limnanthes douglasii. Next base: position 95,720,592 of record JAUPFV010000005.1, read on the forward strand.
TCTTGGCTCGCCAAGATGCATGCATTGGCTTCGACGGTCCACCAATTCTTGAAGTATGCTGTGCAAGGACAGGTAGGAGTTGTTCGGAGCATCCAAAAGGTAGCAAGGGAGTGTTATGCGACATCACTAGCCCCTCGAACATTGGGGGAAGTTCAGATCAATGAGGAATAACAGTTTGATGACCCCAGAGAGACCCCTGGTGTTTTAATACCGGTAGAAGAAGTTGAAACTCACTCTCTGGTTGAAGGGAAAAATGTCAAGATAGGATCCAAGATGACTCCAAAATTAAAGGGTGAAATGTTAGATTTTTTGAGAGACCATCAGCATGTATTTGCTTGGTGCAATGCTGATGTAACCGGAGTACCGGCAAACGTTATATCACACCAATTATCCATCCCAAGAGACATAGCACCTGCGGTACAAAGAAGGAGAGCTTTTTCTAAGGAGAAGGCTGACATCATAGTTCAAGAGGTTGACCGGCTTACTAAAATGGGGCACATAAAGGAGTCTCAATACCCTTTATGGACAGCCAATTCGGTGTTGGTAAAGAAGAAAAATGGAAAGTGGCGTATGTACATCGATTTCACGGATCTCAATAGGGCTTGCCCAAAAGATTTATATTCAGTCCCCTGAATTGATCAGCTGGTGGACTCCACTTCTGGAAACAAGTTGTTGTCTTTTATGGATGCTTTCTCCGGGTATAATCAGATTCAAGTAGATCCAAAGGATCAAGAACATAGCACATTTATTACTGATAGGGGGCTCCATTGTTACAAAGTAATGCCATTTGGGTTAAAAAAATGCTGGGGCTACTTACCAGAGATTGGTAAACAAGGCTTTTGCTGATCAAATTGGAAGAAACATGGAAGTTTATATCGATGACATAATGGTAAAGAGTGTGGACAAAGAGCTACATTTGGCAGATCTCCAAGAGACTTTTGCCAACTTGGTGAAAGTAAATTTAAAGCTAAACCCAGAAAAGTGCGTTTTTGGAGTGCAGTCCGGAAAATTTTTGGGGTATGTGATAACTGAGAAATGGATACAACCTGATCCAGACCAGCTTAATGCTTTACTACAAATGGAGCCTCCTCGGAATATTAAAGAGTTACAACAATTGACTGGGAGGCTGGCTGCACTAAACCGATTCATTTCAAGGTCTTCGTACAGGTGTGCCCCGTTTTTTCAAACTTTAAAAAATGCAAAGGACTTCAATTGGTCCCCACAGTGTAATGAGGCTTTTGACAAAATTAAGGAGCATTTGTCTTCTGCCAAGACTCTCTTTAAACTTGTTGATGGAGAAATCCTTTATGTGTATTTACCCGTTTCTTATTGTGCAATAAGTGCAGTATTGGTAAGAGAGGTGGACAATTACCCCCGTCCGGTGTACTACATCAGCAAAAGCTTGATAGATGCAGAAAAACGATATTTGAAGCTGGAAAAATTAGCATTGGCCCTGGTGATCGCGGCAAGAAAAATGAGGCCCTATTTTCAGGCTCATTCTATCATCGTCCAGACTTCTTTTCCTTTGAAAAATGTTCTCCAAAAAGCTGACATCTCAAGTAGAATGACCAAGTGGTCAGTAGAGCTGGGAGACTATGATATTGATTTTGCTCCTCGAACAACAGTTAAAGCCCAAGCTGTGGCTGATTTCTTAGTCGAATTCTATTCAGATAGGGATGCTGAGCAAGAAACCAATGTAAAAGATAAAAAAGTTTGGGTTGTCCGGACTGATGGTGGATCAAGTACCATGGGATGTGGTGCTGGGATATGTTTAACCTCTCCGTACGGTGACAGAATGTACCAAGCTATATGTTTTGCCTTCAGGGCATCCAATAATGAGTCTGAATACGAAGCTGCTATAGCTGGTTTAAAATTAGCTCTCATCTGTGGGGCTAAGAGGGTTATGTTGATGCGTGATTCTCAACTTCTTATCCATTATGCACAAGTTCAATCCAAAGCCAAGAAAGAACAATTGGTTAAATACTTGTTCATCCTTAAAGAAGTGGCACTCAATTTCAAAAGCATCACATATGAGCACATACCCCGGACGGAGAATAAGCTAGCAGACTCTTTGGAAACCGTAGCCTACTCTGAATCCTACCCTTAGATAATGTGCAAGAGTGCCCATCTATTCAAATCAATCCAGGTAAGGAGGAAGAAAGTTTGAATATACAGATCAAACATCCCCAAGATTGGAGGTTTTCAATTCTTCAATACCTCTCAGATGGCATCTTGCCTTCGGAGAAAGCAGTGGCAAGAAAGATTAAATACAAGGCTCGTGGTTTTGTCATCCTGAGGGATATTCTTTATAAAAAGTGTTATAGTAAACCCCTCTTACGATGTCTGGGAGTCGAGCAATCCCAGATAATGCTCTCCAAATTGCATGATAGTGAGGGATCAGCTCATTGTGGATTCAGGGCTTTGACAAGAAGAGTTTTGTTAGCTGGGTATTACTGGCCTTCCATAATGCAAGATTCCAAGCAGTTGGTGAAAAAGTGTGACCCATGCCAAAGATACAGCAATGAAATTCATACTCCATCTATCCCTTTAGAGTCAATTTCTGAACCAATACCTTTTGCTCGTTGGGTCTGGATTTAGTGGGACCTCTACCCATAGCATCCGGAGGGCGCAGAACTATAATTGTTGCCATTGATTACTTTTCGAAGTGGATAGAAGCAGCTCCATTGGCGGGTACAACCTCGAAAGCTGTTATAAAATTCATCTTATCCAATATTTGTTGCAGATTTGGAATTCCACAAAAGATAACCACAAACAATGGGCCGCAGTTAAACAACAAGGAAATGGAGAATTTTTGCGCCTTTTAGAGGCATAAAACATTGCTTCTCTTCTCCTTTCCACCCACAAGCAAATGGTCAGGTCGAAGTGGCTAATAGGACCATCTTGTCTGGACTTAAAAAGAATTTAGAGGGAGCTGCTGGTAAATGGCCAAGCTATCTACAAGAGGTATTATGGGCCTACCGAACCACTCCTGGGGCTGCAACACAAGAATCTCCCTTTGCTTTAGTATATGGGATGGATGTTATAGCTCCCATAGAAGCTACTCTTCCTTCTTTTCGAGTTCATAATTTCTCCGAACACGCTAACGAAGTGGCAATAAGAGGCCAACTTGACTTGATGGAGGAAAGAAGAGTTAAGGCTCACCTCAGAGCCACACACTATCAAGGACTGATGAGAAGCAGGTTCGCTTCCAGAGTTAAAAGAAGGGATTTTCAGCCAGGAGATAAAGTATTGAGGAAAGTCTTCCTACACACTAAAGAAAAGCAGTTCGGCAAACTAACTCCAACTTAGGAAGGGCCCTATATGGTCAGTGAAAAGTTTAAGCCTGGAATATATCGGCTTCAAGATAAGGATGGAAGGGTTTTGAATCACCCTTGGAACATTGAACACCTCCGGTTGTACTTAGAATGAAGACTATGTAAATATTTACTTGTTTTAAAGTTCATGTAAATATTAGGGGGCATACTCTTTCCTACCCTGGTGGCGCGGGGAGGTTTTAATGAGGTGTCCGGAGTTTTCAATAAAATTCGATACCTTCTTAACAGATTCAAAGTATTTCAGTTAGTGCTTTCTTTGTAATTTTCTATCAATGTCAGATTTGATTAATAGAGTGATGACTACTTAAACATTTGTCATCGGAGAATTTAAACACTCTCGCTTTAAAATACTTATAAACTAAGGGCTGTTTAAACATTAGCCACCAAAGTTGAAAAACTATGAAACAATGCAAGTTGTGCAAAGTAAAATTTCCCATTAAGATATACGAAGTGCCTTGGTCACCCAAGGACTTTAAGTTTTCAAATAAAATATTTATCCGAACAGGAGCCGAACACGGTTACAAAAATGCCTTGGCCATCCAAGGACTTTGGTTCAATCACAAAAAATACATAAAATAAAATATTCAATACTTCAAGACTGAGCTTTCTTAGATGGCTCAGCCTCACTAGTTTTCTTCTTCTTGGGGTCGTCATTTTCCTTATCCGGAATTTCCCCCGTCTTCTCTTCTTCATCGGTTGTGTCATCCCAGCCACTGGAATAATCATGCTTGTCACCATCAGCCATCTGATGGAAGGGGAGGTCTTCACACTCTACAAAAGTCCATAAGTCTCTCAGTGTCCTCTTCGGGAATTCCTCATGAAAGAGCAATAACATGTCCGACTTCACTTTGGCATACTTTTCCTCCTGAGTGTCTATCACTTGGTTGGTATAAGCATCCATCCTAGCTTGGATTGTTCTCTCTTGCTCCTTTAGCAAATCAGATTTTTCTTGTGCAACCTTGGACACCGCGTCCTCGAGCGAGATCTTGTCATTGGTTAAAGTATGAATGACCTTGTCCCTAGCCCTCACCTCTTCTCTTGAAGAAGAGAGATCTCTCTCCAACTCGGATTGCTTTGATCGGAGTTCTTTGATAGTATCTTCCAAAGTGGCTAGCTTTGTGGCCCAATCCTCCTGTTTTTCTTCAACTCCCCATTTTCCCTCTTCAAAACATCAGCATTTTGATTGGCAGTGAGGAGGTCGCCAGACAATTTCTCTTTGTCAGAATTAAGGGCATTAATGATGGTTGACTGACCTCGTACTTGCTTCTCCAAATTAAGCACTCGCTAGATATTACTTAATATGGAGTGAGTTATGACATCTCTTTCACTTGAGACAAAGAAAGACTTACCATTGAAGGTAACGATGTTCGAAGAACTCGGAGGGAGGTAAGGCCCAGGGAGGTTTTTGAAGTAAAGACCAATCGCTTCAAGACCACTGATATCAACGCCATCAATGTTGATATCCCCTCCTGCACCCCCTCCGGTTTGAAAGTCACCAGGGATGCCTTCTACTTGAGTAGGGTCAGTAGGGTCAATATGAGGAAGAGGCTCCGGAGGCCGGAGAGAAATTTCATCACCTTTGGAGGTTTTCTTCTTCTTGGCCTCCCTATCATTGCCTTCTGCTCCCCGTTTCCTATCTTTATTAGGAGCCTTTGAGGATTTTGGAGATCCAGCCACTTCTCTAGTACTTTCATGCTCCACTACTTGTAGAAGAGCAACATCAATCGGCCCTTGATGTGGCCCCTCTGGGTTTGTTGGGGCAGCTTCTTCTGCCTCGGTAGGATTAGCTTCAACCATTCCATGCTTGCCTTTGCCTTTCTTACCCTTCATCTTGCTTGGGGCTTTGGCTCTACCGGGCAGATACAGCGATTGGTCTGGTGCATCTGTCCTCCTGAGGATTACTTCCGGAGGGGGTGGAGTTGTTAATTCCTCCCAAGATAAGTCCCTCCGGTCAGTTGTGTTCCAAAGGTAGGATCTTGTTAGATTGCCTCCAGTAAAAGCATTGTGGAAGCGGTTTCCCCACTTCTCAGCAGCCCAAGCATGTAGCTTGGAGCAAATGGTCTGCCCATCCTTTAAGTAGTCACTAAAGTCCTTAGGCAACACTACCAAAAAACAAAAGAAGACAAGTTAGACAAACAAATTTGTGATAAGTAGAAATGGAAATAGGAGATGAGATTCTTACCATCACTTCGCCATCTGCTGGTAAGAAAACTTGGGTTGACACCAGTTTTAATCTTCCTCCCATTCTCCCAAGCGCCACTAATAAACAGGAATTGAGTCTTTCAGTTCCTTTCTGACTCAAGCAAGTCGTCCACGGCCTTGTAATCATCACCTATGTTGAAATGGTAGAAGGGGATAAGGTGGTTTCTGCAGAGGCTGGCCACAGCTGCAAACTGCTCCATTGGAAGAGGGATTCCGAAGAGCCTGGAGGCCATAATACAGGCCATGAGGGTATACCACGTATTGGGGCTCAATTGGCTTGGGCAGAGTTTGATGAGGTGAAAATATTTAACTATCTCTGGGTCTACGGGAAACCTTAACCCCCAAGTGAATAACTCAGTGAAGAAAACTATCTCACTGAGCTTTCAATCCATCGGTGTCTCCGGATCCACCGGAATCCTCACCTTGACCTTTTCCGGGATCCCCCATTTTGTTCGCATCCGACCCAGTTCGGCTGTGTGAATGAAAGCATAATTAAATTTTTGCAAAGCCAGCACGTATTTGACACTTACCTTGTGGAAGCAAGGTCCCACTTTTCCCACAAGGCTCTCCGGCAAATCCGGATGTTTTAAGCATAGCTTCTCCTTGCCCTTGTCCTTCTTGGCAGCAGCAGCCTCACTTGTTTGCCCGGAGACTTTAGACTCAAAAGGAGCTTCTTCAATAGAATCCTCCATCACTTCTTCCATTATTATGGAAGTGTTATCAGTTGTTTTTGGGTGAGGGGAACTAGTGGTTGGCTCAGCAGGCCCTCCGGATGGTTGGGCATTACTAAGTTCTTGTGGTCTGAACTCCAGCTGGGGCTCAGATACGGAGGTTTCTTTCCGAAGACTTGAACAGGATGCCTCCTAGCCGGACAGCTTGTCCTTAGGAATCTTAATGGGTGCTTCTGACCCTGCATTTTTATCTTTAGCCCCAGATTTAGAAGGTGTAGTTTTTGGAGTCTGCTCCTTCACCAAACGACCTCTTCTCCGATCTACTAGCTTATCTGGAGAGGCGTCTGCGTCTGATCCCATGGCAATGAATGGGGAAGGTCTCTTGAAGCTTGTGATTGCCTGCCCTGGTTCAACAACAGGATCTGATTCCTGGACCGATGAGCCTGGAACGATTGGTGAAAGGTTGGACTTGAATAACCTCCTAGGTTTAGCACTCTTAGCTGAAGAAGAACCCCGGTCAGGCTTTGAACTTGGTGTTTCCGATTTGTCAATAGGGGAAACAAGGAGTCCTGCAGCAATGCGTTTTTCACGTTCGACCTTTTGAGCTTTTTCTAACTCTGACAAGTTGAGCCACCCACCTTTTACTAAGGCGTTTCTTGTTGTGAACATAAACTCACACCAATAGAAGGGTTTTCTGAAAAGTGAAAGCTTTGAAATTTAACAGAGCAAAGATAGTGAAGATGGTAAAACAGTGAGGAGGGGACTAATTTATAGTAAAGGAATAAAAGATGCTTCGATACCTAGGAGAATACGAAAGGATTTTGTAATGATTAAAGACGACGCTGATGTCACCCACATTAATTGAAGAGGTTGCTTTTTGAAGCAAGTGGGAGCGACGTTCTAGGGAAAAACGGCTGATGTGGCGAATCAGAGAAAGACACATGTCCCACAATCTTTGTCAAAAACCGTTCAGTTTCTGAGAACTTATTCAGTCCGGATGAAGTCGTTACACAATTTGAAATCTGTCCGGACATAGTTATGATCGTAATCGGACTATTTTTTAGGTCTTGCCAAAGGCCTTCGAACACGCCCTAAAAAAAGGGCTACTGATGAGTCCGGATTTTATTGCCACTCTTTATGAGAATCGGACAGGGGCAATTCGGACAACATCCACCCACTGAACCATCCAAACTGAACTAATGTACTAAAAACTTAATCACTTCATGACTAAGCTAATTACCTACCTGCTTAAAACTAATGGGTCTTTGAACTCGACCCGAATCCATAAACACGACCCGAAAGCCCATGTGGCCCAAGGTTAAGGGTATAAATACCCAACCACTTTCATTTAATGAGGATAATGAGAATTAAATACAACCAGACAGCTCAAATCTCTCATTACAATTTACTAAACATTTAATACCCTTGAAACACCTCAAACCTCAGACAAAATTACCCTCAGTCGAAATTAATCCTCACCAAGTATAACTTTTTGGTACAAGGCGGACTTTATATCTTTCCATATTATATAGGGAAGTTTGGTTGGTTTTATAAACCTATTTACAAAACATTGAATTTTTCTTTTCAGATAATGGGACAATATCCCAAACCGCATTGTCATGCATTGATTTATCCTCTTCCTTCATAACTTCGATCCACTATCGGGAGTTATAGCTTTCCATGTCCTATTTTTAAGATGAGTATCATCTATTACTGATCATACTATTGATCATGCTCCTGAAGATATACTATAAATTCTAAACCTATAACACTATTCATTTCTCTCGTGTACCTTCTTAAGGGAAGTATTACCTCTCGTTGTCGTTCGTTATGATGTAGAGTTTGATTATCATGAATTATGTTGTTTTTATCTTCTTGTATAATATTACCTTGAGATTCTTGTTGTTCCAACTGGACCATATTTATATCTTGGTTAAGAACTCTCAATTGGAACATCAACGTTATTATTAGTATTACTTTTTTTTCTAACGGGACAAAAATGATTGGTATAAAAGCCCAGTCTTCTGATACATGAGTATTCCCGCTAAAACAATTCATGAATATTTACAAATTCTTCCTCAAAATCAACGTATGTTCTCTTATTCTTCCTCCTAAATTCAACATCAACAAGAAAGATTCTCGTCCCATCTCATATATACTACCAATGTGAGCATCATAAAACTTAAACCCCTTAGAGTGTTTTGAATAACCTATGAATAAGCAACTAACTATTTTTTATCGAGATTCTTTTACTGAGGTTTGTAAGCCCTTGCCTCAGCTAGACATCCCTATGCATGCAGATGCTTTAAATTGGGCCTTCGCCCATTCTAAATCTCATATGGGGTCTTAACAATTCCCTTAGTGGGTTCTTTGTATAGCATATAAACGACACATTTGATGGCTAACCCCCATAAAGATAATGGTATATATAAGGGACTTATTATATTTATAACCATATATTTTAGTGTGCCGTTCCGTCTCTCAGATACACCATTCATGTAAGGTGAACCTAACATTATGTATTGAAGGACTATGCCACACTCTTTTAGATATTGTGCACATGTTCCTTGACATTGTTCATCCGATCAGTTATATCTATCATAGGAATCACCACCACGGTCAGATCTAACGTTTTTTAATACTATTGCCAAGTTGTTTTTCAATTTCGGTCCTAAAAGATTAGAACTTCTTTTAGTCTGAACCTTGACCCGGTCATTTGACATCAACCTTTAGCGTATGCCCCATCTCTTTTGTAGATGATATCATATTCGCCTCCTCTTAAGTCTTTTTTTCTATTGTGTAGCATGAAAACTCAACTCATTAATATTCCAGTTTTACCGCATATAATTATAGGTGGATTAGAAATACTTAAACCTATCCGGTTATGACTAAAATATAAATCCTACCATAAAGTCCCATGATGGTCTATCTCGATTGCCTTTAAATTTTGGCCAATCGTAGACATTCTAAGAATGTGCTCACTGTTATTCACTTTGCTATTGTACTTTTTAGTAGATTGGAAAATCTTTATCGACTTCCGTAGGAAAGTCTGTAGCTATGGTAACATCCTTCAATACAACCCCATAAAGTGCTATTGGGATACCCTGTAGCATGAGACGCATGCATAAATTATGTGAATTCTCTTATTTCTCTAGCTCCTTAGTTTCCTCATAGTATAATTTTTAGGCTAAGAGCATATGATCTGAGGTGGATCATAACATAGTCATACTCATGCACAGATAAATACAGTAGTGTATTTTTTTCTATAGTTTAAAATCAGAATAGTCTAGCATAAGTGAACGATTCACTAATAAATTATAACCCAAGTTTAGTAGAAATTAAAAGAAATAACACATAAAAAACATTTAAATTGTTGACATATAACAAAAAAAGAACATGCATGAACATGACATATATATGTAAAACATAAAATACTATGATAATATATATTATAGGGGAAATCATACTAGCATGCATTTTATGAATTTGGGAAAAATACCACGATCATTATTTTAATTTTCTTAAGTACTAGTGTTTTGGATGAATAATGTTTTGGAATAAAACTGTTCACAACACTGTTACCTTCCAAATAATAATGTTCGTCTTTCAAAAAACACTATTTATGTCACTATTTTTATGAATAGTGCTTTTTACAAAACTTGTTCACTACATTGTTCACCTTCTAAAAAACATTGTTCATATTCTAAAAAATATTATTCATAATAATGTATGCGATGAGTAGTGCTTTGGGAAAACATTATTCACAACACTGTTCACATGTGAAAAACATTGTTTATATTCTGGAACAAAACAAATTACAACCTTTCGTTGATGTCGCTAGGAGATTCGCCCAACCAGAAGCACACCTTCCAATAGTTTTGAATTGATTCATTAAATTGTGGATCGTTTGATGCTAATTTTAGGAGAAAACTCTAGCCATCAAACAAACCCTAAATTCACTGAAAAAACCCCAAAATCTATCACATAAAGTCATTTATTCATAAACGATTAAATACATAGTCATGATTTTAACAGTAATAAATAATTGTATCATAATTTTTATACAAATCATAAATTCATGCCCTAACCAACTCAATTAAACATTTAATCCCAATTGTCATGGATTCTTTACATTAAAATAGCATACATGATTAAGTATATATGTAATCGATTATTATGGCTCTAATACCAATTGATGAATCACTCATCACCCCTTAGAAATATATAAAACCCTCTTATTTATTCAAATATTGAATAAACGAAAGAGAAGAACACTTACGGGTTTGCTTGTTATTTTTCTTCTCTATTGTCCGTCTTCGGTGATATTCTACTTTCCAATTGATCTTTAAGATCTGCCATCGAAATAAATGCAAAAGGTTTAGTAGATCTTTCAACCAACAAGATGACGAATGTATTTAGACTGTTTGGATTTTGTTGAAGGAATACAAAAACCTAGTATTTCCTTTATATAGGCTTACAACTAGAAACCCTAAGTGGTAAAGCCCACAACCGTTTACCATCTTGTGATCGGGGACTACAACCCAGTTAATCTATTAAATCAATTTACCCTCTGATTTATTAGTTCAGATTTTAAGTATCATGAGAAGCAACTAATTCTAACATAATAGTAGTTGGTATATTCTTATCTTGAACATAATTGTGTGAGGCTTAGTCGAATCAAAAATAAAAGTTTGGAAGAAAGCTTGAAACTTGGTGGGTGTTTTTTTTATCTTAAACATAATTGTGTACGACGTTAGATAAATCTGAAATAAAAGTTTGGATGGATCAGTTATCTTGAACATAATTGTGTAAGGCTTTAGTCGAATCTGAAAATAAAGTTTGGATGAAAGATTAGAACTTAGTGGGTGTTTTCTTATCTTGAACATAATTGTGTAAGTCTTTAGTCAAATCAGAATTAGAAACTTGGATGAAAGATTGGAACTCGGTGGGTGTTCTCTTATCTTGAACATTGGTAAGGCTTTAGTCAAATCCGAAATAAAAGTTTCGATGGAAGATTGCAACTTAGTGGGGGTTCTTTTATCTTAAATATAATTGTGTTTGGATGGAAGTTTGGAACTTAGTGGCGTTCTCTTATTTTTAACATAATTTTGTAAGACTTTAGTCAAATCCAAAATTAAAGCTTGGATTGAAGATTTGAACTTAATGGGTATTTTCTTATCTTAAACATAATTGTGTAAGAGTTTTGTGAATGTTATAAATAGACAAGGTTGGATCCAAACTCATTCATAATATTTCAAAACCATTTATCTCAATTAATAGTAATAGCTACCTTAAAAAATGTTCTATTTTCTATAATAAAAATATCAAAAATAGACTTTAAGAGAAGACACAGCTTTGTGCAAAGTGTATAAGAAAATTTATAAAAATCCATATGTAGGAGTTCAATAAACTTAAATCAATTTTAGGGGAAAAAACAAAGATTCAATGTATCAATGTTTTGGAGATGATGATAACAACATCAACCACGTTCAACGAACATAATAAGGTATAAATAATCATTAGAAAAAATACATTTTTAGTTACGTTTTACAAATGGAATCAAGCCATGATGCTTCCCCTTATGTCTATGTCTCGACCTCAACCTCAACCACTGCCTCCGCATCTACGTCTGCCTCTACATCCTATTGTGTAGAAATAACATGACGATGATGTTTATCTCTAAGATAAATCTTTCATGGTCTTTTTGTTTTAAACTGCTTATCCGGCTCATCTGTCATAGATGATGATGTTGAAACTCTATCGATAGTCTTTTGTTGTTTTTTTGAAGACATATTGTCATAGCAAAAATAAATTTTAACATACAAACATAAACGATCAAGCTAAACGTATATCAAACTCAATATAAACGGTCATGACATGTATCGAACAAAATTTACAAACGTCGAAAACATTAATAGACACAAGGGTCTAGTATGTTATGCGAATGTCGTCGATATTCATCACCTATAATAAAAATCAAAACAACAAAATTGTTACAAAGAAAAATTGATAAATATCATATTTAGGATAAAGTTGAGCGAAATAACTCTAAATATATTAATATAAATACTTAATGATTATTATTTTAAGTTAATTAAGGGATTAAGACAAGGTGATGCATTGTTTCCTAGTTGTTTTATCATCGCAGAAGAATATCTTATAAGAGGATTCAGGTAGATGGCATTTGGAAATCATTCATCAAGATATAAGTTTATGAGAAGTTGTTACATATCGTGTTTAGCTTTCATTGATGATTTTATTATATTCAGTAATGGCTCTTCTTCCACCCTTAAAGAGATTAGAAAATTCATGATTCATTATCAAGAGAGATCGGGTCAGGTCATCAATAATAAAAAAAATCTAAAATCATTGAGTCATCTAAAATGTTGCATTCAAGAGTTCAAAGGTTTGAGAGTATTTTGGGTTTCAAGCACATCCATCTGCCTATTCAATATGTGGGTATTACTGTCAACACAAACAATAGAATTAACAATTTTGATGACTTGGTTTACAAGATAGAAGAAAATATATGAGTGGGATAGCAATCTGATATCCTTTGGTGGGAGGCTAATCCTGGTCCAATATGTTTTAACCACTATTCCTAACTACAACATCCAAAACTCTTATCTCCCAAAATATGTGATTCAAAGGATTAATTGTCTATGCAACAGATTCCTTTAGGGTTCAAAAGAAAATAATTTGGCTATTAATTTGTCCCATTAGTCTAACCTTTGCAAGCCTTACGAGGAGGGTGGGCTGAATATTAAAAAGCTGGAGGATATTCAAAATAGTTAAACTTGTAAACTATGGCTTAGATTCAAAGAACAAAAGACATTCTAGGCAAGGCTAATGTCCTCTATCTACTACACGCATCATCATTCTATTACTGCTCCAAAACCAAATAAAAGCTCAAATACATGGACCAAATTATTAGATATAAATGGCATGGTTGAGAAATATATCTTTTAGAAGGTTGGGCATGGTAAAATAGATTTTTGGATGGATAGATGGTGCTCCACTGGTCCATTATTCAGTTCAATGCTCTACAAAATTGAACATGGTATAAACAAGATGAAGTTAGAAGTTTTTGTGTTAATGGGCAGTGGAACATGGAGAAGCTGGAATGATCAGTTAGTACTTCTAATATCGTTAAAATTAAGAAGATTTCTCTGAACTCATCCAATGACACAATCAAATCGTCTATCTCTTTGAATTGATACTACAACATAGATGACACTTGGAACTCGGTCAGACTTAAAGACAATAAGTCAAATTTCTTCAAGAAACTTTGTAATCTAATTATATCAAGGAAACTTGGCTCCTTATATTTTCGATTGTACAAAGAATAAGGTTCCAATTGGTTTCGAAATGTCAATATTGTGAGAATTTTGGATCCATTAATCATTTTTTTGTTCAATGTCAAGACTCTTGAAAAGTTTGGAACTACTTTGTAACTCTGTTCAACATTCCTATAAAAAAGAACATGTCCTTTACTCACATGATTAGACCATGGTTTTGGTCAACAAACAAAGTCAACCACATAAGGATTATCCTCTTTCCAATTATCTTTAGGATCATTTGGTCTTCTAAAAATTAAAAAAAACATAAAGATCAGAATGTCAACTCAAAAATAATGATTGACCATATCATATATATCCTTATTGGGTTTGATTGTGCAAATTTCTGAAAGAGTTCTCACTGGGGCAAGAATATAGGTATAAGTACTTATATTGGTTGTGTTACTCATTTGAACAAGCCCAAGTGTTAAAGGGAAATCTAAGAAATAGTCGCCAAGATAGTAATTTTATTGATTCGAGAAGATAAGTCTTTTTTTACATAGTGATAATCATATTTATACTATTTACGCCGCAGTTTCAATCTTTCATTAATTACACGATTTCATTATTCTCGATCGTTGACCTACATTTATTGCAATGGCATTACTCTAGTCATAGTGTGTTACATGGGTCGTCCAGTCAACCGCTCTTTTAACAAGTGTTGACTTTTTTAATGATTTCATCATAAGTTGTTACGCATGATAAAGCTTTGTTGGTCTCGGTTGACGTAAATCGGTCTTTGATGAGTTGTGCTTTGCTCGTCGGCCTGAATGTATGGACTCTTCTTGGTATGGCATTTGCTAATTAAACACTTGATTGTTTTTCAGTTTAGTTATAGCGTTTGCTCGATTTCCTTATCTATGGGGCTTGGTATAGCCTCTGCTCGGTAAGATCCTGATTGAGCTCGTATTAAGTTATATTATTTTCTTGGTTTCCTTATGAATGGGGCGAGACTCGATCAGGTTGCACTGATCGTTTAGTTCCTAATTGTTTGTATGTCGTCTTCTTATAAAATTGCCCCTCGGTTTGGCATCGGTTTTCTATCGTTGGGTGCTCTTTCTACTTGGTTAAAGTCACATATTTCCTAATGGACTTAATGCCGATAATAACGACCTTATCACCAGGATTTCTCAAATAAAATCACCCTAAAGCTAATAGGTTAAAACAAACCACGGATGAGGCTTACTGCTTGACAGGTGAGTCAAGCACGAGTAATCTAATCAAGGATCATAATTGAGATATAATTGTTAGTAATGAGATAATATATGAGAAACAATTTCCTATTGTGGCTAAGTGTCAGGTTTTACTAGATGGCTGCTAATTTACAAATCAAATGACATTAACGTGATTGACATAGAAAGAGATTCAAATATCATCACTGAGATGCTCTTAAAATGGAGAGCTTCCTGGTTTCTTGAGCCAATTGTTTATTGCTGCAGGAAGTTAATATCATTTACAATGACAGTGATCCATATATTTTGAGAACAAAACATGGCTTTTGATTGGATAGCAAAACAGACTCTGGAAAATATTGTAAACATTAATTTCAACCAAGATCAAGCTCATAATACTCCTACAACAATAACTATATTAGAAAGTTCGGATATGTGATATCTCGGGCTCGATAATAATGATTAAAGTTATAAATGATATAAATAATGTTTTCAATTCAAATGAGGCTTACCTCAATCTGCTTTCTTACTCTAACATCAATCTTTGTTGAAGCAAGCTCGACCTGACTATATATGTCAGTAATTCTTTATTACTAGTATTCAAAATAGTTGAATTTAGAAATCAAATTAAGCTCTGGATTTTGAATTGGGAGCTGGAGATGATGTTCATTCAGCAACTAAGAGTCTTATGTTCAAGAAATCAGAGATGAAAGAATGAATAAAAGATGCTAAATCTTCATCTTTTAAATCAAAAGGCTAGAAAAATCTCTGTTTTGGATCATAATAAATTCTTAAAGAATTTAAAAGCAAGAATTAAATTTTTGAAATACTATATCTCTTAAATTTTGGAAAAAGCCTAAATCTAAACTTAGGCTATAATTTTGAGCTTCCAAGTACTCTATATTTCAATATAGCAATAGATGCCTTATTTTTTAAAAAATTAAATAAAAATAAATATTCATTTACAATTTATATTATTTTAGTCCACTAATTTTTAATGTATTAATTGTTTTTAAGTTTTTTTAAAAAAAATAAATACTTTAAATAAGTCTCCTTTGAATAAACCATCCAACCTTATTCATCATTCTAAGCTTCTTCCATGACATTTTCTTTCTTAATCAAGATGTGTTTATACAGTAATCCAACATGCATCAGCTAAGATTTATTTATTTTCAACATTCAATAATCAAATCGATTCTTCAACAACCAAAATTTCAGCAAGAACTTCTACAAAAAAAAATATCACAAGAGACAACAAAAAGGAAAATGGCACGAACATATGCAGAAATTACAAGTGAAAGCACCTAGCAAGAAGAGCTAAAAACATTAAAAGTGGATCATAAATCGGACCACATTTCAATTCAATTCAAAGAAATATATATATATATATAAAATTTATCTTTAGATACTAAACACTCTTTAGTAGGTAAATTTGCGCAAGGATTCTAGCTAAAAAGCCTTAAACCTGTTCTTGAACTCTATGAAATTAAAAGAAAAATGCAGCACTTCAATATGGGATTCGAGGCATATTTTCTTGGAGTTTGATCTAAAGAATGACCTGAACAGAGTAGTTATTGGATATGAGTCTTGTGCTTCCCAATTATTCGTCTCTCTGCTCTACTTTCAGTTTTTTTGCTCGGTCTTCCTTTCCTGATTAATGAAAAATGAGGAAAAATTAGAAATTTCAATAAGCAATAGGATTCTAGAAAATCTCCAATCACTTAATTCATATGATTTATCAAAATGCAGAAGCTAATCATAAGGCATACAAAATTATTCAATCAGTTCGCTTACAATATTTTTCAGTTCTCACAAATGAAGTGTTGAATTCTATCTTGATTATTGAGGTAATGTAGTTTTTGAATTAATGTGCTAGTAGACCAGCAGGATTAGCTAAACCTGAAATCATCAACTGTGTACAGTTATCCTTCGATTTGAGATATCTTCGTTGAATGATACTGTGTGTTCTGCTTTTCATTCGATTATATATGGAAATCATCTCCTTTGTTTCTGCATTTTCTCCTTCGAGAATATTAGTTTATCCCCGTTTTGATGTTTCATTTCAAAGGATTATATATTTTCGACTAAAAAAATCACTTAGAAAAAGATAGAAATGGTGACCGACAGGAGTTGAAGGTTGGTGGTTCTCGAGCCGCGTTGATTGAGGCGGGATGGAAGAGACAACGACGGTTGAGATTGGGATTTTAATGATGGTTTTCTGAATTTTACGAGATCGGAAGGATAATTTGGAATAAATTGAAAGGTTTTTGGTTCTTTAATATCGATTTTAGAAATGGCGTTTCATGGAAGTGTTTTTGTGGTAGCGGCAAAACAACTGAGAAGTAACATAATCATCTTTGTGTTTTGAACCCCTAATTTTTGTATCCAGTAGACCGTAATTTTGCTCATCAATTTGTCATCCCATTAAAATTACAATCGTAATGTATACAATTTCAATAATAATAATAATAAAAGACAAACGTTTTGATTAAAAAAATATGCTTTGTGTAAAAAGCAAAATATAAACCTTGATCTAACACCGAATACTAGTTTGAGAAAGCATAAAACTTCACCTCAGCTAACTTAGATAAAAACAAATTATATTTTGATTTATATTTAAAATTTGGTTCAAATATTTTTCATATTTCGTGAGACTCGGTCTGATATATGTATTTTGCTTTAAAATGAGAATTTAAAGATATGATTTATTTCGACAGGGTGAAGCTATTTCACCATTGTATTTATTATTTCCTCCTAATTTAAAAGATATTTTTTCACTTTTTTCACTTTTTTTTTCAGAGGGAACCCGCAGCCGCTACTTAGAGTGCAATGAGTGCGCACAGGATAAACCCTTAATCTGACGCGATAACCTGCAAACCAACGCCAGAAGGTAAACCACACAAGGTGACAGGCTCAGCCGAGAAAGCGTATGTAGAGGGACTTGAACTCATGACCTTTGGTCACAAACATGTCATACTCAACCAACTCGGCTACCACATTGGGGGCATAAAAAGAGGATGCAACACGAAGACTTCCCAGGAGGTCACCCATCATAGTATTACTCTCGCCCAAACACGCTTAACTGCGGAGTTCTGATGGATTTTTTTTTTTCACTTTGTTGTTTACTCCATCAGTAATATCCTTACACAAATACAAACCAGAAAATCGTTTGCTCTTCCATTACCATTGTTCACCACGCCGACAAATACTATCTCTTAGCTACCTTTTTACTTTAGTCGTCGTTTTCCTAATTGTCCTACCCGTGAAACCCCAGTTTCACTATGGTGTACATAGTTTTTACTCTTTTCGTGTCCTACCCGCCAAACCCCGTTTCACTATGGCAGGGGCGGATCCAGGACGAAAATTAAGGGTATGCCGAAAAAATATTATGCAAAAAAATCCATAAAATATAAATATCTTAATATCGCAATTTAAAAATATGTAAATATTTTGATTACAACTCAAAATGAAAATACAGTCTAGTCCAAGCGTAAATGCATTCTCCTCTTACTCATCCCTTGAAATCGTTTGATAATATCTAAATCATCAACTGTAGAAAATACTTCCCTCTCCACAAATGTCACTAAACAATCATTAAGCCATGGATTCGTCATTCTATTTCTCAACTCATTCTTCACATATTTCATACCAGAAAATACTCGCTCAACACTTGCGGTAGCAACCGGTAATGACAAAGCTAGCTTCAAAAGTGTGTACACAAATCCAAATATCTTGTGTTTCTTTGTACGAACAAGAGTCTTACATAGATCCGAGATACTCTTCAAATTAGAAAAATTATCATCCATTTTGACACATGCAATATAAGTCTCAAATTGGCTAGACAACTCTTTATCACTAATATCCTCAAAGTCATTTGGATAGAATCTTGCCAACCTCACAAGTGATTTAGTGTCAAAGTATTCAAATGAAGAACATGGATTCAAACATGATACACAATTCAACAACTCAACATTTTCCGGCGTAAATCGATCACCCAACTCTTTCATTACAAAGTCTATGACATGTAAAAAACAATTATTCTTGAAATAATGGAGAGTTGTCAAAAACGGAGCAAGTCTTTTGGATTTATTATCTTTTACATACCTTGAATCCATGTCGGGCACATCTATTTCAAGATTACCACAAGAATCCACAACTTTTTGATAAAAGGCTTCCCATCCGTGATCTCTCATTTGTTGAAGTTTTATTTTACTTACTTTGACAAGTTGCATCGCGGTCAAAATATCTTGATCTCCCTTTTGTAATGCTTGAGATAAATCATTGGTCAACGAAAATACCTCAACCATTAAGTGTAACATAAAAACAAAACTAAAAGTTTGCATAACAATTAATAAACTTTTTGGTTCACCTTTTGAATATACCTCACTTCTCAAATCTTCAAGCACTTCAATAATTGGAGTAAACAAATCAACCAACCTACTAAGAGTCCGAAAGTGAGATCCCCACCGTGTCTCACCCGCTCTTGCAATAGACAACTCTTGGTTCAAACCGGTACCCGTTTCCATAAACTCATTCTCAATTAGATTAGTAAAATGAGCAGCTTATTTTTTCCTAAGCAAAGATTGTCGTTTGTTTGAAGACCTTAAGAAGTTCACAATACGTGACACATCAATAAAAAACATATCAACATCTTCATGCTTCTGAGCCAATTGAAGTTGGTGAGCAAAACAATGCACATAATATGCTTGCGGATTTTCTTTTTGAATCAAAGTCTTCAAACCACCAAATTGACCTCTCATATTACTTGCTCCATCATATCCTTGTCCTCGAATTTTAGATACACACAATCCAAATCCAGAAAGCAAATTTTTAAGAGCATCTTTAAGCGTCATTGCACTAGTATCCTCAACATGAACAATGCCAATAAAGCGTTCAACAACAAAACCTCTATCATCAACAAACCGTAAAACTACTGCCATTTGTTCTTTACCTGAGCAATCACCGGATTCATCAACAAGAACACAAAATATATCATCTCCAATTTCTCCAACAATGTTTTTAATTGTTTCAACCGCACAAGCATTTGCAAGTTCTTTTTGAATAATGGGACTAGTCATTTTACTATTTCCTCCACCACTTACACATGCTTCTGTTATTTTCTCACTATTTCTTCCCATAAGTTCAATCAATTCTAGAAAATGGCCTTTAAAAAAAGAATCTCCTCCTTCATTATGCCCCCTAAACGCAATTCCACCCTTAACAAGATACTTAACTGCTTCAAGTGATACTTTTAAACGAACAAAATAATCGGCTTCTGCTTTTGTACTATGCTTTAGAAATGAAGATTCAATACTTTTATTTTTCTTCATCAGATCCTGACAAGCTTTGACACATTTTTTTGTGATGACTATTGACCGTTTCACCAACATGTTTAGCCAACTTGCTCTTTACATTCCAAAACCGAAAACCTTTCTCTGCAACTGCAAATGTTTTATTACTAGTACCATTATAGCACAAATAACAAGGCAAACAATACACGACGTCTTTTTCTATACTATATTCCAACCAGTTATTGCCTTCATACCAACTATTATTAAAATAACGATTATGTCCCCCGATATCTCTAAGAGGATATTCTGTCATATTAGGTCTTGTCGGCCCATTTACAAGATACGCTCTTCTTACCTCATCTTGGTCATTTGGATGATACTCAAGAATTGAAGTTCTTAATCCAGGATCTGACTCCAAATAACCCCCTTTTTTAATACCTTACTTGAATATGATGAATTAGAAGAAGGTTCTTGAAATGGTAGTTCAACTGAAGAAGAAATTGGAGACACTTTGATTCATTTCCAATAGTAGAAATATTAGAGTCTGAAAATCTGGGAGCAGCCGTAAAGTACTTGAACAACATCCTGCTAGAAAAAAAACCAGAGTACCAAATTAATCTAAAATATAATAAATTCAACAATACATAAATATGCTAAAGAATCAATAATTTGCTTAATTATCTCATATACAAAATATTATTTCCATCTAAAATATTCAGATCAAAATATTCATTCTGAAAAAATATCTATACAATAATTTGATTGAATAAATTTAAGAGATTAATTTACTTAAAAAGAATGAATACAAGAATTTTCTTAAATAAAAATATTTTTTCCATATAAAAGATTACAAAATATGAAACAGTAATTTCCAAATCCATCCATTATCTATGTAAAATATGTTAAAAAATTATAAATTTAGTCAAAATATTCATTGAAAAAAATAGTACAGTAATTTACTTTTAAAAAAATTAATAATTTTTTTAAAAAAATACAAAAGATTCTTTCCATACAAATTATTAGAAATAAATCGAAACAAAATAGCCTAAAATAGTCTAATAAGAGTAATTTTCTCAATCAAATCATATAAATTAGTCTAGTATTTTAATATTACCTGATTAATTTTGGAAATTTGAAGTCTTTTGTGTAAATCTTTACCTGAAATGAAATATGCAACCATGATTTATTAAAGAATCAAAGAACTATAAATAAAAAATAAAAGAATGTAAACAAAAAGTAAAAAAAAAATATCTTAGGATTTGAACTCATCACCTCTAGTATTTAAGAAGAGATTTTTACCAATATACTAAATTTATTTCATTGATCTAGGGTTGTCCCGGATATACCCATATCCCCTATATACTAAATTCATTTCATTGATCTAGGGTTGTCCCGGGTATCCGCCACAGTGACTATAGTGTAGATAGTTTTTTACTGGTTCGTGAAATACCAAGCCGATCTCTTCATAGATGGAGTTAATCTATTGCAGGCAAAGGAAAAATTAAAGACGGTTGTATAAAGGCATGTATTCAGTGACGTCGGTGTCGAGATCGTATCATAAATTTAGATGAGTTTTTTATAAGTCTAAATTTCAATGAGTTGAGTTGTTTTATTTTCTTAATTTTTTAACGAATTCACTAATATGAAAATGATAACTAAAACTCTCCATTACCCTAATGACCCTAATGATATCATGGTTCTGGATGCTCTCATGATAGTTTATGGTTATGCCTATATAAATTATTTTTCCGGCATAAAAATCTGAAACAGTTCTTATCGGGTTAGGAAATCTGGATAAAATTCTTATCCGGTTTGGTTTGGATTAAAAAAAAGAAGTGGTTTGGATTAAAAAAAAAAAAAAGAAGGACAAGGGTAGAACAATATAAATTTAAAGGCAATCGAAGGTTAATAGCGTACAAACACATTTTAAATTTATTTTCTAATATCTTAAATGGAGGAACTAACCCAAACTAGGGAGGAAATAGTTACGGCCTTGTGATACCTTGTACCGTATTTGTTTCTTAAAATTATGTTCATGTTGTCCCTGCCCAGGCACTAGAAGCTGCCCAGTATAACCAAAAGAGAAACACTATACAGACAAAAATGGAGACCAAGAAAGACAAAAAGCTTATACGCAAACAGGTATCGAATATCACATATTCGAGTCTACTAAATACTTTCATTTTTTATTTCGAAAATCAACACTAGTACTTGAACATGGTTGCAGATACTGGAAAAGAAAAAAGCAGTAGATAACCTGATCAATACAGCTTCTTCTCTTCGCGATCCCCTCGATTCTTTCGCTCCCTTTCGCCAGTTCAACAGAAATGGTACAAAATCGTGTTTCAATATTTGGGTATTTGAAAAGATTAGATTTTTTTATCATGTGTAGTTTTTGTTATCACACTGTCTCTGACATTTTCATATTGGAAACTCCGAATAGGAGGATAACAAAATGTCTGCTGAAAGCTTTTAAATTTTCCTTCTGTCTTATTTTGTGGATTAAAGAAAATTATTTGGCTTGATTAGGCTTATCTGCTAAGTTGGTGTCTAATTTGGGTGACAAGCTCTCTTCATCAGAGAAACATTATATCCAACACCTCCTCAAGGTATGAAAAAAAGAGATTTCAATAGATATTTTTGTTGTAAATTCTCCTTCCTATGAATGTAGAGCTTTGAGCTGTACAGGTAAACATGGAGGCGGCATATGGATCTGAGTGGCCTACAGAAGAGAAGGTGAAACGCAGGGAAATGGTTTCTCCTCAAGCTAGGTATATATTCGTGCACCAGGCTCCGAGTACCGATGTCGATATGATATCGAAGATGGAAGCTATTGTTGGGTTTGTTCATTACCGTTTTACTTTGGAGGAAGAGATACCTGTGGTTTATGTGTATGAGATACAGTTAGACTCTAGAGTCCAAGGGAAAGGATTGGGGAAGTTCTTGATGCAATTGATTGAGCTTCTTGCTCGAAAGGTACCTATATATCTTTCATTTTCTTTTAAGTGTGCTTGGCATTTGGTTCTGATCCAGTATATCTTCTTTTGTAGAACGGAATGGGTGCTGTGGTGCTCACTGTTCAAAAAGCAAATTCGTCAGCCATGTGTTTCTATCTAAGCAAGCTGAGGTGAAGTTCGATGCTTTCTCAAGCTAGTATTTGGTGTTAGATCAGGATTTGTTTCATGCTTCATATCTTCTTCGTGTAGGTTGTATCTGTTTGAGCTCTTTGTTTTCTTCTAAGACTGTCGTTTTTTTAACTTCCCGTTTCGCTTTCTGTCTCCCTGCTTGCTCTTCCTTCATTATGTCAATATGTTGGTTTAGGGTTTGTATCTTCGTGATCTCTTCGTTTGTTACAAGGGTTTATATCTTAGACTACCCTCTTGGTATGCTCTCTCCTGCTTGATCTGTCTCTGTGCATTTGTTCCTTTAGTATCTGTATCTGACCATCTCATAAGAATTTTGGTTTTTAGACCTATCTTTTGGTCTTCTTGTTGATAGAGTCTGGAAATAGCTTAGATCCTTCTTTTTTTTGGTGGCTATGCTTCGATTTTTTCTCGTGTTAGCTTAGTCGATGTCAATTATTACAGATCTGCTTTCTCTGAAGGCTGAGGACTGATTTCGGATTCTTGTGCAGATATGTAGTATCAAGTATCTCACCATCAAAAGTTGATCCACTGGTATGAGTTAGTACTTATGTTGTTATTGCGTCAATTATCTAAGATGCTTTCAAGTAAATCTTTGCCATTTTGTGCAGAACGGAGTTGAGAAGAGTTATGAAATTCTTTGTAAAGCATTTAGTTCTGAAGCTAAATCTGCACTTGAGGTACATTCAATTCCATCAAGTTTTACGAAATTCTCTGTGATCTAAAATTTAAACAAGGTTGATCCATGTCTTTCCCTTGAATTTCTGGAAACTGAAATAGCTCTTCATTGATGTGTAGTTGCCGGAAAATGAAAGATGTATAATAAGATATTTTCATATTCTTGACCACAGCTTTGTGTACAACATCAATATGTACATATATAATTGCCATCGGTCAACTATCTAGTAAACTGTACCGAATTTGAAGCTAAAACTGTCCTTAAATGTGAATTATTTAAAGGAGGATGAACATAAGCTTTTCCGAATTTCATTCGTATGCATCTCTCTCTGTCTGTTAACCCAAAATTTTATTATTCTTTTGTATATTTTGGTTTTTGTATCCTAATAATAGGAAGGCATATGAGGAGAGATTGGCTGTCCTTCAGCCAAATATTACCAGTGAACCTCGGTACGTATCTCCGGTGGAACCTTGCCTTGTGCTCTCTCTCTCTATTTATACATTTTCTTTTTCCATCCAGATTGATTTACGACTTTGGACATTACTGAGCCACCAGCTCGCTGTAAAACCACTTTCAGAAACTTAGATGTGTCTATTATATCTTAGCACTGTGCTTTTTATATCATTTCCAAGCAGACCCTGGCATTGTAAAAACACACCAATAACTTAAAAGATATGAACAACCTGGGTCTATTCTTTGTACTACATTGTAACCAAACTATTAACTCCATGAATCTGTTTACCATCGGCTTCTCTTGATGATAACGATTCTCTACTAATTTCCATGAATATGTTTACCATCGGTTTGTCTTGATGATAACAATTCTCTACTACTATTACTCCATGAATCTGTTTACCATGATAAGATTTCTCTATATTTTCCTACTGAGGTGTCTTATGCTTTGCAGGTTTTTTCCTAATCTTCGGTGTCCTGCAATTGTCGCCCTCAGATCAGTATTTTCCATTCCAGGGGATCTTATTAATATCAGCACTATCTTATTTACCATTCCAGGGGATCAAAAGATTCTTACTCATGTCAGCACTATCTTATTTTCATTGAAGTATCAAAGTTTTCTTCTAAGTGTAGAACCATAGATATGAATAGCATAACATTGCACTAAAAAAGTTGCTAAATTTGCAATCTGTTGCTTTGAAATTCACTGCTCCTTTTATCTTCTAGAGCATGAAAGATTGATATTCTCATGAATCAAGCAAAATTTAATCTGGATAGAAGAGTTTGAACCAAACATATAATCATCACATGTTTTACAGCTACGAGAAACAAGTACTTTCACTTGACACAGTCTCGATAAAGGGAGAGCCTTAAAGTCAAAACCCCAAACTTTGTTATGTCTTATACATCACAACAAAGCAACAGTCATTAGAAACACTCTTTAAAAACAAGTATTTTTCTTCCTGTTGTGCTGAAAAAGCTTCTGAATTCGGCACTTGTATCTGATGTCACACCCTATGGTTTAGCCACTCTGTTATGACATTAGCAATAGCATCGCGTTCTGGTTCGATAAGGAGATCATGTAAAAATCCATCATATAACTTAATGGTCTTGTCAGTTGAGGCAGCCTCCTCATACAGTTTCTTAGAAGCTCCTGGATCTGTCACGGTGTCGGCAGTACCATGAAGAACTAGAAATGGAACATTCATTCTACGGAGATTCTGCAGCAAGAAAGTTGATAGACGAAGGATCTCGTAACCGGTCCTTACTCTGATGGAACCGGTATAGACCAACGGGTCAGAATATTTGGCAACAAGAGCCTCCGGGTCACGAGAGACTGGCATGCCCTTCTTGTTCGCAGCACTTAATTGGTATCTTGGGATTAGGAATGAGAAAATCGGCGCAATTACCTATAAGGAATCAAAGATTGCCTGTGATTTAGAATTATAATATACTTTTGCAACAGATAGACATTCCGACCTCGTTGGGTACATTGAATTACGACTAGATTGGATTTTTTCCCTAACCGAGTCAAATCCAACACCCACTAATCCTATGCGGTCTTCCAACCATGTCCTCAATACATATTCGTGCATAACTCTTGAAAACTTGGTGAATGAAGAGATGTAATTAACTTACATTGAAAATTGGATGAGACGGCTGGACTCCAACGGCAGGTGAAGTCAGCGCAACACCTGATACACGAGCTTCAATCTTAGGATCAAGCATAGCCTGTGGGATCAACGCATGGAAGCCATATTATTAATTTTAAAAAGGACAGAAGATAAGATACAAAATATCCCTGGATAGTTATGTGAAACCTTACCTTCAGGATAATGGCTCCTCCGGTTGAGTGTCCAAAGCAAAAACATGGAAGCCCGGGATTGTCAGATAGAATTTTATCAAGAAACAGTTTCTGAGTCCAATTCAAGTGAAACAAGCACAAACATGTTAGTTAAGCAGATCGCTACGCTGTATTATGATCTTGCAAATGCATGTTAATTATACCACATCAGAGACAGCATCATCAAGAGAATGAACATATGCGTGCAGTCCATCACTTCCACCATGTCCTGTCAAATGAGAAATGATAGATTCAAGAACATTAGAGAAACCACACGGGTGATGGAACCCCTAAAAAACCATATGCAATTGAACTATATACGAAGATAAAGAACTAAACATTCATACAAATCAAACTAAAGCTACTAAATAGCTAGCTTGTATAATCATGCCTGCTAAATGACCAGATAACTTTAAAAGTTCAAACCATATAGTAAATTGAACTTTAATCTCATTGTTAACGCATTATGCTACGGAAGACTTCAGTGTCCACCAGAAAGAATGGAAAAATAGAAGATATCGATATGAGACAATAAGAACAAACAAGAAATGACAGGGTCTAGGATCCATCTTTGAATTCGCGGTTACATTCAAGCATTCACATCATCTAGTTGATCAACAAATTTTGACATCAACACAACAAAGATAATAAGCTTACGCATTAAGATGAGCTTACTTTATTTTGCACAATTGGGGGCATCCCAACAGAAATATTCAGTCCCTGCAACACCCAGATATAGATGTATTGTTGAACAAATACACACGACTGCCTATTTAAGGTATCAGCTTATGGAATATGCATGGCGCAGATATTTTTTTATGTAAATATTCACAAACTATCTCTACTCCTTTATACAAATCAATAGGACTTAGAACAACATTTCCATTACATCGTCCTACTTTCTTATTCTCCTTGATATCAGATTGTATAGCTGAACAGAATGTGGTCGGTAATCAAGGTGTTATTAGATCTACAACTCTCAAACTACCACAGCCGAATACTATTCCTGTAAATTTTCAAATTCAACATTTCTACAGCTTTTAAAATGGTTTCTTAATGCATCACTTGAACCTAAACTATAAGATACTAATTACAAATTTAAGCAGCAACTATCTTTGCCTTATACATTGAAATGGTTCGAAGCTTACCTATCCAATCCATTCCATAAACTTTGAATCCATTTGCGGTGAGCTGCTTTGCAAGGTTGCTATATCGTCCACTGCGATTATAGACTGAAGTGATTAGGATAGTTCGAAAATTACTCAATAGAAGAGCTTTAAGTAACATGGACTTTAAAGCAAACAAACCTGTGCTCGTTCAGACCATGCAAAAGAACAACCAGTCCCCTGCGACAAGGAAGTCAGACGCAAAATTAGTCCGATAAGAGAAATGTAGTCATTTATTTCTTTTCTTTTATGGCAGATTAAAAAAGAACGCGATAAAGTCCTACTTAATCATAGTTATCAACATTATTTACGTATTCATTTTATACAATGTTATAAATTTCAACTAGTCACACTCACAGCAGAAATGCCAATCTACTGATCCAAGCATTACGCAAAAGTAAGACTAAAGTATTAGCATTAGGCTATTAGCAACCTAAAGCAATTCTTGAGCCATGGTTTTCAGGATAGAGAGTCAAGGGACCACTCAAAACAGAATTTCAACATTACTCTAACAAATGAGGTTTAAAACCGCAAATCGTCCTCGGCTATCAGGTTTAAATACATATAGTCCACTTGTAATGATATAAGTTAGCGGATATAAAAATCGAAACAACATAGACAACCTGATATTGGTAGAGACCGGAGTCCACGACTGTGTAAACAATGCATCACCTCTAGGTGTAACGAAATCCGAAAACTCTCTGGCACAGCTTCCGTCGTCATCTTCCATCACTCTCAGTTCCGCAAGCGACCGTCTAGCGGCCGCCTCCTGATCCACAACTGACGCCATCAATGACGATGATGAGCTGCTCTTCCACGACACGATTGTCGTAGGAACCCTGACGACCGCAGCCCCTCCAACCTTCTTATCATCACCAGGATTGATGGCGACGGGACGTTTTCTCCCTCGAAACGGAACCAGCAACAGAAGCACAACAGCCTGGATCAAAATCAATAGGCTCTTCAAAACTCGAAGCGAAAACA
Source organism: Limnanthes douglasii subsp. nivea (assembly GCA_036936605.1). NCBI lineage: Eukaryota > Viridiplantae > Streptophyta > Magnoliopsida > Brassicales > Limnanthaceae > Limnanthes > Limnanthes douglasii. Next base: position 95,748,868 of record JAUPFV010000005.1, read on the forward strand.
GAGCGCTTATACGCCCGCTGGCCCCGGACGTCAAAATCAACGAGGACGGAGCCTTCGAACACGCATCCATTGTCGTCAATTCGAATTGTTGCTCAACTTCTTATGATAAGAGAAAACGAGAGGATGGTGTTGTGGTTTGAAATTTTGAATCTCTCTTGGTAAGATAACAACCGTTCTTTTGACTGTATAAATGAAACCAAAAAATTAATAAAAGTTTTAACTTTATTTTGACTCTATCCGTCTGTCAAGATAGCTGTTTTTTGCTAAATTTAATAGAAAACCAATCGATTTTCCAAATTTAGATGAACCCTAATTCTGGGTTGAGGTAAGAAACAAACAAACAATGTGATATTACACTCGCGATTCAATCGGCTTTACTATCGAAATGAAAAAAAAAAAAACAGGAACTTGAAAAATGAGAAACTCTGTTTCTGTGTCGGAATCAAACTGTGTTTGAAAATTGTACAACTTTGTGATTAGAGATGGAAGAGATCAGATTGGTTTTGTTGTGGTGGTGGATGGAAACTTTTGACAAAAGTGACTGGTTCTAGAAATTCTATATATAGTAGATGCTGTATTTCATGAATGTCTGACACGTGGTTGGTTGTTGTCGTCTTTTAAGAAATCGTCCGTCGTTAGGAGTTAGGACCAAGTATGGGGGGAATTTCGGATATTTTTCTTTCTCACTCTAAGTCTCTAAGTCTCTAAGTCTAAGCTACTCCATGTCGGTCTAAATTGCATCCACATATCAATCAAATCAATTCTTTTTATTATTCTTTGAGTACAATTTTCCGCGTACCTTTATTATATTGGGTCAGATTCATACCCTTAACTTAAAAGTCGGTCGGTATAATTTAGATATTGGGCAAGCTAATTCATCCATTAATATTTTTATTTTTTCTATATGAAAAAATCAAAACCCAATTAAAACTGGTTTTTATTATTTTATTCTTTATTTTATTTTAAATTTATGTTTATTTGTTACTGTCTTTCTTTTCATCTTCACTAAAAAATTGTATTTTTTGAAAGAAAAAAATTCAGTGAATTCTAAAATCCAGTCTCCCAATCAATCAGCTACTTCCAAAGGAAAAAAAATCAAATATCGGTCAGAAACAAAATCGACAGTTGATTCCGAGAAAGGGTTTCGGAATCAACCGCCGTTTTGAAACAAAAGCGACAGTTGATTCCGAGAAATGGTTTCGGAATCAACCGCCGATTTTGAAACAAAAGCGCAGTCGACTACGAGACTGGGTCTCGGAATCCACTGTTATTTTGAAACAAAAGCGCAGTTGATTCCGACACTGGGTCTAGGAATCAACTGTCATTTTGAAACAAAAGCGCATTTGATAGAGTGGATATAACAATCTTGTAGCATATGCCACCCATTCTATTGATGGTGATAGGCTTCAAATGGTTTTTCAACAAATTAAATTTTTTTAAAAAAAAAACTTATGAAAAAATAACCTAAAGGCATAGAGAAAGAAGAGGGATGAGAAAAAGAAGAAGTAAGAGAGAAGGAACTTAGTTGCAGGAAAAAAAATATGGAGAGAAAAAGCTCTACATTCTTTGCCTAAATTTGGTTAAAACACTTGTATTACATAAGGGTAAAAATGAATTTTACTAAATTGAGGAAATAAAAGATTGAAAACAGATAATGGAAGATGGAGGAAATAACTCTACCCTTTAGATATTTGGGTTATCTGATTTCAATGTTAAGATGGGGGAGTATATTACTTTTACTCTTTAGGTTTTGTGATTGATTTTTTAATTATATCAATATTTTTTATATAGTTTTTTGTTTCAAATGTTAGGTGAAAGCGATGGTTTTTTTCTATTATAATTATTTTAAGATTATTTTTTTATGCATGAGGAATCCATGACTAAATTTATTAAAATCATTATAGTCGAGGAATGCTTACAAACATTTTGTCATAATAAAGGGACGTTCATCCGAAAATTTTGAAGTCAAAAGATTATATGGAAGAAACCGTCATACTCAATGAACTTTTTATAAAGTTGTGTGTCGTTGGAACATTATTTTTCCTTATTAAGAAAATTTATGATTATTATCACCAAAGTAACGGCGTCGGCAAAATATATCATTAAGATGTTAGGATATATAAATAATCAATGTAGCAGATAAAAAGAAAGCATCGGTAAGACAATTAACTATAAGCGTCGACAAAAGAGTTAAGTAATATTAAAATACACAAGTATCGGCAAAATACATAGTAATGGACACCTGATACTACAAGTAAAGTCCAAACGAAGATGGAAAGAACTTAAATATAATATAAAAGATTTGAGATAGGGATAATATACACTCATGACAATTAAGGGGTAAAATAGTAAATTATGTAATAGATGGCTGACATGCATCAAAAGATACATGTATCACTCATCCCGAATATTTAGATAGAAAACAACTATAAATAAAAGATCCAACCATTGTAAAAAAGGTTGATTCTTTGATTAATAAAACAAATTTCACAATTACGCTTAGATCATTATTAGTCGTATCCTTTTTACAATATTCTTAAGAGAAAATTCCCTCAATATATTTAGCGCCATTTGTGGAAATATTTTTAAAAAGTCATTTACTTACCAAATAGATACAGTTAGATCAAGATTTGAAGAAGGAAATGTCTGAAAAGTGTGTTCGTGTATTTCCATCAACCAGTTTACAGAGTGTTGTTCCATCGGTTTACGGGGATAGTAAGATGCAAAAAGTTGAACAACGAGATTTTTATACTATTTTTAGAGGAGAAACTTTGTTTGGAGAATATATGAGAATTAATTTAATTGATAAATTATCTTTGCATTTACTTAGAGATCATACTTTAAATTTATGATTTACTAATGATAATTTAATAGGAATAGTGATACCTTGTGAAAATGTTTTGTTAAGAACCCTTTTTATTGTTGGAGTAATTGTAAGAAGAGTGATGGTTGACACCGTTAATTCAGCTAATGTATTTTAGAAGATATGTTATGATAAAATGATTGGTGTTACACCATTCGAGAAAACTAATAAAAATCTGATTAGTTTATTGGTATATCTATTGATTGTGAAGGAAATGTTGATTTAACTGTACAATCGAGAAAAGAAAAACATAAAATATTGTTACCATGTTATTCATCATAGTTAATGCTGTGAGTTATTATATTATAATTTATGATGATCTTGGTTACATAAAATGAGAGTAGTAACATCGTACTTTCATCAACATGTTAAATATGTTATTAGTGGGTGAGTATGAGTGATTCGAGGGAACCAACAAACAATTATAAATTTTGTTACTATTTGTCTTTAGCTCTATAAAATGTAGCAGTATCACGATTACATGGGTCTTCGGGAGATACATCGATAGAAAAATCTCGTGAATCTTTTTTTTTCAGAGGGAACCCGCAGCCGCTACGTGGAGTGCAATGAGTGCGCACAGGGTAAACCCTCAGTCTGACGCGATAGCCTGCAAACCAACGCCAGAAGGTAAACCACACAAGGTGACAGGCTCAACCGAGAAAGCGTATGTAGAAGGACTCGAATTCATGACCTTTGATCACAAGCATACCATAGGATTAAATTGATGATCAGCGAGATGTATTAGATGAAACTTAAATTTTAAAAAAGATAGAAGATTGTTTGTTAACCGATGAGAAATTGTAAAAATTATAGAAGAACTTGAAGAGGAATTGAAAAAAAAAACAATGGATTGTCCACAAAAAAATATCCATGTATTTGATTGTACTATTTCTGATGTTACTCGAGTCATTTGGTCGATTATTTATCATGAGTTAGCAACAGACACCTATCCGACATAAAAAAAAAAAGAAAACAGTTGAAAAATCAGAAGTTATTGCTAAAGAAGTTGATCGATTATTAAAGATAGGACATATTAGAGAGTCGCAATATATGACATGGTTAGCAAATCAATTGCTTGTTAGAAAGAAGATTAGGAATAGAATATATTCATTGACTTTACTTATCTTAATCGAGCTTGTCCAAATTATTATTTCTTTTACCAAAAAATGATCAATTTTTAAACGCAACGTCTGGTCATTAGTATTTATCTTTCAGGGATGCTTATTAAGGATATAATCAAATTAAGATGCACGTAAATGATAAAAAGAACAATGTGTTTACAATGAAAAAGGTTTATATTAATGCAAAGTAATGTCATGCGGGTTAAAGAACGGTGGAACAACATATCAAAGATTTGTTAATCGCATTTTTATTAAACAGTTTGACAAGAATGCAGAAGATTATATAGACGATATGATAATTAAAAAGTAATAAAGCAAGTGAGCATATAGTGTTATTGTTTGAAACCTTTGCAAATTTAAGTAAGTATAACCTAAAGTTGAATTAGTTGAAATATTCATTTGGGGTAAAACTAGGAAAGTTTCTCGGTTTTTTATAAGTCAAAAGGGAATTCAAGATAATCCAAATCAATTGAAAGTATTATGGACAGTTTCCACTAAAATCAATCAAATAAGTTCAAATATTAATAGGGCGGTTAACCGCTTTGCCAATATCTATTTCAAGAGCGTTGGATAAAACACACCTTTTTTAACATTTTAAGAGGGGCCAATATATTTTCTTGGAATGATGATCGTACTAATACATTTAATGATTTATAAAATATATGAGTTTGCCTGAAATTTTGATGCACAAAAAGAGGGGAGTCTCTGTTTTTATACTTAAAAGTTTCCAATTTTGTCGTTAGTGTCGTGCTTGTAAGGGAAGAATATGGAATTCATAAACTAATTTACTATGTAAGTAATACATTAGTCGATGCAGAAATCATATACTTAAACTTAGAAAAATTGGCTCTTGGTTTAGCTCTATCTGCAAGAAAAATACAGCCACATCTTCAAGCTCATGTTATTATTGTTAGAACATATTTCCCATTGAAAAGTTTGCTTTGAAAAATGGATTCTTCTAGAATATTAACAAGGTGTTCAATTGAATTAAAAGAATATGAAATTCAATTTGAGCCTAAAAACAACAATAAAGGAATAAATTGTAATTCAATTTATCAATGAGTTTCAAGATGAGAGAAATGAGATGGAGGAAGATGAGCCAACGAAAAATAAATTGATGGAATGGACTATTCGAGCCAACGGTGATTTTAATGTAGATGGTAGTAGATTTGGTGTTATTTTAACAGTTTTATGGGGAGATGAAATTAAACAAGCTATTAAATTCAAGTGCTACTAACCAAGAATGAAGCTTTGTTAGCTTGAATTAGATTAACTCGTTGTGGAGAACATTATCTTCATTTATTATATGTTCTCAGTTGGTGGTTGGTTATTCTTAAGAAAATTTTTAAACAAAGCAAAAAAACATGAGGAAGTATTTGGAAGCGGTGAAGGAAATGAAAAATAATTTTAAGAACGTTACATATAAGCAACTTCCAATAATATAAAATAAATAGGTATATTTTTGTAGTATTTGGTTACGTTGAGAATATTCCTTCTAATACTAATTCATGAGTAACCAGTGGCGTAGCCAGGTTCGGAACACTGTGGTGTCCTGGACTTTATTATTGAAGAAGTATATATATATATATATAAATAAATTATAATAACAAATGGTTTATATTCAAATTTCAAATATTGAATTGTCGTTGTCATGACATAACATATGTTACATAAATAACTAAAATGTGATTAGGAAAAACTAAAATAAAGCAAGAAAGCAATTTGCAGCCTGTAGTTAGAGTTTTTTAAAATGATAGTAGAAACTAGAAAGAAAATACTGTATTTTGTAGTTAGAGTTTAATAGATATATATATATATATATATATATATAAAAGTATAAATTGATATATATATATATTTAAAAAAAATATAGGGTATGTTAGAATAGGTTTAAAAAGAAAATATATAGATAAGAATAAAAAAAAGGATATAAAAAGAAAAGATATAAAATAAAAAACATATGATAAGAACAAACGTGTATAAAAATGAGAAAATATAGGATAAGATCTTTAAAAATATATATATTAATAATATAATATAGGGTAGGTTAGAATAGGTTTAAAAAGAAAATATATAGATAAGAATAAAAAAATAGGATATAAAAAGAAAAGATATAAAATAAAAAACATATGATAAGAACAAACGTGTATAAAATGAGAAAATAGAGGATAAGATCTTTAAAAATATATATATATATATATATATATATATATATATATATATATATATATATATATATATATATATATATATATTAATAATAATATATAAAATAAGAATAAACGGATATAAAAATGAGAAAATATAGGAAAAATAAGTGGGTTTAAAAAGAAAATATATAGGATAAGAATAAAAAAAATGAAAAAATATAGGGTAGGTTAGGATAGGTTTAAAAAGAAAATACATAGATAAGAATAAAAAAAATAGGATATAAAAAAAATATAAAAAAATGTTCTGAACCCACGACCTCCACTCAGTTGGTGGGTTCCTAATTTAATTTTACCACTGTAAAAAAGCATATTTAATTTTTTTTTCAGTACTTAAACCTTTGATTTAGGAATTGAGTGGGTTCCTAGGACCCCACAGGCACCCACCCAGCTCCGCCTATGTGAGTAACTATCATTTTTTGGAAATATTGAAATATCGAGATGTGTTATCGGTTGATGATGATAATGATTGGCGACGAGAATATCTATTTTTCTTAAACGATGAAGTTTTTCCATTAGATAAGTTTCAAGCTCGAGTGTTGCGTTTGCATGTTGCTAAATATATTGCTTTTGATGAAATTTCATATCAAAGAAGTTTTACGCGACCTTTGCTAAGATGTTTGAGAAAGAATGAATCTTTGTTTGTCTTATAGGATTTGCATGAACGGGAAACATCAGCACGTTATAGTTCTCGTGGGTTGATACGACGCTTAGTTTTAACATGGTTTTATTCACCAAAATTGTATATCGATGTAAAATTGATGGTTGAGAATTGTGATCCTTATCAAAGTTTTTGCAATACAAGTCATGTTCATAGCAAAGTAATATGATCAAATCCTTCTTTGTGTCCGTTTGATATATGGAAAGAAAACAATTTTTTATTATAGTAGGGGTTTATTTTACCAAATGGGTAGAGGCAAAGACACTATCAATGATGAGATGTCAAAAAGTTTGTACATTTCTACAGTGTAAGATTTTAAGTCATCATGGAATTCTTAAGATATTAATGCCATATAATGACCCTCAATTTCAAAATGACACGGTGACAAATTTTTGTATGTATTATGCGATATACTGCCATTTTCTACTCTATATTATCCACAAGTAAATGAGAAAATGGGTGTTAAAAAAAACTATTTTTCGTGAGATAAAAAGAAAGCTAGAATTAGCTAAAGGAAATTTTCTAAATTTTCTTAATGAAGTTTAATGGGAATATAAAACAACCGGTAAAAAACATGGCGTGTCCTCCATGTTTGCCAGTTATTTCATGTCAGCCCGAGTTTTTTTATCTTTGTAATAAATAAATCACTCGTGTTTTAAAAAATATAACAAACAGATCATTATTGTAATAAATAGGTCTTTCACGTTTGTAATAAACCGGTCCCTTGCGTTTTCAAAAAATGATTTGTTTGTTGCGTTGTTGAAAATGCGTGGGGGGGGGGGGTTATTACATAGGTAAATGAAAAAGACTGACATGAACAAATTGACAAACATAAGGTACCTTCCATGTTTATTTAGCCTAAAACAACTCATAAAGCTATAACAAGCGAAACTCTATTTGATATATTGTATGGGATAGAAGTTGTCGTTCCAACATAAATTGTGATTCATAGTTATCGGATACGGTATTATTCACCGGAAGATAGTGAAAGGAAAAAGTAGATAAATGTTGATCAAATAGACGAGTGATGAGCACCCGTCTAAAGTTAAAGCGAAGCATTATAGGACTTTGATGCAAAACCATTAGCATTCAAAGTTAAAAATTAGGATTGTTTAGGAAAAAGATATGGTATTAAGAAATATACTTCAATGAACAAGAGATAAAAACAATGGGAAATTAGATCTAAATTAAGATGGATATTTTAAGTTAGTATAAAAGGACATAAAGAAGTTTATGGACTGGTAGATATGGAAGGAAATTGATTAAAATACACTTATAATATTCATCATCTAAAGTTATATAAAAATTAAATGTAAGTTGGTCATTATAATTTTAAAGACATAAATATAAGGCACCATTATGGATATTATAAATGAATTTTTTTCCATTAAAGTAGTCAAAACTTATTTTATTTTTTAGTTATAAAATTAGATAAAAATGATAAAAATATAATTCTTATATAATAATCCCTAATAATTTCGAGTTAGCATTTATTGATATTATTTAAGAAATTTGTTAACAAATATATAAATTGGTCACTCTTGATCATTTATAGTCTTACAGTTTTGGAAATATTCTTTGAAGAAAATTCATTCATCACTTTCACCGGTCATTTTGAAGTAAAAAAATTATATAAAAGAAATCGTCATAGTCAAATGACCAATAACATATTTAAGCCTTAGTATTATAGCTCATAAATATTTAGTTTATTAACATATTAGATAATTGTCTGTATTGTAATTTAAACTATTATTAATTAACAATTTGAATTCATAAATTTTTAAAATTATTTTATTTCTTCCTAGTATCAAAATACTATTTGATATTTGATTTGTTTTGATCGAGGACGTGTAGCTCTCCCTTTGGCTCACTAAACCTATACTTGTTTTAGATATTATGTTTTAATTTTGAATTTTGATTTGAAATCTCTCGATTTTTTTACTCTATTAGATTAAATAAGTTGTTTCGATTTAAGTTTAGATTTCAATTTCGATTAAATAAGTTGTTTCGATTTGTTTTTTTTATTTTGATTTTAGATCTTGATTTTGAATGGTTATTTTTTTAATTGTTTGATTTTGTTAGATTAAAGAAAGTGTTTCCATTTGATTTCACATTTCAATCTTGATTTGGATTAGAGAATTCATTTTCATTTGATTTTTTGGATTTAAAATTTTGGATTTTGATTTCAATTTGATTTGGATTGGGTATTTCTTGATTGTTTGATTATACTAGATTTGATAAGTTGTTTTGATTTGATTTTAAATTTTGATTTGGATTAAAAACGTTGTTTGAGTTGATTTTTTGGATCTTTTGTTTTGTTTTCGGTTTCAATTTGGATTTGATTTTGGTTCAGATTTAATATTTAATCATTGTTTGATTCTGTTTGATTTGACTGGAAAATATGAATCTCTACAATCAATTAGTATCCAAATTAATAATAAAATTATACATTGAAGCTATGTGATAAAGAAGTTTCTTTGTAGAAAACTTATATGATGATATACTTCTTGTATACAATTTCCACCTATTGATAAAACCAATATTGAGAACTATGTTATGTTTGATACATGGGAAACAGATAGCGCTAAATTTAATAACTATGTAATTGAGTCAATGGTGGGTACTCAGTTGGAAAATATGAAACAAAAAAAGAGGTTTGGGATCATTTGGAGATATTGTATACTCAATCCAAAATTGTTAAGCAATACCAGTTAGAGTATGGCCTTCGTGCTCTACAATATAGTCATATGAATATTTCTTCTTTTTGTGCTTCTAAGTCAAATTATGGGATCAATTAAATCTTACATAAATTACGGATTTGAAAGTGTTCAAACCTTATGTTACTATGAAGGAAAATAAAACATTAATGCAATTTTTATGGTTCTACGTTTGGAGTTTGAAAGATTGCATGGAACAAATATTCATAAATATTCTCTTCCCACTGTATATTAGGTAATTTTTGAGCTTATTGTGGAGGATACTTGAATCAAATCTCAGATTAACAATGGGTAAAAATGACTAATATTTATGTTGTATTTTTCATCCTACACCGACCCAATGTCCAAATCAGCCTAGAAAGCACAAAAGATAGCCTTTGATGAGTGTGTTCTTTGTAAAGAAAAAAAATCATTGGAAGTCTCAATGCATATTTCTGAAATAAAAAGAGTAACAACCCATTCAGCAACAACTCATACAACATCAACGAACTTTTCAACAATAATTATTTCAGCACATAAACATTATTCTTAAAAACAATTCCTTCATACTGTCTATCATAATTTACTATTGTTGTTGTATCATTATGAGATAGTGATAGCACCATGCCGCCCTCCGTATTGGACCCCAAAATTTTAAATTTTGTAGACAATATCTTGTTTGTAATCGTACTGGTCATGTCTCACTTAGACATTACATTGTTCTTACTTTATATATTCGTTCATTCTTATGGTTTTGGATTCTGGTGTGTCTATTCATACGTCTTGTTACATATCATACTTTGTTCTCTTATCCCATATTTCATACATTTTTTATCTGTTAGTGTTATATCAATGTCGGTAAATGATGTTGGTTCCACTGTTACCCCTTATTTATCACTCACTGATGTTTACTATGTTCCTAAGCCTACTTTGAATCTTATTCCGGTAAATTAATTGTGTAAATTTGGTGATTAGGTCTACATTTCTATGCTTTTTGTGCTATACATCATCAACGTACTCAAATGATGATTGGTATATGCCGTAGATTGGGAGAAGTCTACGCTTTGGAAGAACTAAAAGTGATTAATATTATTGTCTCTAGTGTTGGTTTGTCTATATTTTGTTTGGGTCATTTATTGTCTGAATTTTTATCTTTGACATTCTCGTTTAGGACATGTATATGTGTCATGTATAAAGTTTTTAGTTTATACAAGTGTTTTGGATCTTTTGAACATTTTTAATATATATAATTATAGTGGTTGTAAACTCATATTTGTTTCTTCGTCGTTTACTAAAAATATCTCTCATTTTGTTGCTTCTTTTGATATTATCCATTATGATGTTTGGATTCCATCTCTTATTTTCAGATGGGGTGGTTTGACCTATTATATATCTTTTATTAATAATTATACTTGGTATACATAGGATTTTATTATGAAACAAAGGTGTGAACTCCTTGGAATTTATAGAAACTTTAGAGCACT